>MJMS01000005.1:0-469603 GCA_002018275.1 Huntiella bhutanensis | reverse complement strand
AGAGATCGAAATCTTGGTCTTGGCGGAAAGGTGTAGCTTACGTGTGCATACATACATAAGGGAGGCTTCTTCTCCTACGCTGTCCAATGTATTTTATAGTTGTGGCTCCTGATAAGAAGTCTTAAGAGGATCACCGGGTTTTCCACAATAAAGGGGTTAGGTCACCAAGGACCAGTAGTATTGCTGCGTTTCCAAAGAACGGCAATACATGAAACATGCAAATGGTTCCTTCGGGACCAAGTAGACGACAGTGGAGCAGCCCGCCTATCCACTATCCATTATCACACTACAGTTGACTCAGTACGCTAAAGTGACATTGGACTGACAAGTACAGTGTACGAGCCTCCTGAAGAGATGCCATAAACGCCGTATAGATAGCACGGGATCAATCAGCTGAGCTATATGCATATATACATGATAAGGGTGGCATAAAATGAATGAGAGACGTGGTAGTGCTAGTTCTGTAACGCTCCCTCCTAGGTGTCTACTTTCGCATTTCTTCTTCCCCTTCCACTTCTCTACTTTTCATAAATTTTCTATTTTATAGCATTCATTCGAAACAATCTAGTCTTATCCTATACAAAAGGTTTCGGCACAATTCGCATTTACTAGCACGATAATTGAGAACTATTATCTATCGAGAATAATTCCAAACGCAGTAAACTATTCAGCACCGTTCTTCCATCCTATTAATCCGTTCAACATGGAAAGCAATTATCAACTCACGAGTGGGAGGGTAGGAGAGCAGACTGTGGGTTGCTCTGGTGGGTCTGCGGAGTCCAACCCACCTGTCAGAGCACCCGTTTCCAGCTTTTGTGACGATAGCGCCATGAAGGAAACTGACAATGACGGCGGCCCTCCTAGTGCGCCGACAGCTCTAGGCAACAATCTGCGAGTCTCTAATGCAGCAACGTAATCGCCTTCTCTCTCGCGGTTAATCTAACTTGCATCACGGTATCATACAGTCGCTTCTGGTCAACACATTTTCGGATAGCACGTACATACGCGTACGCGCTCTAAGTTCAGCTTGGTTCATCCTCTCGGTTTTGGTTCGCTGGCGAACTGGTTTCAATAGTGGTTAAGTTGCTCCGGCAAACAGCCTGCGTTGATTCGGTACGCTTCACTCATATCATGTATTTTTCTTCCCCACACAGACTAGTCGTCGCTCGCCTGAGGGGCAAGTTCGACTATGGAATTGGGAGTTACGTTCTAGGGATTGCCTGGGCGCACTGAAGACAGAGATGGCGTAAGTCTGAGTTGGGAGCGAGTGCCACTGAGCACTCACAAACTCCACTCGTGTAAGTAAAGCAAACAACACTCGTCTTATTTTTACTGACCGAGACAAACAGCCATCTTCGTCATAAAATCACACCCCGATATAACTTTGTCCTACACAATCGTGGTCCGTTCTATGCGCCATATCAATGCTGTCGCGCCATCTTGCTGGAAGCTACCGCACTCATTTGTGCCCTGGCGTCTGGCAACTTGCTGATGTGTCACTCAAGAACGATCAAACGAGATTATGCTGGGATGGAATCGGGTCGGGGACATGCGTTGCCGTTGTGTGATGGTGTTTAGCTGAGGTTTATCCATAGGATGCAAGTTTTGTCGAGATTCGACTCAAGATGGGGTTTGCGGTGGTGACGTCATTTAGCCGAAGTTTGTTCAAGGGGATGGATTGTGTTAGTCACTCGACTCGAGATTGATTGATGTGTACTCTGTCTCGCTATAGCCCTAAAAGAACCTAGTTTTCAAGTCACTCAACTCGAAATACCGACTCGAAAACTAGGTTATAGCGAGACAAAATACACATCAATCAATTAACTCGAGATGCCGACAAACTTGGCATAACACTTGCTCGGTGGGGTTCTTTCTTGGGGTTACGGCGGACAGAATGGATGTGGAAATGCTGTTGGTCGCGGACTGGGTAAACGCTCTTGTTTGTCGAGAACTAGTATAGTGATAATAACATCGTTGTTGTGAGAAGAAAAGTGACGGCCAAAAAGATACGAAAGTATGGATATTGAAGGTGCGAGAGTTGGGACATTTATGGATTTTCAACGCGTAGAACAAAATTTCTAAGATTAAAAGTACCTATGTATGTAACCATCAGTACAATTAGTCTCGTTGTGCGAAAACACGCTTCCATCGGTGATGGTAATCTCAAGAACTGGTACTTTCGGCCTATAACATGGTCATATGTCCCCGAAGGGTGATTCTTTGGGTTCCAGGCACTTCTGGCTAAGTTACATGTTTTGGGCATTGTCAGAAGTCAAGAGAGACAAGTGCCTAACAAATGAATGTCGAAGAGCCCTGGGAAATTACAAATTTGGTCATGTAGCCTACCTCAATGTATTCAACATGGTGAAGTGAAGGCGAGCAGACTTCAGGTCGGAGACTTAACTCTAGGGAGAGGGGCTGAATCTGTCCGGTGGTATCAGGGGCACAGGTGCATTGACAAAATACGGAGAAGGAATATACCATACTACGAGGCCTACATGTGAGTGTGCCCGGTTTGCGTGCAATACGCCTCACCGGTCGAGTCTGGTGGCCTTGAAGTGGCGGTGTGATCACTTGTAGCCAATAGAGATGGGGCCTTCAAGATTGTAATTGTATCTCGACAGATTGTTATTGTATCTAAACAGGTTGATATCGTATATAGACGAATGTTAGATGGTCTGGAACGTAGGATTCATGTAGGCGCGCGCTCACTTCAACAAAGGGATCCGCCTCCTGAGGCCAAGTGAGGCGGTTTTCAGCCGGATTTACTCTGCCGTTTTGGCCTCATCCACTTGAATACGTATGTGTACATATGTTTTTAAATACTTACAATTACAATATTCAGATTCGTGGACGGTGATAGGCTTGTCGGATACAATACCTTGTTTCGACCATGAGTAGGCTAGCCGTGTCAAGCGTGTATATACGCCACGACAGCCGACTCAGATAGACCAATGACACATCCAAACCCAAACGGGTGTACTCAGAATCTTATTGGAATTGTATTTAAGTCAAAACCATCATCGCCCCCGTTTTCCATGTTGTATGGACATACATATCTGAGTGTGTACTGCCAACCTTTCGGACTGTATTCGTTTATTCAATCGTGGAGTTTTACCGGTGACGTTTTCTCGCTAAGAACGTCAATGAACGTTGTAGGTATACGGTTTGGTTTGGAGAGATACATACATAAACATATCTAGATTACAATAGAAACAATGAATCATTCCACTTGAAGTTTGGGTCTTCAGGCGATATTCCAGTCATTTTGAACCATAACGTTTGTTGAATAGTGACTAGAGGGTAGCAGAACAAATCGTGACAATATACACACACATGTGCATAGAACACTTGCATGAAGACTAACATCACCAACCCCGAGTATATTTACCGACGGTTCGGAGTCATGAAATCAAGAAATTCCGGACAAGCTTCTCGGTGATAGTCCCGTTTCAGTTAGTCTTCGGCTTGATGTCATGATTATATGTCGTAGTAAAACTCCAGATCCCGGGTGTCGAATCTTGACGGCTTCAAAGGTGAGAATAGTCAGGAAAGCTGAGCCTCCAAGCGAGGAGTTTTTACGTTGCAGTATACATACAGCTGGAAATGTTCCTCGTTACCATCACTATTTCATGTAGTCTACGACCTGCCAATATTAATGATGTTCTCCTGTCATCATCGCGGAATCTAGTGATGCCTCGGCTACACCTTCGGTAGAAGTATGTAGCTGTATAATATGTACTGACCGGGTTGAATCCGATCCCATAAGTCAGACAAAAGCTTCACCTATGTACGTACATACATTCAAACATACATGTTTCCTGATATAATAGTTATGACAAAAAAAGCCATATCTCCTATCATTAATATAGCCACGAAACGTGGCACTCCATTGTTTTTGTCTGCACTCTTATGCCAGTAGGAACTAATGAAGGGATCTTTACCAATGGTCACAATGAACCTATGTACAACAATAAGATAGACAGAGAAATAAAATTTACAATCATCAAGCCCCAGACCTCCTATGCATCGTCTAAATTCTTCCTATCCCACTTATGCGTTTCACTCTCCCGAAGTATCCCTGTTTGACAACTCTTTCAACTCGACAGCCACGCTCGAAACCGCCATAGATAGGAGCGCCAGCGAACGGGGTTTACAAGTGAAACCTCGGCAGGTGTCGAACGGCTATAGTATAGCCAGGGTGTATTTTTATTTTTATTTTTTTTGTAATCATAAATGCGTATTATCCGATCTAGGGACATGGCATGCTAGCCAGGGTGTATTATGTATATGAGGGCTATGATGATTAGGAGAGCGTTCATCGGCGCAGAGTGCATTTTCACGAATGTCGTCCTGCCTTCGACGGTATCGGTCATGTTAACTACGGGTAGAGATGAAAGCACCTCGGTAGATACATAAAGTAGTAAGGCTACGTGAAATTAAATATATGATAATAGCACAACCAGTGAACCAAAGTTTATGCCAAAAATTAGGGGATATCTTGGTACAGTAGGTTTGCAATACTTGTGTCTTTTTCCGTTCATTTTTGGTGTTTTAGTGTGCAGTTATGATGGAGGTAGAAATATCGGCAAACATCATGTGATTCAGGTCTCTAGGGTTAGTGATTCATTCGCAGCATTTGCCATACAAACTACACGAAAAGACAGGCATCTTGACAGTTTTAAGCGATGAACGTTCCCAGATTTACCGGGTATATGTCTTTACTGGGGTACTTTCATCTCTACCCGTAATTAACATGACCGATACCGTCGAAGGCAGGACGACATTCGTGAAAATGCACTCTGCGCCGATAAACGCTCGGTTAGGGCAGTCATGGTGATCCGTGCACCCATGCGGTCTGTTCATAGTGGGAAATTCCTTTTTGGTTTTCCTTCTTTTTGATTAATCATTCATTTCATCATTGTACAACCACCCCCATGATTTCGTCCGCCGCCTTTTCACTTGTTTTACCCTAAAACAACGATTCATATAGAAAAAAAAAAAATAGGCAAAAGCAAATTGTAAAAAAAATAAAATAAAACCATATATATGTATGTATGTACATTTAGTGATGTTTGTCTGTCCTCCCAAATGCACAATATTCCGGCATGCAGAAAGTTGATATAAATCTAATTCTGTGTATGCAAATAATTATATACTTCCCTTGGACGTCACCAACTCTCGTTTTTTCAATTCTCGAACACACAGCTTTCAACCATAACTACCATCAACCAGAAATCCAGCAAGATGTCTCATATTGACCCCAAGCTCATCATTGCATCCAACGATCACTTTGATGATTGGACAGCCGCTCCACCTGCTACTTTTGAGACAGACCTCGACGAGCTTGTTGCTCACGAGGAGAACATGGACACGACTAAGGCTCCTCCGGATTCTTCCAATCCATCGTACGTACATACATACATACATACATACATATCTACAAACCAACCTCCATCCGTTACTTATCTCTTTTTGGACCGCTAAACGGTCTTCATTCATACCCTAGTGGTTTGACGCACGTGCCTTCATCCTTCACGAACTATGCATGTACAACATTGGCTAGTGCTCTATGTACAACAGCACTCAAGTATCGTCTGCAAGTAACACACAGTCGTATCCAAAAGAAATGAGGTAGAGATGGAAGCATGTGCATATGTATAAGTATTTATTTGTATACTTAACCTGACCTCAATCCCATCGTCTAACACACTACGTATGCAATATAGGACCTAATGCATACCGAAGCCATGTGGTATGCTGTTAGGGCTAGGGCGGGTCACACTCATAATTTGCTCACGTGTATCTTAACCCTATAGATTCTACCCAACATACAGTAGGCCCCGGACTTGTGTCGTTGCTTACTAAGCATTATGATTCAGGGTTATTTCGCTTTTTCCGTTTTGGGAAACGGGCTATCGGGTTCGTATTTGTCCACGGAAAATTCACGTCCCTATTTAAACACTTTAACTCAAAACGGAAAAAGCAAAATATCCCTAAATTTTGATGCTTAACAAGCAGCGAGGAAATCAATGGACTACTGTGTGTTGCGCATACCACGGGCTGTTTTTTTTTTTCGAATGAGGTGCATTTCATTTTGGAAATCCCTTGATATAACGTTGTTATATTAGAAGAGTCATAACCTGTAAATAATATTTTTGTTATCAGGGCTCTGTGCTTGCACTGAATCTTGACGTGCATGGATGATTTATCGTGCATGACTTTGTGGGATCGATACTTTGGCTTGTTAATGGTATGTAAGCTGTTGCGGGAACATCTGAATCTCACCTTATGGGTTGGTACCTGCAGAAGAAGCCTATAGTGTCCATTAGTGTCACATAAGCATTCCCTCGGCTTTGTTACATATACCCGTGAACCCTACGACTGTACGGCAACCACTAGATGTGCTTCTGTGCTTCTGTATATCTCCAAATATTTTTGCTCATACACATGGATGTTTAGTCCTTTGTCTGACAACGGTTAAACGCCTTGTATCACATGTTGACATGTATATAAATGTGTTACGCGGAAATTGATTGTGAAACATGTTAACTAACAGATATCCCCACAGTATGGATCTGTGTTGCCTGGGGCATTAACATTCTAGAACTTAGTGGTGGGCTTGTACATGAATAGAGATATTGTATGTATAAGTTATCAGGGCACTGCTTGTGGGATCTTCAAAATTCGGTCGACATAATTCACAAGCGATGGTAGATAGGAGAAGCGCAAGGAAAAAAAACAGGGATCTCCCGCTCCTATAGACCTAGTCGACTCATGTTGTATGGATGTTGGTTGATGGATTCTCTACAGGTCGACCATTCAGTGAAAGCTATTGAAGCAATAGCCTCATACGGTCGTCAATGTTTTAATGGAGGAACCCTCTGAATAATGTAATTTGGATGTTTATAGATTAAGATACTCCATAAAACAAAAATTGGCCGTGCCTGTCGTTGATTCCTTATCTTGTGTTAGGGCCAGGACCAAGACCCAAGTCGATCTGTGCACTACATAGACAGCCGAGCTACTTGCAGTTCATGCAGCTTGCACCACGCATGTATGTATGTGTGTATGTACATCTACGAACACATGGAACCACGCATGTCACCAGTCTTAGAGTCCCCATGCGATTTGGTCCTGCATTGTTCGTCAGACCCGACGCTACGGTCCTCTAGAAATCACGGCACTTCGTCGTCAAGGTTAATCCCTAGCTACTCGGATTCTCCCGCCCTTCGAAGCTAGAACAATTGGTATGGCATGGAATGGTAGAACCCTTGTTTAACCTGCTATCCATTGTGTCGGGTCAGATATCACGCGACTGCCCCGGTTTGATCGCCTGTTGTCCCCTGGCTCGGTATAAATTGGTATAGACGGAGAGCTGACCAGTCAAGTGTCGAGTATATTCCCACTGGCGTGGTGTGATTTTGCGAAACAATCTTGGGTGCGAGCGTAGACGGATGGAGAGTAATGAGATGAAATTCGGGTTAATTTATAGTTTAGCGGGCCAGCCACGCTTAATAGAACCGCGGCATGGGTAGCTTGATTTTGGTTTGTGCGACACCCATTTAGTGAACATCACGCATGTAAGGTTGGTGGTGTCGTGTCGCAGTGTTGAGACATTTCTTTGTTGCGTGTAAGACCTAGGCTGCATTGTGTATGGTTACTGTAGAAGATAACTTTGAATCGTTAGTATATGCTTAAATTGTGACACGTTGAACTCTCACCTGCTTAATTGCTCATGATACACGAAGGGATAAAGTCAAAGAATTTGTCTGTCGCGGAAAGAATCGCGTGGCGTAAAGACAACGGTGGAATGTGGAATTCCAGTCATAACAAACGGAATATGATTGGAATGGAAACTCGATAAAGTGGTGGCTTTGAGTACGTACCCGACTATGCAACAGCGACCGTGTCATTTAACGTCGTCACTATAATAATTTAATAGGTTGACAGACAATTGAAGTTGACACGAAAAAAAGAGGGAGAAGTTTTGTTCCAGTCAAAATATTAGGAAAGACGCGTCGACCTACGGCGAAAAAGGCAAAAAAGAAAACCCCGACGAAGAAACACCAGATCGGCCTTTAGCGGGCGAAAACGAATTAGGTAGGATTTCTTTTTTGCAGTCAGCCTTGAATGCATGTGACTCAGCCAACAACAAAAGAAAAGCCACCACAGGCGCGGATTTATGTCAGTGTGCTCGATATTTGACGTTTATGGTATGTATGTACATATATGCGCGACAAGCCTGATGGCTTCAGCAAGGAGTTCAGACGCCTCGGTGTGATTGCTGTGACATGATTGCGCAATTGGTTCAGGCCCCTAAATCGATCGGTAGTTTCGAGCGGACAAAAAACAATTATGTCTAGAACCCTAGAAGTACCGCGTCGTCGGAACTCTCCAAAGCAAGTACGGATGGATCGTCATTTCCATGTGACTTCCTGTGATATAGATTTTGAGATGGACAAACGCCAGGGAGAATCAGAGAGGACTGCTTTGACAGACTGTTAGGGACAAAAAGGTCTCCCTTGAATGATGACATATCGACCCCACTTCTACAGATTTCACGGATGGTCTACATAGCCCAACATTCCTCTTTGTTGAATATGTACATGGTTCAACCAGCCTAAACACACGATATGGGAAATTAAAGCTATGCAGGTGACCGGTTTGGGAGTGGAGCATTATCAAGACACCCGGATGACTCGCTTTGTATATGGCTTCCAAACGGATACTCAATCCCCACTAGGTTAGTGGCCACTGTCTGCATACAGCATCCCTCTCCACTTGGTTCCTGCATTGCACGTTTGTGCCTCGGAAAACGCAGGAGACGGTAGCTTTCTTGCCGGTTGGCAGTTGGTTTTGGGATGAATGATTCGATTATTGCTTGCCAAGCCACCCTGAAACAGCGCAGAACATTTTGATGATTCCCCGCATATTATGTGTTTTCCTGTTGGCGTTGATAGCTGACCCCCCCCCCAAAAACAAGACGCGTCACTGCTGAACACAACTGGTCAGTTGTAATGAAAAGGGTATTTAAAGAACTATCCTCGCTATGCCTATTTCATTTTCTTTTTGATTAACATTCTTTTCATTAGCAGTCCTCTCTTTTTCTTTTGATGAGAACAACTACTTTGTAAACACTTCATACATCGCATTCTTACGACCACTTTCTTTTTAACATCATACATACTACATTCATTAGCCATTAGCCCGCGATTCTACATTCCTTTTCTCCGACTTCTGTTCTATACCCTCTTTTGTTCCTCTTGCCCTTCTTCTTTTCGTTCTTCATCTCGACCCAACTAGACTGCTTCACAGCTACACCGCCATCAGAGGCTCTTACCAAACCCGTCACTCTTTACCCCACCATTCCTTTTTGAACCCGCGCCATGTCGCCCCAAGAATCTACCGCGTCTGACAACGCGACTGAGGGTAGTGTTTTTGGTTCCACTGCTGCCGATGTCAACGCTCTTGATGTTATTGCTGCTAACGCTGGCAATGCTGGTGCTGCGAAGCCTGCTATAGCTAAGCTCACTAGCAACAGTGTCTTTGAACTGACTTGTGGAGCTAGCGGGGGGTTTTCACAGGACCTCGCCTGTTCCCTTTCTAACACGGGCGACCCTGATTTTCTCACCGAGCCCGATGCCGGAAGTAATCGCGACCCGAATAAACCCCCGAGATCCAGAAGTTCTTCCATTGTGTCTACTACCGGGAGTGCCGTTCGGTAGACGGACCAAATGCTTCCCCGTCTTTCATGCGTCAATTTGATCGATTGAATGCATCCACCACTCCTTTAATATCCAGTTCTCGCCTATACAAGGCACCGTTTCATTCGTGCATACACGAATATGCTCTTTCCTTCCTTCAAACCACTTTACCACCACCGACAGTGGCAAATGAACTGCAATGTCCATCCTCTACACCTTAAAAGGGTGCCACCAAATATGCCGTTATTTTTTTGGCGTCACTCTCCTTAAAATGTGCCATTGTTCTTGTGGTAGGTTTCGAGAGACTGTTGCTATCCGTGTACGCCAACTGACACAAACAAACAGATGTGCTAGATCCAAAAACTCCACAAAACGCCTACGTCGCGATTTCAGCGCATAATCTTCCTTATTGGCGGGTATTCATTTTCTAGTTACACCCGAAAGTGCGTACCTGTCAGGTAGTCATCGAGATTGTGTCGTTGTTTCGTTCGTTGTGATTTTGGTGGCGGGTGATTGGCGGAACTCGATCATCACGCACATCTATCCGGTGTGACGGTTCTTTTGTTTGTGTTTTGTCAAGATTTTTTCGGCAGTATTTTAGTGTTTAGTGTTTTGCGGGGTTCGAGGGATGTTCCTGTCCGGTTGTGGTGAGGCAAACGGTTCATGGGACTTGCTTGATGAATTCATGTTTGGCGGCTCATGCATGGGTAGAAATCCGGAATATTAAAATAGGTATAATAACAAAAGATGGGGAAAAATATCTGTGTCGCTAAACGTGAAAATGGAAAGAACCATCCGACTCTTGACTTCATCATGGCAATGCTCTGGTTATGTACTTGATTTGGCAGTGACATGCCCTGTAAACGCTCGAGCAAATAAGATCATGGCGTCCCAGTTTTTCTAAGAAGCCGGGCGAATATTAGCGCTGTAACCAGAAAGCTGACACATGAGACCTGAAAAATAGCCCTCCGTGATACCTACATTTGCCATTTCGTCGAGAGGGAACTTATTGCGACATAATATCATTGACTCGGGGTTGCTCATTGGCTCGCGTATATATACAAATGAAACTATCAGGGAACTTGCGGTTGGATATTGAGTGAAAACAATGGTGATTCGTTGACGGCCGGCGGCCACAATTTAGCCCTCTTTCTCTCCTTCTTATGTTCCCAGCCTCCGACTTTGTATCCATTCAGCAAGTAGGTATACGAATGTCTTTATCGGAGGCCGCCGCTTATCTCAGGAACAGGGCATTGAGTTCTGGTATGTATATACATATGTTTAAGGTATTTGATATAAAAAAGTATAGTTTTTACACAGGAGACTAACATCAACTGGGTGCATAGGTTCTACTGTGATGGGAATTTAAGTTTGTCAACGCAAGCCCGGGCAAGGTGACGGAAATGGCCAGACTGACTCAGGAAACCCCTCCTACCGTCATATGCACCTTAAGGTCGCATGATATGCGCCAGTGGAACCTTATGAGCCTACCATACGTGCCGGGCAAACGACTTTTGTTGTAGGAGAAGAATCCTAGCAAAGACTCTCGGAGCAAACTGCTATCTAGAGGTGGGAGATAACGAAATACGTAGTTAAGTATCGAGAGAAGGATCCTGGTACTGAACAAGTGTGAACTCTACGTATCCATCTACTGAACAAAATCCTCCAATTAATCCCTCCACTTATAAACCCGTGGTGTAAATTTGTGGTCTACAGAAACGTTTATGGACCGTGTACATTGTCTGCAATATCTCTAGACGCTTTGAAAACTCACAGCACGCATGACGTCATCGGCCACAAGCATTGATCTCGTCTGTTGTGACGACTAGCAAGCAGATCCCTGTCAGAGCCCCATAACCCAAGAACAGCGCCATAAATATTGTATGTATACACATGAGTCTTTCAACATTCAAAAATGTCAAACTTCAATTATAAGCCCCATTTCGGTATGCCGATAGTCTGATTAAAAATGCTGAACGCCGACTGTATATAGGGGCAAACGAAGACTTTGCCCCCATAATTGACACGAAAGTGATTATGGACGATACCGGCACCCCAAAAGAAAACGAATACTGATTTACTCAGCGGAGGATCACTCGGGTCGGCTCTTCTAGTTCAACCTTCAAGATATATGGGCCACTTGTAAAGAAGAAAGAAAGAAAAAAAATGAATTAAGCCTATAAAATACACTGCTCGTAACATGGCTCGGCGATAACCGGGAAAAACTGCGTGCACGCTGACCTTAAAGATCTGTGGCACGTAATGGTCGAAACTAAAATGGATGGAAAAATGGCACGCCAATACAAAAGACACCCCCGTCGTGGACAAATAACTTCGCGCGCGTACACTTGGTAGCAACACTGGTGTGCGCTTGAGCGCCTGCTCCAAATGACTTGTTTTGGTCAGGAGTCGTGAATCCGGCGGGCGAACTGGCGATAAATACCCTTCACCGTTCAGCCGATTAAGCCTCTCCGAAGAAGGGAAGAGGTACGCGAGATGACTTGTGCGCGAACAAGAGAAAAAGAAGAGATTAGACTATCTCATAAAGTAGGAAAGTCAAAACGTCTTTAAAAAAGAGGAGAGAAAAGCTGATGGTCGTTAGGAGCGCTTTGTAGTGTAGATAGTGAAATAGAGGTAAGGGGTCGTCGGGGTGATGGTGGAGTCGGCTGCGGAGGTATAGCGGCGGTGATATCTGATTGATAAGAGCGGCCGGCCGTGTCCATGGCTTGCCGAAGTTGACTTGCGCCCCTGGCGATAGGGTGTGCAAGGCAGTCGTAGTATCGTGCTTTAAGTAACTTAACTGTCGCCACCGGGTTCTGACGGATTTCATATGCGAATCTGCCCGGCGACCACTTCAACGGTTGTGCTCCGCTCGACGTGAACGGGCACCAAAGGACAAAGTGAGTGATGGTTTGCAGCGCCCACCCACAATGACAGCTGGGTGACCAGGTCTGACCACCGGTGGCTTTACGTCACGCTGCAGAGTTTCCGTGGCCAGTTCTTAGCCACGAGAGAAGCCCGTTCTCACTCATCGATAACTTGTTTCTAATCTTTGACATAGCTCGCCATGAGCTATCCGTCCACAACTCCCTCCCCGGCTTTCCCGTATCATCCTCACCCTATCTACTCCTCTAAATCGCTCTGCGCGTATCCAAGTCCTTTCCTGCTCTTCTCCTCAACGCTTGAGAACGTTTATACTCCGTTGTCATTCTGATCTGGGGTATTCAACTTATGGGTCCGTACACGTGGTCTGCGCAATCGCACCCCTCCTGATCGCCCATTCCTCCGCCAAACTGAACACCGCTTGCAGAGCGACACTGACCTGCTCCGAGGAATCACCTCGAACAAGCAAGTTAGTATCGTCTGCATACCCCACACACGTAACATTCGCGTCACACGACGCCACTAGTTCATGTAGACTTGCAATGAAAGTGATAAATAGGAGTGGTGAGAGTGGGTCCCTTCAGCAAAGTTTGACAGCTGTATGTCAGATTGTACCCTGTCTGGAGGTCCCGGTCAGGGTTTCTGCATAGCAGATATTATAACCTTATGATCACTGATATCACTACAACCACAACCAATAACAAAGACCAAAGGATCCATCTTTTTGGCGCAGTGGTACTGACATGCTCCC
Organism: Huntiella bhutanensis; assembly: GCA_002018275.1. NCBI lineage: Eukaryota > Fungi > Ascomycota > Sordariomycetes > Microascales > Ceratocystidaceae > Huntiella > Huntiella bhutanensis. The sequence goes on along the minus strand of MJMS01000005.1, from coordinate 456,262 downwards.
AAAACGCTAGCAGCTAGCTGGTCAACACCCCAGCTAAATGCCCAATAAAGACGCCTGACAGGAGAACCCCTGTAAAAGCTCACTGTGCGTTGTCTTGAGGCCAATGGAAGAACCTAGCGCCGGAGCTTCCCGTCCTGTACGACAATGAACATCAACAACACACCTCATTTCAAGCCACAACATCTACTCGAGTGATTTGCATTGAGGTATGTCAAAAAGTAAACCCGTGTCTTCTGAATTCATATAAACACATCGCTAGCCAACATGAATCACGGTGTAAAGGTGTTGAAGACATCCAGTTATGCAGGTATTCCTCCGAAACTAGGTCAGGTACCGAGAATGCACTGTATCTAGCAAATTTGGGTTTTTGACATGACAAGAGATGCAGAAGGAATAGGATCGCATACGCAGTGTATATATGGCAGTTAGTCTTGTGAAGTAGCTGAACCGGTCTAGAAAAACTGCCGTTCTAGATAGTCAGGTTGGGCACAAACGGGCTAGGGTGATTATTCGTCCACGTCATAGTGGAATATACTATTTCCTCGTACTATATACATCCTTTGATTCCAATCCTATAGTGTACACTCCGTGACACTCATATCATTGTCCACAATCCAAGGCCCCACCATCTCCGCCATCTTCTTTCGCTCAAGACCCCAATATTTGACTACATTTCGTCATCTTCATCCAACAGCCGGCATCATGGACCCCGCCGGCCTTGCGATATCTGTTTTCGCCCTAATACCCCAAATATGGATGGTCGCAGTTGATTTCCGGTTGGCGGGCATAACGCGCGAAACGAATGTCGACCAAGTAGAACACCTCTGTGGGGCTATTACACATGCGACCAGAGAGCTCCAGGCCCTACAACACATCATGGACGAGGATAAACAAGCTATCATCAACCAAATCGACGAAACTATCTTCTGGCTAGCCAAGTTCCTTCCTGATCAAGTCACACCCTTGGTCGAGACAGCGTGTGTCAGCGCTGCGGGTGTAACTGCCAACATCGTCGACTATACATTGATGATCAAGCTTTTGAAGCTCCAGACTGTTTTCAACACTGTCACGGAGGTCTTTGGTGGAAATCACCGAGTTATGAAAACCAAAAAGGCTTCTATGTTGACCCCAGCCGAGTCAAGTTCACGAGGTAAGGACATATAGCCCATAATCAAATAGTCATATTACTAACATGCTGTTATCACTCATGTGTTAGTCAAAAGAGGCTTCAGAAAGGTCACAGACAATATGAGTCAAGCATGGAGTTCCGCTACCTGGTTGCTATCAGACAATAAAAAGATGAACGCTATGCTCGGGGGTCTCAGTACGCACATGTAACGCTGGCTAGAGATAGCAAGTGCTCTTCGAGAGCGTGTCACAGCAGCAGACACAGTCCAACGTACTCTCTTGTCCAATCATGGCTTGATTGGGCCTATTGTTTCTTCCGAAGATGCTTCTAGGATACTATTGACTAGTAGCAGAATTGGCTGTACTCAACAATCATCGATGCTCGATATGGTTCACGAGAACGTCGAGAAACTTCTGCGAGGGGAAATATCCACCACATTGTGGTTTCAAAACTCTGGTAAGTAACCAATCAACCTCGAAACGTGCGCAGTTCAAAATGTTGACCGGGTGACTCTAGTATGCAGTGGTAAATCCACGTTATCGTAGGTATTAGGGTACTTAGGAAGATGCGGTTCAACTTCTAACAACTCTAACCAGGGCATTACTCCCTCAACGTGTTCCCGGTATCATGAGTGAGAGACTTCCACGAGCTAGCCACCGCGCCGTCGTCACAATCAGCCATATCCAGTTTATTGGAGATTCTTCGGATTTGTACGTTTTACAGGACATAGTACGACAGCTTGCCAAGAAGAAGCTATTCCCTGATGGCTGTGGAATACAGCAAACTGGTGCATTTTCTCTATCAGCCTCAGCAGCAACCAACACGCAGGCGGCTCTCCTAGCGATCGAATACTGCCTTGCTAGTGGCCCTCTCCACATGATCCTGGATGGTGTAGATTATTCGAGTAGTTTTTGGACGACCATGCAGGACCTTCAGAAGAACCACACCAACCTGAAGCTAATTGTGTTTTCGAGACAACGAAGACTAACATTGGACGGCAAACCCGAACCCACAGACGAAACAATCATACCAAGCCAAAACAGCCTGGAAGCTCAACTACAAGACGCAGCGAAAGGAAACCCTGCTATTCATCTACACGTACAATCGCTTGTCGAGGGCATTTCGCGATCATTTGGACTACAATAAGTGCATATCTGCCAGGCCGGCGTAGTATTCGAAGGATACAATCTAACGAGTTAAAATTGTTTAGCTTTGGCTTGGTCGCCCTGTTTCTATTCAGGTTACCAAAGATGAAATCCGATGAAGTTTTGAACCTTGTAGAGTCTTTGACGAAGAGTAGGTATGCCCAGTTGTGTCGGCAGGTCAACAATCGCGACTCACAAGTCGACATAGCAGCTCGATATTGTCTGCTCTATTTGGTAGCTCTGGTTGGAGAAATCAAGGTCACTTGTGCCCTAAAGCTAGTTTGTGTCATCTATGACTTGATGGCACGGGAAATGACAAAGTCCAGGGACGTTGGTGCCACAGGAGATCCCCACAGTACGCATATTGCAAGTTCATCCGGAGGAGCGGCTTGTCACTGCGATGCTTCCAGGGTGTTAGATGACGCCAATCTGTTGGACGTGTACCGAATTGACGACACTTCGTTATCACTGAAAGACCCTAACCAAGCGGAACAAATTCTCGGTGTCATAGCGAGACGTGCTCCAAACTTCAGCGCGGAAAGCGTCGAAAGAATTTGTCTTGGGCATGCTTCAAATCCGACTGCCGTCCGGTTGTTGCATCGAATCACAGAGGCTTTTCCGGAGTCACGCATACATTTTGAGCGACAGATTGAAGGGGGTGATTTCAAGTACAAGTGGCTTCAAGAAGCACTGGAACGGGCTGGTGGCTCCCCAGTGAGGCGGGTTGGTTTGTGCGAGCGGATTGATAAACGAGGGGTAGACGAATAATAGACATTACGGATCTTATGACAGGTAGTAACGAATATTGTATTAAGTGAAGACAACTCAAGATTTAGGGATATGTGAACGTGACTGTGTAGGGACTTATGCCTGCACGATTGATGTGAACAACCAGAAGTTTCAATTCTTAGGCTTGTGTGATGGCAGGACGGGGTACAGATTCATCGTCAATGTTGAAGATCTCCCGGGCCGGTACAACAGTCTTCAACACCCGTCGTGATCTACTAGCTAAAAAGCTTTCAAATCGTTCAAAACGATTCTTAATTTCGTCGGGTATACCCCCCAGGTTCCCAGCAGACACAGCATTTCGTACGTCAGAAACAAAATTAGGGAAGAAAACGGAGAAATCGCTAGAGATAAGTGCCTCCGCAACACGAGTAGTGAATGTCACACTGTCACCATCAGCAATATGAAGAATACCAAGACTGTCCAAAGCCAAGCGATTAATGGTTGCCATGTCGGTGGCGGTGAACTGAGATTGAAGATAAGGAATATCCTTTGCGATGGACAGTGGGTTTTTTACAGCGACCCAGGCTATCAGACTGTGTATATCCTGGCTATCCGCAGTTCGTGAAATGCGCCACATGGTCACGTCAAATCGGGGAAAGAGAGCATCGGGTATCTCGTCCAGGCGATTAAAAAGGTCATTCGTATAACCAGAGCGTGCAGCTTGCCTCGTTTGTGCCGCCAATAAGAGAAACCTAGGTGGAGAAAACAGTTAATATGAAAGTCTAAAGAAGACTCATGGGATACTCACATTCCCTCCATATTAGCGGCCAACTGTTCCATAGCTGCCGGTCTTGTATCAGGTGATGCAAACGGATGCTCGGGAGGAATACCCCAGCGTTTTGACGCATAGAGCAGGTAAGGTTCAATATCCCTCTTGTTCGCTTGTATTTCCATGAATGTGAACTCTGGGTATGTTTCTGGGGAGATGTGCGAGGTTCGACGTGAAAAGCAGATGACTCGGGCAGTTGATCCGAGGGATATCAGATGACGAACCAGGTGCGCAGCCAAAGCGGGAGCACACTCATCTAGTCCATCCAGAAAAATGTACGTGGTGTATGCATCGGTCAGTTGCTGCAACAGAGCATAGAGCATATCCCGGTCTACAGACGCCTCAGAGTCCCGAATAAGTGTCTTATACATCGAAACTACCAAGTTAGTTGGTGATTTTGTCTGGGCCAACACTTGCTTCACTATCGCCTGTATTATTGATAACTCATCCAAAGGATGCTCAAACTTCATGTGGATATGGACCATGATTGGGCGGAGCCATCTTGGGTAAGTTTTCCAGTCACCGTAGTGCAACTGCACAATGCCATTCCTGTAAGATGATCGATTAGTATGATGTTGGGCACTATCTACCAACGGCAACATTGAAGTCTTCAATAAATTTAGCTTTCTACTCACATCAAAACAGACTTGCCCACGCCAACTAATGGAACAGTTAGCATGTGTCAATAGATTGAGTACCTCATCACTTACGACCTCCAATACACCACAAAAATCGATCAGTTGTGCCCTTGGCTGAGTTGTACCAACGCTGGTATTGTTCACACGACATGAGCCATCGTCCAGGATAAGTGTAAGAACCGCGCATGTGTGGGCTAGCATCTCCTAACGAGATGGTTTCTTCCAAATTGGGAAATTCTTCAGTGATGCGCGACATGATGTCAGGTTTGATCCACTGAATATGAAAATCGGCGCGTGACGATAGATCAGTAATACCGTTCATTTCAGGAGCAAGCTCGGAAGGCAAAGGTAACATGAGTCCAGCCCATTTTCGTCTATTGCACATATCCACAGCTTTCTTGAAGAGTCGTCCGATGTCAACGAATCTGGCACGTAACAAGGTGTTGTACCGGCTGTTCCAAGTGAGTGATTCCCATTGCCCCGTCTTTTCCAGCACAGGAAGCAAGTTTCGGAGGTCGTCCAAACATCCAGTCTCAATTGCCGGGTTGCAGCTTTGCAATGTAAGACTTTCAATATATATTTCTAACGAATCCACGTGCTCCATATAATTTTTCACCCATGGGATGGAAAGTTGCAGAATTTCAGAAATGGCCAGGTTCAAGGCACGGTGAGTGCGACGCACGCGTCTGACCCCGAGGTACAACCACCTTGGATGAAGGAGACAAATAACGTGAACAATTGTTGTCGATAACAGAAACACTATTGACACCATAATGCTCTTCGTTGCTTCAACTACGCATTCATCTTTGGTCAAGCTCAAAGTCCGGATTCCTGGCAGACACGCACGGAACGCGCGGTAATGCCGCTTGAGGTCCTCAAGCTCTGTACCCAACTTTTCGGGAATAGTGGGATGATGGAGAATCTTGTCAACAACTTCAGATATCGCCGAAATTGTGTGGTCAAGTGACTCATGAGCCTGTTCTAGCTCTCCTTTTGCAATTGGTTTTGGGGCGCTGAAAACGCGCTGTAATTCAGACTTGCTCTTGAAAAATCGCGTGAAGTTCAATAACGGAGGTGGAGGTGGTGGCAAATCTTTTGCTTTAGACCTGACTTTAATCATTGTGAAGTCGAACAACTGAGTAATATTTTGTGTTGGTGTGAGAATCCTTGGCCTGGAGCATAGTATGTATGTACATAGGCGTTTTTGACTGCGCGCTTCTGGAATAATGCAAACACTTTCAGCGAAGCCCTTTGAAGGTCACTGTTAAAACACGCCAATCTTGAGAATGTATGTATGTATGTACACATGTACATGAATAAAGTCATGAACACACGAATACATATGGGTGGGACTGTGCACCTACAATATCACCTGGTTGAAGCGTATGAGCCTAAATTGCATGTATAGGCGCGTCATCGAATTCTGGGCAGGTGCTAGTTTTCTCAATGGCACACACATACCCTAACCCTACATATTGTCCCCGGGAGTCCCTGTATCCGGATGTTTATTCCCTGATTTAGGGATTTAGTTACACCAGATACTACACCGTCATCGTGGCTAGTTACATAGCTACACCGGGGAAAATCCATAACATCTGATTAAGTCACAAGTGCTCAAAAGACGCCATACTAGGTGTGAAAAACCAAATACGCTACGGAAAGCAATGCACATTTCATATACTTGCAGTCCAAAGACTGCCAATCCATAACATCATTTCATGTACTGACTGGCATTTCGTCTTTGTACATACACGCTTTTCGCTCCGAACCTGGTGGCGTGTGGAACACCTACGGAGGCAAAGAGCATCATAGGGAGGAGGAAAGACTCATACTGCATAGAGCAGTATAAGCATAATCAAAGAATGAAAGGAGAAAACTCATAAGGTAAACCAAAGAAAGACGCTATCGAAGAAAAAGAGAGAATAAAGGAGCAAATGATATTGTATGTATACACATGACTCTTTCAACATTCCAAAATGACAAACTTCAATTATAAGCCCCATTTCGGTATGCCAATAGTCCGGTTGAAAACGCTAAATGCCGACTGTATGTAGGGGCAAACGGTGACTTTGCCCCCATAATGGACACGAAAGTGATTGTGGATGAGACCGGCACCCCACAAAAAAACGAATACCGATTTACTCACCGGAAGATCACTCGGGCCGGCTCTCCTAGTTCGACCTTTAAGATACGTGGGCCACTTAGACCACTGTCATGCAGCCATCCACCATTGACTCAAGAGGACAGAAAAATCCGAATCGTTACAGTACTCCCCGGAACAGGAATGGAGCCGCTACGATGTTATATGTCTACGCACAACTTCCCAGCTGACACGGGTAAGTACACTTGCTTGTCGTATGTCTTGGGCACATCCAACGGCAAATATCCCATGTATCTTGATTCTGGTATGATTGGGATCACGGAGAATCTCATGGCAGCGCTGTGGTACATCCTCCGCAAGAGAAAGCTAATACGGCTCTGGGTTGATGCTTTGTGTATCAATCAGAGAGATGACAAAGAAAAAGCCTCTGAGGTTCAGCTGATGGGGGAGTTATATGAGAAGGCGGACCGGTTGATATTATGGCTCGACTCAGCCCAATCTGACATTACCCAGATTTCGCAAGACTTAAATCGCCTCTTTCAGAGCGCACTAGATTGGAAAGAGAGCATCGATACTCGTCATCGGTTAGCTACATCACTTACCAATGTCAACTGGATAAACCTTCGTCCAGTATTTGACAGTGCCTATTTGTCTCGCGCGTGGATTGTTCAAAAGGTTGCCGTCCGTGAAGAGTATCACACACTACTACCGTTACTTTACAACGGACTGGCCACGTCCCAATATCCTCTGGTTAAAGAGGGTTTACCAACGAAGGTCGCTTCCAAGTATCTGAGTGCTATCACCTGGATGACTGGTCGCCTTCGGGCTATCGCCAATGATAACGGTCCACCAACAGACGTGGAGATGAACCGCGCGGCAAAGGAACGTCGCAGACGTGGTCAAGAAAAGAAGAAGACATTTTCGAGGAAGGAGGAAGCCTTGCTGGCCGCATTTCCGAGCCCTATACACTCGCCCGGCGCCGTGTCAATGCGGACGGCAAAGACGGTATACGTCACGACGGGCCCACCTGGCAGCAGAGTCTCTCTATCCTGCTGGCGCTGTACTTCGGGCGGAATGGCGCAGTGGTGGCCTTCATGTGACTATTTCAGACCCAAGTTTGGCAAAAGTTCACATGGCCACTGCTTGCCGCCTGAAAGACGGCAGACCTATCTCCGCCATTTGGTATGTGCCCGCTACGAAGGTGCTTCAATGCCATCGATGCTGGAGGTGGGGTCATGGCACCAAGAAATGCCAGACCCGCGGCCCACCCAGATGCGGGAGGTGTCTCAGCCTCCATGTTATACGTGAGAAGTGCGGAAGGCCTCCTCAATGCTGGTGTGACGATAGGCTCAACAACCACGCCCCCACCGATAGAGCATGCCCTTTGCGACTCAACGCCATCAAGAACACGGCGAAGAAGACCGCAAAGATCTGCCAAGCTGAGGCTCGTTTCTGGTCTACTCAAAAGAGCGTTCCGACAGGCCTACCGCAGGGAGATGTCGAGGAGTTGGAGATATCTCCTCCCTCCCCTACACCCGCTGCCGACACCGAAATCACTGTCGCCGCCCCGGCTTCCGAGGCCGCGGAAAGCCCTACACTATCTACTAGTGTCCCTGCTCCGGGACCTGTCGAGCTCCCTGCTACCGCTACGATGGATGTCGTTTCGAGCCCCCAAAGTGCAAACTCAGCTGCTAGACCTCGACGTAAGAAAGAGTATGAGGTATCTGAGCTTCGAAGATCTCGGCGCCTTGCCAAAGACCCCGATGCTTGATATTGCCCTCTAAGTTTCTTTTGCTCCCCACAGTCTGCAATTCTGTCTTTCTCTTGCTCTCTCTCTTTCACATACTATTATTTTCTGTTTCTTTCTCTCTGTCTTTGTTTCCCACTTTTCTTTGCTTTTGTTTCACTTCTTATTTTGGTTTACCGTTTATCTGTGGTATTTCTTGTCCCGTCCCTACCGGACGAGGTTGTCTTTATATCTGGTGGCTGTGTCACCTTGGAGCATACACACATCCCTTCTCGTGTGTGCTCTCAGGCAAAATTTCAGCCAGCGACTGGTTTTTTTACGTTTTTTTTCATTTTTATTTTTATTTTCCAGTGTGTTAACAACCTTTGGGTTGCAGCCTACATATGACGTGTGGGGTTTCCCGTGGATTACCTGGCTATTAACCCCACCCCAACGGTCATATGCACACGCGAATCAGGTCCGTAGTGTGAATACTTGAACCCCTTAAGGTCGAGTCGAAAAGCATGGGTTTAGCTAGCATTTTTTCCAATGCATATCGCAATTCCTGTGAAGACCTTCAGGTCAAGCTAGATCGCGACCGCCTATTTTTCCTTGCTGGACTCTACAAAGACCTCGACATAGTGGTTGACCACAGCAAGCCCGACGAAGAAGTGGTCCTGGACATTGCCGAAAAGACAATTGTATCTCGTAAACTGGAAAGTTTCGCTATGTTTCTACTGTTCGAGAATCACGGGTTACGGCCAGCTCTTGAGGGGGGACTTCCGGCGGTGGATACCTTGGTGTCTTGGATTCCGTGTGGCAAAAGCATCATATTTCCCAGTAAATTCTATAGTGGCGACTTTGCGGAACTTCAAAACCCACCGTTCAAGAACAAGAGAGCTGATACCTTGGAAAACACGAAACTTGTTCGTAGGGTGGGAAAAACTATATACTCGGTGTATGTACAGAGCTAGTGGTTGGGTTATTCTAAGAATGTGACCACCAAGATCTGAGACAAGCAATGGCAGCACGCTTCGGCAGAAACAAGATCGATGATGAAGAGAGAGGTTTTCTACTCCAATGGCTATGAGGTTATTGACTTCATGTACATATGATGGCATGATGGGTGATTCATGATTTTGCTTGTTTGGTATTCATGTCATGACGGTTGGACAGTTTCTAGTAAGATGTCCAGTTGGAAGATCTTTTACTTAGAATGAACTAATTGAGCCACTATACTATCTTCGTGCATTGATATTTCATCCAAGCGGGTTCATTTTCGTGTAAGTCCCAATCTGGTTTCGCTCAACTCCGGGTGGAAGGGTTAGGGTATGAACTCTATTCTTATCCTGTAGGACTGTCCAAATTAAGCAACCCCTACCACTCAACGATTGGCTATAAACGACCAAACCCACAACCCCCGTAAAATCGAAACCTCAAACAGCCGCCACCAAATCTTTAGTTCTCCCCCAACCCTGCACCTTCTTTTCCGAAGCCCATAAGCGCCAAGCGCCACTCCCCCCAAGGCAGTGCAAAGCAAATTCGCAGCCCAAAAAGCCCACGGCAAAAACAATCACCACGGCAAAACAACCTACTCTATGGCCATATCAACGCAGTGACTTTCCCTTTGGCGCCCGGGTAGACGTGTAACGTGGGTCAAGTGGGACCTACACGGCTCGTGAAGATTGATGATGGGCGGGTATGCAGGTTTTGAGAATCCTGTGCAGATTTAGGATTGGTGGGGCTTTTTTAAGCGGTCGTGGTGACGGGTTGGTGGGTTGTTTTTTTTTCGGGAGATGCGATGGGGAAGTGACGAGTAACAATGGGATTTTCAGAGGACTTAGCTAGGGTTCTTTGAGAATGTATAAGTAGGATGGATGAGCCGGTGTTTGAAGGTCTTGAAGACGGGATTTTAGTTTGAGAGGTATCGTTGTTGTTCTTTTCTTACATCCTCTTTTCATTTTTCTTCTTTCATAGGCATTGTTCTTTTCATTATCATCTTCATATAGCACAGAACAGGTTTCTGTCTGTAGCTTTGCATCTTTACATTTCTTTGCATTCTTCTCTTGAATAAACTTGACAATACAAGTTTCTTTGTTTCTTACATATCTTTACAATATGGGTTTCCTTGGAGTTTCGTTTTACACGGCGCGGGCCGCTCAGTTACTCATCTTGTTACCTACCATTGGCCTGGCTGCCAAGAACATAGCAACGACCAATTCTCATCATATTTCACCACCTACCGTTCTCATTGTTTCCATCATCATTGTAAGGACATCTTCAGCTATAACTCATGTCCAAGTTCTAACATATCCAGTCCACATTCTCCATTCTCTACTCCGCATTCACCACAATAATCTACTATGACAGCTTCCTCCCATTCATGTCCGCCGCCACAGGAGATGCCATAATACTACTAGCAACAGCAATCACCACCGCCGTCCTCGGCAGTCCCCTCCCCTCAACCGCATGCTCCTCCTTAAACAGCACCACCCCATTAACCGAGTTCGCCAAGAACTCTACATCCTCCACTTCTTCATCAACACACTTCTCAATCAGCTACACCCGTCTTGTCTCTTCAAGCCCTAAGACTTGTCTCTCACTTAAGGGTCTCTGGGCACTGTCGATCTGTGTACTCCTCTTATACCTTTTCTCCAGCTTCATCCTCTTGATTCTTCTCCGCAGAGACCGTCTTCAGTCTTTCCCTGCTCGTACCCCTTCTTCAATTGAAAAGGCAATGGCCTCCTCATGGCCTTCCTCTTCCGTCTCTTCCCGGGACACCATGTCCTCTGGGTTAGAGAAGGGATCTGAATCAAGCTCTTTACATTCCTCTTCATCTAAAGGTCGTGCCGTGCCTCATGTAGTCATTTCCCCACCAACGGCCACCCACCCTCTTTACGGCCCTCGTGCCCTAGGATCTCGCGCTGTAAAGCCTACCCCGTCTCGTCTATACATCCCTCCTGTCCCTCCACTACCAGCCCATCTCCGTTCCGAAGCCCCCGCCCCATTAAATGTCCCCGGAAAACCCTGGTACCCACCCCCACCAACATCCGAAGTCAGAGCCGCCGTGGCTGTCTCCAGTATCTACGACATGGACAACTCCCGCAGAAAGTTAAACCTAGGCATGTTGGCGGCGCCACACGACGCCCGTTCCTCGTATTACCCGCCGTCACCCATGGAGCCCGTCTCTCCTCTATCGCCCATGTTAAACCAGCTACGAGAAGCGGCTGCCCGCGCTAGAAACTGGGGGTCAGGAAGTCCCGGGCTACCGCATGGTGGTATTGTCGAGACGCCGGTGACACCTGAGACACCGGGTCGGAGTAGAAGGACCATTTTCGATATTGTGGGGGGTTGGTGGGATCTTAATTTGATTGAGAGGAAGGCTTTACAGCAGCAGCAACAGCAGCGTCGCAAGACATTCATGAAGAGTTGGATCTAGAGTGGTAATGTAATATTGGTATTTGAGCGGAGATTCCCATTTCGGGAATATTAATTTTGAATTTACACGTAACGGCTTATAGAACTCTCCAAACAGTGAATCGGGTATATGATAAAAAAGGACATAAAAGAAGATGAAAAACAAAGAAAGAAACAAACGGTGAAGGCTGAAACTGTGATACCACCTCACATGTATCTATCCGCAGCAAACGGTAGGTTCCTCAGAAGCCGACGTAGCACCAGCGGCAGAACTAAAAGGGAGTCTCGTTAGTACTGTGTATCACCAACTGTCAAAGTTCTTCTCCCAACTTACCCAATCTTAATAGTCTCCCAATGGAAGATAAAAGACCCAATATAAGCGCCAATAAAGATACAAATGATCATGTACCCATTATAGTACATAGCCAACAACATAATAAAATACGCCAAAGCAAACTGCACCAAGTGCAAAAACGCCCTAACAGCCTGCTGCGCAACATTTGGTCTAAACGGGGGAATCTCCACCGGCCCCGTCTTCTTTCCCTCGCCATCACTACTTCCCGGCTGAGCACCTAAAGCCGAATACGCAGCGACATGCTGAGCGATCAAGTACCGATCAAACTCCTTCGCCGAGCGACGGAGGAATTCCAGGAGAATGACCATGCAGGTGACGCCGATGCAGGAGCCGGCGAACATGCCTTTGGATGTGATATGCCAGGACTCGCTAATGAAACAGGCGTCTTCAACCTGCCAGTTCCAAAGCATGTTGGTGACGCACGAGGAGGACATGTCCATTGACATAGTTGAGGTTGATGTTGCAGAGGCGGCCGTGGTGGTGGCTGTTGAGGACATGGCCATGGACATTGTAGACGACATTTTGACGGATAGTAATGATGATGATGATGATAGATAGGAGAAACTAATAACCCATCAACAAGCAAGTGCGTCCATCCTTTCTTTATATTCCAAACGCGCAACACACAGACAATCCCAAACGCACCGCCATACCTCGAACCCACCAACAATCCCTGTCCATAGAATCCGTCAAAACCTTCTCAAATCCCGCTCTTCAGACCACTTCTCTTCCAGGATTTCAAAATCACACTCAAACCCTCTCATACGTCGACATCACTGTTACGTCAAAACCCGTACGTCACCTGTTTCCGCCTTCCTCAACTCGTATATTCATCTTTGAGCCCCGCCAGTTTGCGCAAGTAATTCTCATGATTTATACCCCGGTTACCGATCTGAGCAGATTTGAGCAAGTTTTGGATAGATGCGCTTATCGATAAGGACATTTAACTTCCCATTTGGGAAATCGCCATTGGGAGGTGACGTAGTGAGGTTGCATGATATATGGGGTATATACAAAAGAGGCTTTGAAGATGACCGTGACCTGGGTGTAGAGAATCCATTGTTCTTGTTCTAAATCCTACCGGGCTTCTATACCCGGCTATCACCCAATCAATCGGGACGGTTCCTACCATCACCCACCTGGTTATAACTAACTCAACTACAACTCCTCAGTCTTGCCTTCAGTAGCAGTCTTCTCCCCAAACTCTCTAACCGGAAACTTCATCCCATACAACTCCCTCGGCTCTCCCGCCCCATCACAACTAGCAAATTTCCATCTCCCACTCCACCAGCCTCCCGCCAAGTTAACCAAACCCCAACGAATCGGCCCCGGCATAGGCGGCCAATTCTTCCACAAACCCTCTTCCCTCGTTCCATCCAAGTTCATCAGAAAGAAAGGGACTCCCTCAGTTGTCCCTGATTTACCAACCGTTGCTTTACCCCATGCCTTGAAGAGAGCAGTAGCCTCGGGATCGTTAGGATCGGTCAGACCACCGTGGGAATAGAGAGAGGCGATGTGGGATATTTCATTGTGGAAGTGTGTTTCGAATGGGGAGAGTAAGTCATCCATTATACTCTTAAGACGAAGAGGCGACAGGTTCGCTGGCGTAACCAAGGAATTAAGGTATGCTGCAAACTCCGTCATCCCAGGGACAAAAGCATCTGTAACACAAGTCCGCCCGTTAGCTTCAAACACCACTAACAACCAACTTCTTCTTTTCTTCCCGCCACACTTACCATGTTCTTCTAAACTTTCCTTCCAGACGTCAGTGTCACCTAGTAACTCTGCCACCTTAGGAAACAAATTGACCTCCTCATCCTCATGATGTGACATGACAAACTTATGCCACGTAAGTGCATACCCTACAAAGTCCTCGTAGTCTTCATCCGGGATCCTATCAACCTGTACATATATCGAGTTGAACCCACGAATCACCGCATTATGCAAATTCGCCATATGCGAGGCACCAGTCGTGAAAATATCCGTCTATTAAACAAGCAAAAGTTAGCCATCAAGTTCACCCAAGTTCACCCAATCAATAACCTACCCTCTTGGTCGTATAAGTCGGCGTATCAACCAACTTCATCGGGCCATCTGCCCACTGCACACCCTCAGAAACCATCCTATAATCTTGTAAAACCGGTGATCTGTTCAACAAAAAAGCCACCAGCAAAACCGGCAACGTCAAAAACAACTTGAAAAACATTACAAATATCAACCCAACGATGAAATCGACTTGGCCCAAAGTATAGCCTTTCTCTTATAAACATCCTCCCGAAACAGTAACCACCAGATACCGTCTCATTCAACCAGAAATCACCACATGCATGCTGACAAAACACTCAAGTTGATTGGCTCCGTGCACCACATTTCCCCAGGCCTAGACACGTCTTACATCGACATACCGTACCACATGGCATGATTCTCCATCACCCCATACTGTTCAGTCAGTATTCTGGCGGTCTTCCGCCTGACGGAATATATCCGAGCCCGAACTACGCCAACCCTAACAATACACATGCATGTAACCATCAATCCGTATAAAAGAATGAAAATGTACAAAAATGTATAAATCTATGGATAACATGTTGTCAACAAAAACGGCAAAACAGAAACAAAAACCACCCACATCCCACACAGCAAAAGGCATCTACGCAAAAGCTCCAACCAGACTCATGAGCAGAGCCCCACTCACAACCGCTATAAACGCGTTGCGCCGTCTCGAGCCCGTCAACGTCTTATAGCTCTTTTCCGTCAGGAAATCCTCCGCCAGCAGCTGCACAAGACCAGCAAAGAGCAACAGACCCGCTGATATGGCATTCATCACTCCCACCATCAGCAGTCCAGTCTGGCTCTGTGGGTCATAAAGCCCATGGACAAGCAACCCAATCGCCTGTCCAATCGGCGTAGTCGTGCCAAATGCGAGCACCATCAACCACGGCCGCATAGACCGCTTAGGGAAGTGCAACGCCGCAATCCGACTGCCCAACGCAAGTCCCTCAAAGCACTGGTGGAACGAAATCGCAATCAGAAACACAATAAAGGCAGGTCCAGTGGCCACTGAAATCGCCATGCCAATGAAGATGCTATGAAACAGGATTCCGGCTTCCAGCAAAACACACTGCAGGAACTTGCGTCTCCGTTCCTCCTCGATATTCTCAGGCACATCTTCAATGTCCATATCGCCTCCATAAGCGCCATGAGAACTTGGCCCACCATTCTCCTCTATCGACGGCAACGGGTCATCAAACTCGTCAATATCAAGATCCGAGTCGTCACTAAAACGCGGAGCATGCTTGGCTGCCGTAGGCGTCGATGTTGGTAATGGGGACACTCCTGCCACCAGGCTCTCCATAGCGTCACTATCCTCTGCAGTGAGCCGACCGCCCTGGTGGTTCCTACGGCTGTTCGACCGCTCATTGTCCGTGGCGTTAACCTTATTGTAATCGGCATCGTCAGAATTCCACTCACTACCATGGCCATGTGAATGCGAGTGACCAGCACCGCGCATAGACAAATACATCTCCACACTAACAATGATCAGTGCGGAACACATGGCAATGAACCCAGGTAGTGGTGGGTATCTTTTGTTGAAAAGATCTGGGAGACATGGATCCGTCAATGAGCTGAAGGCCGTCGGAAGCAGGTGCACAAAACCCGTTGCTAAGAGAACTCCTGTGCCAAAGTGCTGGCAGATGAAAATTATCTTAGCTTGCAACGAGTCTTGTGAGGCGTTGGTCGAGGAGCTTATTCTTTTAGAGAAGAGCGGAAAGGCGCATGCTGAGGTAACAATAAAAAAAGGTTAGCTAATGCTACCAATGTTGGGGTTTTTTACGCAAAATGTTAAACATACCCAGAGTACTGACAACGAGAATTACAGCCAGTGCACCAAGATGTAGTGGTGTATTATACGCTCCTCTGTCTCCACCACCACATGTGGGTTTCGATGGAGTCGAGGCATCACGTCGCGCAAGCTCGGCTAAAAGGACGTCAGTCGAGATTGACGTCCATTGTAAATCTAGATGCCACAAAAGAAAGGTTAGCACATTCGGCAGCGCCAATGTCTCGCGCTTCGGCAGCATCTATGCTTGCGCCCATAGCCACCAACATACCTGACGACATGGCGATTTTTCACACCGAGTCTCCGTTTTTGTCAAATTGTAACTCTTAATGCCAGCCAGCGCCGAAATAAGGGACAAGAATGGGACAAGACAAAAACCAGTAAATCAGTGGTTCCTCTCAAAGCGCACCGCTGTTCTAATACGCGGTTTTTCCGTCTGAAGTATGTAGCTCGGATATTCTTCGTTACGAGCTCAAACCCCGTCGTATGTACTGACAGAGGTCGTATCAGTCGTCGGTAAAGGGGGCAGACGAGGCCGCGCAAAGTCAATGGTGGGGTTCGATGCAATGCAAAATGCCAAGGACTGCAAGGGTGCTTGGAGCGATTGATATCGTTCCAGTCGAGTAGAAGAAAAGTTACCGTAGACAATAACACTGAGTGACGAGCGACACCTCTATTGAGTGCCACCCACGGATTTGAACAGGCTAAAGTATAAAGGTTACGGCAAATTAATCAAATGCCGAGAGCGAGAGGTTCGATAACTATCGAACAATATACCAAGAACCGGTAAAGTTTAGATGACACAAAAATACGAAGTTATCGTATCACGTCATACGTATGTCGAGCGCATACAAGAACAAAACAAAGGAATGAACGAAAGAAAAGTAAAGTCACAGTTCGTCCAAAATAAACCAGTCGTCTAGAAGATTGACGATGAATCCTTGAATCCGCAAGAAAGCCAGGGGGGGTCAATATAATGGGGTCAGCCGTCAGGGTGTTTGTCAAATGTCCGGAATAGAGACAACAAAATAAAGCTACAAGAAAAAAAAATAACCGTGGTATGTAGGAGGCAGCAATTAAGTTCTCTGCCTTGTCAACGCGATGTTTCTTTATGGCTTCCATGACAGCAACTTTCCCTTCGGTTATTGCATACGCAAGCTTCCTGTCTCTTGCAATGGCACCTTCATGTGTCTTCCCCAGCCGGCGGCGACTGCAACGTCATGCATCCGCCTCCTTCCAGGAACATCTGCCACAATAGAGTCAATCGAATCCACTCAATAAGCCTGGCTTCCTAAATCGGCCGATGAGAAGAAACCGGCCAAGTCAAAGGACTACAATATTGACGATGGGCTATTTTCTTTCAGAGGCGGTGTGTGGCTGTGTTGAAATTATGTTCTTGGCCTACAATATATGCATAAGACGGGTTGATTCCTCCATCCACGGACATACGTATGTACATATGTTGTGAATGCCACGCATATGCATCTACTCGCATCATGTCTTCAAGTTTCATACGTGACTTCCGAATCTTCATGATGATTCACCGTTCCTGACTTTTGAGACTACCCGATACTATCCAAACAAATAATCTATCCGTAACTTGCCACCTGCCCTCGTGACTTATACCCGGAGCTGGAATCTGCAGTAGCCAAGCGGCGGAACATGCAGCTCTCGGATATGCACCCCTTTCCTTCGATCCATCTGATCCCATCGTATGTATGTATGTAGATATCTCAAAATCTAGTGTAGGTAGTAAGTTCATACAAAGAACTTCAAGCATTGCAAGTTCGTTGTGCAGACTGCTACCAAAACTATTTTCAAATAATGGTGCTGTTGGAATTCTTTGAATCATCCGGGGTCTCAAATGTCATGTCCGAACACTAGGGTTATGCGGAAGCAACATTAGGGTATTTGCTGCAATGCCTCATGACGGGCCTTCAAATATGAATACACTGACCTACACGTCCACAATGACAAAAAACTGTTTGCACAAGCTGATTTCATTAAGCTTTCTAAGCATTACATGCACATATGAGATGCATCTAGACTCATTGGTTATTCTGGACACCAACCAGCAGAGAATCGATGCCGGTCCTTCATACGCCCGCCAACAGCCAAATCATAATTCGTGATCAAGCTTACGCATCATCAACCTCAGTGATACGTCCCTGAGCTTCTTCACTCGGCACAATGGCCTCCTTATCAATCAACTGTCTCGTGACAGCCACGATATTGTCCTCAATAATTTGCAGCCCAATGTCCTCCATGTGCTTCTTGGGATCCACTCTACCAACGTAGCGGGTCTTGAGCTGTTCCTTGGTCAGGTCTGCGTCTTCCTTTACCCGCTTCTCATAACCGTCAGCCAGAGTAACAAGGCGTTGTAGACGCTCCTTGTTCTTCTGACCATCCGCCTTGTAGTCGCCCATATCGAGTGCCTCAGTCCAAACATGTCTGTGAAGGTTCATGAGCATTTCCTCCTCCAGCGGCGTCTTGCGGTAATCAATTGCGATGGAGTAGTAGTGTCTGTTGAGTCCGTGAATAAGAGCCTGGATCGATGGCTTGTTGAGGTGACCCAGGTTGCTGGTGCTTTGGCGAGGCTCCATACCGAGCATGAGAACTTGAGGGTTAATGAGTCTGAATGCATCAATGACGACCTTGCCCTTGACGGACTGGATAGGATCAATAACGACGGCGACGGCGCGAGGAGTAAGTTGCTCGAAAGATTGCTGGGTCTGAATATCAACTGATGACAGCCAGCAGCCGAAACCAGGGTGAGAGTGGTACCAACCGACTACAGTCTCAGGTCTGAATAACAAGCGAACTTGGTTAGCACTCATTATCTAAAAAGTAAATAGTCAATGGAGACCTAATGTTAAAACTCACCTGCCGGTCTGCTTCAACATCTCCATCATCTTGGTCTGGAAAACAGGATCAACAGCCTCGACACTGACACCAGTACCACTTTGCGGCATGGCAAACACATCTACCACGCGGACAGTGAAATCATCTACAAATTCACCCAGCATAAGACCCATGACTTCCATGGGAACACCGGCGCGACCATGGCGAAGCATCTTCAGCAAAGCCAGAGAAGAGATGTGAATGGTCTCGGAATTGTCAATAAGGGCCGCATTGTCCTGGTAAATGGGCGTTGGTTAGTTAGTAATTGAACAATGAAGCCTATATATGGGAACAATTAACACCCACAGTCGATTGGGTGCCCATACTGGAACCACCGTTGAGGAGTGATCTGAATTGATCCATCTTGGATATGGAATGATGCGGTACGCAATGGACGACTGGTTGGGGATGGAGGGGCTACAGCAAATGATGCGCAGCGTGGATTATGAACGATTGGAAGGTCAGGCGAAGATAGAAGACAAAATAATGAAACGTCAATGGAAAAGAGAGACTCAATGAGGTCCTGAGAAATTCAGATAATCAGTCGTTGATGGTGTATGGGTACACAGTCGTCTTGTGGTTGTTGACTTTGCCAATGGAAGTTAGCTTAGGCGGCTCAAGCTTAGCCAGGCTGCGAATAGTTGGCGTAAACGCTGCAGCTAAGCTCGCTAACCATGTAGTTGACGCCACACCAATTGGCCATCCCTGGGCGGGCTCCTCAGTCACTGTCAGCCCCGCCGTCACACTGGAGCAATTATACGCCACTCCCAGGTTTAAGCTACCCAATGTGGCGGCTTACTCAGCTGATCTTTGGCTCATAGCTCCACTACCTTGTGTCTTATCGGCTGGGCTGCGATAAGTGCACATCAATGACGCGCCAGGGCCATCGCGCAACCGAAAAACAACCGCCTGCTATGATTGGCCAGATAGAGCTCAACCAGGAACAAGGCCCCACTAAAACTTTACTGTCGGCCGTCAGGTAGTGAGCAGCGGAATTTAATAGCAGGTCAAACAGGCGTTGGCGCAAGGCGATTATTCTGTAAGCAGTAGTTGCCGGGTTCCTCTTAAGTGGTTTGCGTCAGGACCAGTACTTGCCTTCTTGTATATTTCCATTGCTTCATGTGTTTGACCTATTTGAAGTTTTAAAAATATCGCTAGATCCCCTGCATCTTTTGGAGATCGATCTGTTTGACAACTTCGTCATTGCGAGACTTGACTTGGTCTATTACCGAGTGTTGCCTCGTCTCCACGTTTGCGACGTCGATTTTGCGCCGTTACCGCCATACTTCGCGACAACGAACCGGCTATTTGTGCCCCAAAGCAAAACCTATACAATCTCCTGCAGGCTTCTTCTTGTTCTTACATCACGGAAAATATAAGCACCAGTCTGAACTAGGTCACCGACCTACACATCCCGACCCTCTTGCCATTTGTACACCCATTTATCTGCATTCGCCCTTTTCATCTCGCCGCCATGTCTGAATCTGCCGATCCCGATTCCATGATGGGCACTTTTTCGGGCCAATTGACATCCATCGCCCTCAACCAGACACCCAAGAAAGTGGCTTACTTCTACGATTCTGACATCGGTAACTATGCCTACGTCACCGGCCATCCTATGAAGCCCCACAGAATGAGGTTGGCTCACAGTTTGATCATGCACTATGAGCTTTACAAGTACATGGAAATCTACGTATGTCTTGACCATGCGCCCTCCCGAGATTTTTGATACACTTCTAACATTATTTTCCAATGTAGCGCGCGAAACCTGCTACCAAGTGCGAGATGACGCAATTTCACACTGACGAATACATTGACTTCTTGCAAAGAGTGACCCCAGACAACATGGATGCTTTCCAAAAAGAGCAGTCCAAGTATAATGTCGGTGATGATTGCCCTGTATTTGATGGTCTCTTCGAATTCTGCGGTATCAGTGCTGGTGGTAGTATGGAAGGTGCTGCTCGACTAAACCGTCAGAAGTGTGACATTGCTATCAACTGGGCTGGCGGTCTTCACCACGCCAAAAAGTCGGAGGCTTCTGGTTTCTGCTATGTAAACGGTAGGTGCCACCTTAATTGTCTAACCTAGCGAGAATATGCGTTCTAATGGTGATATTTTAGACATCGTCCTTGGTATTCTGGAGTTGCTTCGGTTCAAGAAGCGTGTTCTTTACATTGATATCGATGTGCATCATGGTGATGGTGTTGAAGAGGCCTTCTATACCACTGACCGTGTTATGACAGTTTCCTTTCACAAGTACGGAGAGTTCTTCCCCGGAACCGGTGAACTTCGTGACATTGGTATTGGCCAGGGTAAACATTATGCTGTCAATTTCCCGTTGCGCGACGGAATTACGGATGTCAGCTACAAATCCGTTTTCGAGCCTGTTATCGCCCACGTTATGCAGTTCTTCCAGCCTGAAGCTGTGGTCCTTCAGTGTGGTGGTGACAGTTTGTCAGGAGACAGACTGGGTTCTTTCAACTTGAGTATGCGTGGTCATGCCAACTGTGTTAACTACGTCAAGTCCTTCAACATTCCCGTTATGATGGTTGGTGGTGGTGGTTACACCCTGCGTAACGTGGCTCGTACCTGGGCTTTTGAGACGGGTGTTATGCTTGGCAAGGAGATGTCACCCGTGCTCCCTTACAACGAATACTACGAATACTATGGACCTGACTACGAACTGGACGTTCTTCCTTCTAACATGGATAACGCCAATAGTACTGAGTATCTCGAGAAGATTACTGCTGCGGTTATTGACAATCTTCGCCACACCGCACCCGCGCCTTCAGTTCAAATGCAAGACGTCCCTCGTCAACCATTAGGCGGAATGACACAGGAAGAGGAGGATATTCTGAATGACCTCAACGCTGATGAAAACCCGGATAAGCGTGTGACACAGCGCGAATGGGAACAGCGTGTTGCTAATGAGGCCGAGTTTGAGCCGGAGAGCGAGGACGAATCTATGGCTGCTGAAATTGGTGGTCGCCGTCCCAACCTCCCCAAGCGCACCTTCAACGACTACCGCCATGATGACATGGATGAAGAGTTTGCCAATGGAACCGGTACTAAAGCAAAGGCTAAGTCTCCTAAGCCTGACGTTCCTAACACCGAAGCGACTGACGGTGACTTGGACATGGATGTTGAGGTTCCCAGTATCGAATCTGCCGAAGTTGCCGGTTCTAAGGTAGTCTCTCGTGCTTCCAGCCGGGATATCAAACAGTCTGTGGAGGAAGACTGGAAGTCGGAGTCGTCTGATTTCGTAGGCGACTCGCTTGTATCACGCCAAAAGAAAAACTCCGGTTCAGCAGAGGCCGCCACCAAGGCTGCACCTGTTGTTGCGCCTGTAGTTGACGATGACGGCGATGTTGGTATGGAGGATACCCCCGATATCCCCATCAAGACAGAAGACTCCACGCCAGCTTGGGATAAGAGCAAGCAGAATGTGTCCAAAACTGAAGGGTCCAAATCGACTCTTGCCCATGTAGATCTTGCGGGTCAATCTAGCAAAGCAGGCTCGCCTGTGAATGACGAAGAGCCTGCTCAAACAGCCATCAAGACGACCGAAGATACAGAAGACTCTGCAGTACAAATCATCACCGCTTCGGATGTCCAGGAAGTCAGTGAATCCACAACTGCACCTGTGACTACCGAAATCAATGCCGAAAAGATGTCCGACGAACAAAAAGACTCAATCCAAAAGGTCGATGTCGAGCAACTGACGCTAGTTGCCGACGACTCAACACAGGTAAATGCAAACAAATCACAGGGTGATGCTGATAAGGCATCAAAGGAGACGCCAATTGTCCCCGACATTCCTGTTGCTTCATCAGCTTTAGCCCCAGTAGTGACGCCCGTACCAGTTCCCGTTGTTACCCCGGTCCCAGCACCCACGAGAACTCCAGTCCCAGCTCCCGTAGTGACACCGGTTCCAGTACCAGTTCGAACTCCCGTGATCGCACCCGGTAGAGGCTCAGCTACTACGCCTGTAGTCACACCAGTTCCAGCTCCTTTGACTGTCCCGTCTACCTCGCGCCCACAAACGGCCTCTTCAGTTCGGACGCCAGTTCCTGCACCTGTTGTTACCCCAGTCCCCGTCCCGACTCCTGTAAGTGATGACTAAATGTAGATGATGTCGTGGGTGTGTGACTGATTGTTGGATTGATTATAGGCTGCTGTCGGCTCAGCAAAGGAAAAGGACGACTTCTCTAGTTCAGAAGAGGGCGAAGTCAAGGAGTAGCGTTCGCCGACTTCTACAAAATCAGAACAGGTTAATGTTGGAAGGAGAATTATGAGACCCCGTCGCTCTTCTCGACACTCTCGGGTTGTCTCGTGATTCTTGGAGTTGGTTATGGGATTGGTTGTGATACCACTACACTCAGCGCGCATGTTTTTTTGTCTTTTTTGTTTTGTTTCTGGTTATCCTGGTTACATCGGCGGATGGCTATAACCCGAGTGTGGCTCTACAGGAATACGAAGGAGGAGCGTTCATGTTTGTCTACGTTTTGTATATTCGGTAGTATCGTTTTGTTTTGGCTTTTTGTTTAATCCGAATTGTTTTTTATGATGATTTTGAATGTGCCAGCACAACTGCCGAAAAGTACATCCGGTAACCAACTGGATGTGTTGTTACATGCATCCTTAAGTTGCCCCTAAAAGATGAAAAGACGCAACAACGTGCATGACACAAAAAGGGAAGACGCATTTGAGTCCAAAACGAGAGACATTATGACCTCCGATACGGGGAATCGAACCCCGGCCTTCTCGGATCAGCTTCGGTAGAAGATGAGAGCGAGATATCCTAGCCCCTAGACCATATCGGATTGAATTGTTGTAAGATATGTACATAACTCAGTCTATGTTGAAATGTTTGAAAAAAAAGCGAGCAATTTGCGGCACTGATTCATACTGAGACGAACTGAAAAAGTTTTCAATTTCAAGACTGATTTTTGGACATGTGGAGCAGGTATAATTTGCCCTTTATTCTGATTAAGGTAAGCGGAGGATGCGCCTTGATGTGCCGCTCAGATGAGTTTGCGTCACGGGCAAATCACAGGCCCTTTTTCTTGCGTGGGGGTTGTATTGGCCATGATTTTGTGGACCCGACAATCGAGACTGCATGAGATATCAGGAATTTATGAAGTAGGGAATGGAATGTATCGTTGGCTTTGAGGTACATAGATACACGTGCGTCTAGGGTAGAAGATGGTGACACGGTACAACGACAAAACTTACCTGGTGTAAACGGTGTTGTATGGAATGACTAACGTTACATTGAGGCTACCAGTGGACTCAAGCCATGTATGATTGTGGGGTTACGTTTATGAATAGAGTTAAGCCTGTAATGGGACGACATGTCGTGGAGCTTAGGGGTAGGGCGAATTTTTGAGGCGTCTTGCTTTGAGTGTGTTAGAGATTGCACATTTTGTCAGAACATAATACATAGGCTTAACTCTAAATTTTGCCTCTCGTTCTTGTGGATAGTATGGGATGGTGGGACTATATGTTACATATGAATGATGAGCGTCTACGTGTGACACAGAACCCATGACGAATCTCTTGATAAGCTGTATCTACGTACCTACCATGGGTAACACATGATAACTCTTCAACTCTATGAAGATTATATCCGTTGTATGTATCTGTCAATACACAAAGGTTTCACTGACTCCAGCAGTTTTCCGTCTATCAACGGAAACGGACAAGATCGGACCCTACTTAATCCTCCTAAAGCACAGACAACAATGACGCCATGTGCCTTGTAACATTCCAGTCCGCCCTACTACAAACCAACACCTACTGAATATCCGGTACCGGTTCTTCCATGGCGGACCTGCGTCCAAACATTAAGTTTGCACAACCAAGACTCGTGGCCATTGGTTTCACTGGGTGTCGCCTCACATTATGGTTCCCAAACGCCGTACTTGTATGACAAACCATAACCTCGGCACAATTTGAAACAGCCCGGCATCACTTACACCATCTGCCGACCTCACTAAGTAGCCAGGCGGGAGGATC
This sequence comes from Huntiella bhutanensis, assembly GCA_002018275.1. Lineage (NCBI taxonomy): Eukaryota > Fungi > Ascomycota > Sordariomycetes > Microascales > Ceratocystidaceae > Huntiella > Huntiella bhutanensis. Next base: position 431,433 of record MJMS01000005.1, on the reverse strand, counting down.
ACCGCGCTTGCTTGTTCGTCTTCGTTAGGATCAGGGAACTTATCCACATCCAGGGATTTTCAAAGCTAAGGATGCCTCAGGAGCGATACTCTTTGGCTTCCATCATGTCGGCATTTACGTTAGGAAGGTACGATTTGTGGAAGGAGGGATCATAATGGTTGTCAGATTTTCGGACCGGGGCAAAATAGTCTGGGAAGTTACCACGGAGGGGTTGTCAACAAAAGTGGGTTCAGGTCGGCACGTTGGTGATTGATTTTGCTGAGCCGTCACAATGCAGGAAACTTGGTCTTCTTTGTACACTTTTGTTGTTCGACAATTTTTGCGGGTATTGAAACTCATCACCTAATATCACTTTCATCAAGCACACCGCTTGTAACGTTTCGACATTGATCTTTGCCTATTGCACTTGACTTGAGAAGACCGTTATAACTTGTTTACACTATAAGTAATCGTCACGTCGGCATACTGTGAATTTGTCTAGTCGACTCATTACTCCCGTCGAATTATTGGACACCAGAACGCACTTGGATCACCACACACACCCACTCACGGGTCTGTACCGGTCATCTAGAAGTCCTCACATAGACCGAACCTTTCGTCTTACTTTCGATATACATATTCGTCAATACGACCTCGACAGTCTCACATTATTCTATCACCATGGTCATCACTGCTGAACCACGTGGTACGGCTGGCGCTGAGTACAGCTCGACAACGGATGATCGTCATGACATGAACATTGCCATCATTGGCGCAGGTATGACAATCTGTTTGCAGGATTTTTGTTTCATCCAAGGGCTAATAAGAATTTAACTTATAGGCATGGGTGGTCTTGGCACCGCACTCTCGCTTGCCAAGAAGGGCTTCCGCAACATCAACGTCTACGAAGCCGTCAAGGACTTGGGTTTCCTTGGCGCCGGCATCCAGTTGGCTCCCAACATGGCCCGCATTTTGGACCGCCTGGGCTGCTGGAAGGATATTTACAGCGAGGCCACCAATGTTAAGGCCATCGAAATCAGACGTAAGTTTCCGTGACTATGATAGTTCTCGGACCAAAAGCTAACTATTCTATAGAGGGTTCTACCGACGAGCGCCTCCTCAGGACCGATATGCCCGATCTTGAGGCCGCCTACGGATACCCCCATTGTACTGGTCATCGTGCCTCGCTCGCTGGAGGCATGTACAAGGCCTGCCTGAATGAGCCTGCCATCAAGTTCCACTTCGGAACTTCACTAATTGCTATCAAGTCATTCTCGCCGAAGCCTGTCTTTGAAGTACGGACCACTGAGGGTGAAGTTCGTACGATCACCACAGATGTCCTGTTGGCTAGCGACGGCATCAAGTCAGTTACCCGCAAGAGCATGTTGGCTGCTTGGGGCCGCGATGAGAGTGAAAAGCCTACCGGCCAGGCTTCCTACCGCATAATGCTCACTCGCGAAGAGCTCAAGGGCGAACCCGAAATCCTGGCTCTCTTAGATAGTGAGGATGTTGTCCGCTGGATTGCTCCCGGCAGACAAATCATCGCGTACGCTGTACACAACCACAGCATCTTTAACATCTCAACTGCCCAGCCAGATGTTAACTTTGCTGAAGCTCCTTCGGCCACGTACACGACTCGTGGATCCAAGGAAAAGATGCTGGAGGTTTACAACGACTTTTGCCCGCTGGTCAAGCGTATGTTCAACCTGGTCAAGAAGGACGAAGTGTGTGAGTGGCGTCTCAGATCACACAACCCACTTGTGTCCTGGGTCGAGGGATCAGTAGCACTGTTGGGCGACGCCTGCCATCCCACTTTGCCGCACCTTAGTCAGGGAGCTGCAATGGCGATTGAAGACGGAGCCGTCCTCGCTGAGATCCTAGAACTAGCTCCCAGCCTTGAGCCCGAAGTATTGTCACGCAGTTTGAAGGCGTACGAACTTTTGCGCAAGGATTGGTGCTCTGAGCTGGTTCAAATGGCGTTTGAGGTCGGCGAGACCTTGCGTTTGACTGATGGTGCCGATCAACAAAAGCGCGATCAGGAGTTCGCTGACCTGAAGTCTGGAAAGACCAAGAAGTCTCCTGATCGGTGGACCTCTCCTGAAGTTCAAAAGATGATCTACAGCAACGACGTTACTGTAGAGATTAGACGCAGATTTGGCGATCTGTACAAGCTGGCGAGTGAAAAGAAAGTTCTGGCCTAGATGGAAGAGCCTAAGCAGAAGGCTCGCACTCTTAAGCCACCGGAGTGGATGCAGCACTGATCACCGAGAGTGCTGAGGGACGGTATTGATGTCATTATGAAGCCTTTGTTAGCACTTGTATTTATTATGTTGTTTTTGAGCACTTTCAAAGTTTACGCGAGGGTTGGCCCGTGATATATGTCGCCATTTATAGGACCTGACGGGTGTATGTACTATGTTTAGAATGAACCAGGTCTCTGTGCGAATGACGTCAACTATCAGACAGACAGGCGGAATTGTACGCCCAACTAGCCTGATGTCTTCAGAATTCCCAGATATGTCGAAGTGCATGTACATAAGCTGACAGGTCAAGGGTTCGTCACATTTTCAGGAGCAAGTATTGCAGGACATGATTTTGGTGTTATTAGATAGGTTGTGGTGTATTAATTGATAATGAGCTAGACAATGGTGTTTCGTTGACGGCCTGCTCTCCATAAACAAAGCACGCTTTCATTCTTTCCTCCCCTTCATAACGAGATCTTCCCTTTAGAACAACATATCCAAGCAGCAGCAACACGCCATAGCGGCCAAGCACCCACTAAGACAGCCACTCGAATCATTCCGGCCACGATCCTCCTGATAAACAGGCTGTTGACCCGGCGCGGCATAGTAGCCCTGCTGGCCTGGCGGCGGCATTTGCTGTTGCCCGTAGTATGGCTGCTGGGGCTGCATCTGCATTTGTTGTTGTTGGTCGTAGCCCGGGCCGGGGTAGCCTTGGGGTGGGTATTGGCCTTGGGGAGGGAATTGGCCTTGCGGCGGGCCGTAGTAGCCGGTAGCAGCTCCGGGGCCGGGCTGGCCTGGGTGGCTTTGTTGAGGGTAGGCGGGAGGTTGTTCGGACATTTTGAGGTGTTTTGGGTGGTTTGAGTTGCGGTTGCTGGGGATGCAGATGTTCGAGAATATAGTGAGAGGGCCAAGGTGGAGAGATTGACGTTTAGATAACACGCGGATAAGATGGAAATAAAGAGACTTGTCGCGAACTTGCTTAGTAAGTAGTTCAGTCGCAAAAGATAACAAAAGATGTTCAATAGAAAAGTCAAACAAGGAACTTTGTCAAAACATCTAGTTCGTACGTTTGCAAACGTCAGGGTACCTACCACCTTTTATAATTCCTTCGCATACCAAAAATGCCAACAAAGCCGCGCCTGCCAAGTCTATGCTTCTGCACGGCTTTGAGCGATCCCGGGGTCTAGCCTAGACCAGCCATTCGCTTCCTGCCCTTTTTTTCTATACATGGCCTGTGACGCAGGGGTCATTCAGTCGGGGCCATGAATAGGCTGCACCGGAATCACCTTGGAATAGTAACATGACAAGATACACAAAAAGAGCTTTGCGGAGCTATAGTACCCTTCTGCTGCTGCTCTAACGAAGGATCGCTGACTGCTGAGTGTCGGCGTCGTGATGGATGTGGCGCAGCCTCTTTAACCCTTTTGGTGTAGCGTGGGTTGCATGGAGGAATAGGGTTAGAGAGGCAGCGGGTCACGTGGATTGTGTGCCAAGGGGGTTGTCGGATGAGTCGGCATGGGATGTGACATGGGATTTATTGGGTGGAATGGATGGAGAGGAGATGGATGTTATTGATCTGGTAAATGAATATCGACAATGTCTGAGTCCCTGACGTTTCCAGAGCCTCTGCAGGCGCCCCTGGCGAGGTACCTACCGCCAAAGCCACCGGTGAACACGGCTGATGGCATGTATCTAACCCTCACGTTCGCGACGTCTCTCGACTCCTCACTAAGTCTTGCGCCGGGCGTTCGCACGCGGCTTTCCGGCGCGGAGTCTAAGGCCATGACGCATTTCTTACGGTCTTGTCATGATGCTATCTTGGTGGGCGTGAGTACCGCCGTGGCGGATGATCCGGGGTTGAATTGTCGGATCGCGGGGGTGGAAAGGCAGCCGCGGCCGGTGGTTGTGGATCCGAAGGGGCGGTGGGCTTTTACGAGGGATAGTAAAGTTTTTGAGGTTGGAAGGGCAGGTGTGGGCTTGGGACCGTGGGTTTTAGTTGCGGAGGGGACGGTGGTTGATGGTGAGAGAGAGGCGATTCTAAAGGAACATGGCGGGAAGTACATCCACGTGCCAGTAACCAACCAAGGCCGTCTCACCTGGCCCACAATACTTTCCACGCTCTCCACCAACGGAATCCAAAGTCTCATGGTAGAAGGCGGCGCCCAAATCATAAACGACCTCCTCTCCGTCGAAAACAACCGCCTAATCTCCTCTGTCATCGTCACCATTGCCCCGACATGGCTCGGCCAAGGAGGCGTCGTTGTTTCCCCGCCACAAACTACCGATGCCTCCGGTGGACTGGTGCCTGCTGTTAGACTTGCTGCGCCCAAATGGGTGCCTTTTGGAGAAGACGTTGTGTTATGTGGGCGGATCGAGTAGGTTTCCGGGGTTCGAATGGGTTTGTGTCACATTCTGGGATTATGATGTGATTGGTAGGGTTGGACCCTTGGACATTGTAGTAACACAATGATAATTGGCTTATCAGTTTGCGGATGATTTCGACGTGCGTAGATGTAGAATGTCTCCGAAGCTCAAGTTACCCTCAAGTCTAGTAAATTAACAATGTAAATTAGTATCACAATGTTTTACCTAATACCCATACTCATTATTTGCACCGTCTTTTTTCTCCGCCCCTTCCTCTCTTTATCTTTCAACCGTCGTCTTCCTCCATCGCCGCCTCATGAACTTCTTATATTGGGTCATAAAATCCCTTCACGGGATACAGCAAATTGGTACTTGACCTGGTCACGTGTTTTGAAGAACGATGTGATATCCGTTCGGTCTCTAGGGACCAACATTGTAGTTCTCAACAGTGCCCAAGCTGCCCGTGACTTACTTGATTTCCGTGGCGCAATCTATAGTGATCGACCTCGTTTCGTACTGTTTGAAATGTAAGTAATCATACCCAGCCTCAACACACACCAACTAACCTTCTAAGAATGGGCTGGAAAAACACCCTAACCTTCCTCCCCGCCGGACCCCGCTGGCTCCGTCACCGACGTACCCTTCAACCCGCATTCATGCCGAGGAATATCCCCAAGTACCATCCCCTCCAACTCCGTCAAGCCCACCTATGTGCCCTTGCAATCTCCACATCCCCATCAACCTGGCGAGAAAACCTCCGGCTCTTCGCCGTCTCCATTGCTCTTGCTGTGTCCTATGGAACCCCCCTTCATCCATCTATACCACCTCCACCTGATTCCCCAGACTATATGGAAATTGCCGGGGACGCAATCTATGTCACGGGACACGCGGGAGTTCCCGGAGGTACCATAGTTGACGTGTTTCCTGCCGCAAAATATTTACCTTCTTTCCTTTTACAAGACCCACTTGTCTCTTTTGCTAGGACATATGGGAGGGCTATCACAAGACTGCATGATACACCCTTTCTCCAAGCTCAACAGGATCTTCAAAACGGATCTCCTAAAAGCTCATTAGCACACGATCTTCTCCGAGCTCTTCCTACTCCTGACTCCGCCTGGACAGCTTCAGACGTGAAAGGTGCCGCTGGTGCTGCTTTCATTGCTGGTGCTGACACAGTAAGTTACACCATCAACAATATACACAGATCCCACACTTACTTTCTAGACATTTGCAACCCTCGTTGTCTTCATGCTTTGCATGCTTAATAACCCCGCCATCCAATCAGCCGCCCAGACTGAAATAGACAACCATCTTGATCAAGCTCGTCTCCCTACCTTCCAAGACAAGTCATCTCTACCTCTTGTCGAAGCTATTGTCCAGGAGGTTTACCGGTAAACTTACTTTCGACATTTGACTTGCTGATAATCTCTAACAAAATCCTCCTAGTTACTCCCCTCTTGCACCTCTAGGCATTCCCCATAAAACCACCAAAGATGACGTATACAAGGACATGTTCATTCCGAAAGGTAAGTATGACGTTCAGAATTTTGTCACACAAACTAACCCTAGTTAGGATCACACGTCTTCTTTAACGCACATGCTATAACACATGATCCCGACGTCTACAAGTCACCAGAAGTCTATGACCCTACTCGGTATTCCCGAGGAGAACCATTCCCCGTTGGTCAGTTTGGATTTGGACGTCGTGTTTGTGTAGGACGTTATCTTGCACATGACAGTGTATGGATCATGGTAGCTACGATGCTTGCATGCTTCAGCATACAAAAACCCCAAGACCACAACGGGAAAGAAATCGAACAGAATGTAGAGTGGAGTAATGGTGGTACATGGTATGTTATACTGATGATTACTGATATCTTGGTCTCATGTCTCCGTACAAAAAGATCAAACATGACATCATGGGTCCCGCCCATCGTCGTCATGGAAGAAGATTTGACCCGTCTCTCCCCCTTGATATATGCTATTCTTCAATGTCACCGAGATAACAAAACTACTAACCTTTTCTCTACCTCCGTACCTCGTACATATATAGTCACCCCGAACATTTTGATTGTGCCATTACTGTGCGATCATCGCAAGCTTCTGCACTCTTAACGAATATGCAGAACCAGAAAAATCATCAATCGAACAACACCTGAAAAGTCACAACATTGAGGCTCAAAAGAAAAACCAACTGCGTTGCTGTCGCGGTGATTTTTGTTTGGATTCCTTATCTTCTGTCTTCGGTGGCCAGTCCTTTTCAGGTGATGCTGATATTCCCGAGACACACAAAGGTGTTTTGGCGCCTTTGATGGCTGGTCTTGGCATTGGCATCGGCGTAGCCTTTCTCGTATTTGGCTCCTTGGGAACACGAGCTCTCCTCAGTGGACATATCGACACCAATTTCAGTTTGCTAGGACTGACAGGCGGTAGCTGGATTTCTTCTTCATCCTCTTCGTCATCGCTCCTCGGCAGGGCGTATAACAAAGACGGCCGTAGTGGGACGTTAGTCCCGTCGAGATGCAACATGGCCGATGTACTGGCACTTGATTCGTCTAGCTCTGGAACATCACTGCAATATGTCGGTTGAATCGATGAACATCCTGGGAGGTAGGCAATCCCCTCGCCAACACGATTTAAAGCGTTGCGCTTATCGTCCTCGGTCCAATCGTATCCCTCCACGATTTCTTGGAGACTCAACATTACTTCGTCATCCTCATTGACAGGTCTTGTCCATATAGACTCTTTCCCGCCGATACGTATCGAGAGTTTGGCAACTGTTTCAAGCCTGGTACTCATATTGACACCGTTAACTGGGTCGCTATTAGATTGCTCTGGAAACCCAGTATGATTGTAACTGAGATGTACTTGGAGATACTCACGCGTAAGGTTTCCAAGGAACATTTCAACGTTGTTGAAGAAGTCTTCCGTGGTGTTGCATCCTCTCATTGAACGGCTGGCAGGTTGATAGTCGGGTCGGGGGCGACAAATCACTTTTACGAGATATAATACGCTCTGTCCAGAGGTTAAGGACCTACCTCATAGTTAGTAATGGGAAAGTTCAGATAATTTACCTTACATACCGTTTAGGCGCGTGTTCCAGAATTTCCTGAATCCAAGTTCCCTCAGTTGAGACGAAGTTGACCTTCAAGTTATACAAGCACCCATACCAGCCATCCTCTGTAAAAACCAGTTAGTTTCTATCAAAGCAAATCAAAGACAGTCAGACTTACGTCCTTCGTGGCGCCGTCGTTTTCCAATACACAACTGTTGATCCAATCGTTCTTCCATCAAAAAGGCGTCTGCACTGGTAGGGGCCGCCAACTTGGCTGTAATCTCAACAGCGACCCATACCGCTACTGCCGAAGTTTCAGATATCATGTTTGCAGCAGGTGTAGCCTTGACCACAGGGACCAAAACTAGCGGACTCGGCCCGCCATGACTGCCACCTCGTGATCTTATAGACCCGGTGCTAAACGCGCTCTTGGCCCGTATAGGTAAATCCCAAGAGCCGTCCATAGACATATTCATCGATGGTTGGAGAACCGGACATTCGATTTCGCGTAACGGGTGGGGGAGCTTAGGTGTCATAGATGGACGTGGAGTTGGAGACGTCCGAGTGAACTGTGGATGTATCGGAGCTGGTGTTCGAGAGGGTGTTGCCACTATATCATCCGTATATTCACTGCTGGCGTCACCAATAGAGCGTGTAATACCCAGTCTTGTGAGTGATAATAGATTTGGACCTGGAAACATGTTCATTTTCAGGGGGCTTGAAGGCGCCGTCCGGAAGTTCATTGATTCATTGTCGCTGTCAAGACCACTGCCTAGCATACTGTTTCCATCGGTAGATCGTTTCTTCCCAATATGGAGACGTGTGTCCAGGTCTAATGGAGGGAGTGTTTTGTTCTCCATGTTGGTTTAACAGTTAATTGGCTTCAGATAACTGTGCTATGTGCTCTGATTGGAACTGCCTATGTCGTATTCGAATTTCTCGATTACAGCTACCGCCAGGCCAATCGAAATATGGACAAGGTAGGTCCGGTAAAGAAGCGGTACGAACTATGGGTGTTGGAGGCTCAAGATGCAAGACTCCCCGTCGATGTTGTCGGGTTGGGGCTTTGGTATCTCCCCTGTCAAAGGCCGGCAATGATCTCAACCCAGAGCTTTGTATTTCCGAAGAGGAGGTGTCACTGAAGAAGCCAGCGAGATCGCCTAGGAATCCTACGATGACGGATGACCCTGAACTTCTTGTACTGGCGCGGGTCGATAAACTGGAAGGTGCGGTAACAGCTGAATCAGTCCGTATATCGTGTCGTACCTGAGACCCAGAGGGATCAGAAACTGTCTCTGCTGCCGTAGATGAGACAGCTAGAGGAGAATGCGATGAAGTGACTGAGTTATATGAAGGTGCCGGAGACAGTGGAAAAGGCAAACTAGTCGGTGTTGTCGGATAAGGAGGTAATGGTAGAACGTATGGTTGATATCGGTAACTCGAAGGTTCGTACGTAGGCACAGGGTCGAGAGTAGCTCGCCGGACTATACGTGAATGTCCCTGTCCCCGCGGGGTCCGAAGCCGGCGGGATCCGATACTAAACGAACCGCCCGAAGTTGTACTCTGCGGCACCGTGGCCTGGAAAAAAGCGTATACCAGTACACCAAAGCCAGTAACAATAAGAAAGCAAACAATCGTGATATCAAAGGCGGAATTTGATGTGGGCTTGAAAAGAGCGAGCGGCATAGTGATAGAGCTTTTAGGAATATTAGGTTTTGAAGCAAAAGACATGCGTGTATATCAACAAGGATATCGGAGAGTGTACTGGGAAAGAGCAATATAGGTAGTGCAGAGTTTGGGGAGATGGCAGTTTAGAAAGAACAAAACAACAGAAGGTTCTCATTTGGGAAGTCACAATGAAGTTGTCACCATGTTAGACCAAGGTAATGTCAAAAAAGAAACACTCATAATTCGTAATCAACTGCGCCGGGATTCTATCTACTCATGCTTTCCAATCGTACGGAGCAAATTCTCAGTCGTCGTTTCAAGCTCCTGTGCCGCCAACGGTAAAAAGTGAATCTAGACAACGAGTTAGTACACCATAAGATAACATAATAAACAAGACTTACCAGCTCCTCAGACTGGTTTCCAGTGGGGTTCGAAACTGTAGCCATACCACCGTACAAGGCCGAGTCCTGTAGACTGTTCTCAATGTTTTGTGTCACTCTCCGCTCCCATACACCATCCCAATTCCATTCTGCTGGGCCCTTAGCCTCATCAGACTTAGTCTTGGTTTCTTCTGTATCATCTTCGCCTTCACTAGGTTCGTCAAAGCTTGGGAGTTCTTGTCCTCCCAGCATTTGTTCCTTACGGTATACCTGCCACGCCCTCCAAGCTCCAGGGTTAATAGCAACATCCAACGGCAAGGAGTCCAGAACCTCCTCGTCGTCAAAAGTACTCCGCACATAAGCCAATACATCATAAATCGGCACGGCCTCCCGGTCAGTTCTAGTGTATCCCGGTCTCTCGCCCGCCGGAGTCGGCAAGTCAAAAGCCTCCAAAGGCGTCTCAAAGATACTTCCCGACCGGTTCCGTCCATCTGTCGCAATACGCACAACATTCCGCGGTGGCGTATTCACTACAATCGTATGCTCAGTTCCCGCGCGCTTCCGAGCCCGTCTCTTAGCGAACCAGCCGGGAAATCCATGGCGCAATGAGAACCCTCCAGATGGTAACTGCTCTTCTTCGTGCGCCGAGACAGTCTCAGAATCCCCTGAGTATCCTGGGGTCGAGCAGACGAGCGGGTGAAAGACATCGGACTGGAAGCATACAATAGGTGGCTGGCGGGGGTAGGCGTCAGGGAAAGAAACGGTGAAACGGAGAATGGAAGAAGCAAAGGGACCTATTGGGGAGAGTTAATACATGCAAGGGACAATAATGGATCGGGCGTGACATACCTTTGCGAACGAACATGACACCCTGCCAGAGAGATGGGTCTCCGGGGGTTAGGGTAATAAAGATGCCATCCGGGCAAGCTTGCTTCAAACCGGTACTAATCGATACATGACGTCGTTAGCTCTTTACCAACTATCAACCCAAATCAAGCCAGCGAAACTAACAATTCAGCCATAAGATGCTGTTTCCGCATCGACGGCAAACTAGCCATCCGTAAAGTCGCCATTTTGAAAAAGTCTTTGACAATATGTAGACAAAAACACCATAAAACCGACCACCGATAAACCTGATTACCAAATTATGCAGCCCGTCCAAAGCTCCGTGATCCATCACCCCTCTTGAACCCATGAACACATTGGGCGGTGAGCCAAAAGCAGTACCCATTTCCCTGTATTCTGCCATCCACTTTAACAGGCGTAGCGGGGTAATTTGGGAGTGTGTTTTGACGAGGAAAGCACATGCAAAGCGCCTAGCACCTGACGTAAACGTGCAGGAAGCAAGCGAGGAAGTTGTAGTTTAATTGGCGCAGGCATACAGGATGTATGTACGGGCTATGGTATGTATAAGTCATCTGCGTGAACCTTGTGTTCACATGCCGTATTCGGACCATTGGCCGGTGCCGGAAGTGCTACTCACAGATACAACGTGCACATTGAAATATTCACAGATCAAGATTGATAACAAGTGGAAGGATGAAAAAAATAAGTTTCATAGCAGATTACCGCATGCGGCGAGACAAAAATGTTGGCCGCCGACTAGCTTAAAAGTATCAAAAAACAAACAAACGCTCGATGCACAACCCTAAAATCGGGACACCATTTTCTACTTCCGCTCCAAAATCTTTTCCATGCGATTCTTCTGACCGTCCCGGAGCTCCGAAACCTCCTCTCTAGTCGCATTGTAGGCACCGGTGACCTGGTTGAAGGGGTTCTCCGGGCTCTTCTCGAACTCCTTGCGAATGCGCTCCTCCTTCTGGTTCTTGCGCAGACCACGACCTTCACCCGAGGCGTCCATCTCAGCCATTCTGCGCTCCATGAAAGCTCTAAGCGCCTTGGGGAAGCGACGCTCGGGGTGCAGCTCAACCTTGATTCCGTTGCCTTCCTCGTTGGCGAGAGTGAGGGCGTCGAGGGCGTTATCGATACCGGAAGCGTCGAGAGTGGAAAGCTTCTTGGATGCTGGGGCTTCCATGTTGTCGATCATGTCGAGGTTAAGACCACGAGAAGGAGCGGCGGTCTTCTTTTGAGCGGTCTTGGTGTTCTTGGGCGCACTGCGGCTGGGAAGAGACGCCTCCTCAGCCTTCATAAGGGCATCGCGCTCGGCCTTCTTGCGGGCGGCATCAGCCTTCTTGTCGGCTTCGGCCTTCCTATAGATGAGAGAAAAGATTATCGATTAGTGCCAAGATCACCAGCTTTGTCGCCTGTAAAGACTCACTTCTTGTTGTTGTTCTTGGCGCCCTGCTCCCACTTGGAGGATTCAACATTCTCTTCATCGGCGCGCTTCTTCGCATTCTTCGCATCGGCGGCAGCAGCCTTGCGGGCCTGGCCGGCTTCCTTCTTTCCACCCATGTAGTTTCCGTGTTCTGAACGAGCCATTGTTAGACGAAAATTATGTTTGGCTGATTGTGTGGGTAGAAGGTAGACATCAAAAATCGTCAATGAAAGTCGTGTGCGAAAACCAGCAATCGATTTGGGGAGTTCGTAAATGCAAAGCAAAATAATAAAACAGGTGTTGAAGAAAAGAGTGCGAGTTTGATTTACCTGAGGTTGAAGTTTTAAGTTTCAGAAGCCGGGTCGTCGGTCTTCTTTATAACTAGCGACGAGGTAAAGATGTCAGCGGCAAATCCTATACAGGAAGCTAGTACGTAGCAGAGTCACGGGAAGAAAGTGAATCAACTTCAAAGGCCAAATGAAACGTGGCGATAAAAACTTACTGCGAAAATGAAGGACAGTTGGTACTTTACTGATGCAACAAACGTGAAAAAGTCCGAAATACAGTTCCGACTAACAACTCGTCAGAGTCGTCACAAACCCTCAACCGATCTCCCGTGCACATGCGCCCCACTTTACACAACCTCTCTAAGCTTTGGTGGGGTGAGATACAGGACAACCTTGGAATTGACCAATCACCGGGCTTAAATGGGCGCTTTTCTCCAGTTTTATCCCTTTTGGGACTGCCATGACGTGGGATCCATCATCGGTCATCATCGGCGAAGCTGTCAGTAGAAAATGGAAAGCGCTGCTCCTTCAACCCTTTTTGGAAACGTCGTGGATACACTCCGAGTGTCAGTCTACTTGGACATGACAACTTTACTCTAGAAAGAGAAAGCACATAGAAACGTATCATGGTCTTTAACGTAAACGGCGATGAATCATATGTATATATGTATATGTATTTCCCGAAAAAGAAAACGGAATCTATGAAACAATAACCGCCTCCCGCCCTGCGGACCATAAATTGGCCCAGGGCGATCCCCGAACGCTGCCCTTCTAATAAGAGTACCAAACAGAAAACAGACAAAACAAACCAACAAATATCTAGAAAAGCACTCCAAGTGATTGTTACAATATTATACACACATGTCCAGTCCAACTGACTTAGCTAACCCCACAGGCCCATAGCCACAGTCAGCCAGAACTGGAAAGAGATTACAGTGAATTCTAAATTCACATACTAGTCTCCTCCTCAATAGGCATGTAGATTTCCAGCTGACGAAGAATCCGCTGGTACAAGAACAGCATCGTCCCACTCTGCACAAAAGTCCACGTCGTCCGCGGGCCCACACCTCTGAACCATCCCGCAAGGCCCTCTACTCGGTAAATGTCAAGCAGCCCCTTAAGGATTGACGACGATTGTAGCGTCAGGGCTCCTGGTTTAGGAATATGACCGGCCGGTGACGACGTAGCTATTCCGCGTGTCTGTGTGGCAGCAGCCGCTGTCGTATGTGGGTGAGCGGCGGCTGTGGTAGGTTCCACGATCTGGGTCTGCAGACGAGTTTTTACAACATCGAGTGGTGTTGTGAGGAAGCCCGCCAGCGCACCGGCGCTACCACCTGTCATGATTTCGAATGGGGCACCAATATCACGACCGCCCTTGTATTGTCGACTCCATGACATAAATTGTTCCCAGAACATGAACTGAAGTGCCGAGTAGGGCATATCACGATAAAGTGTCGCCTTGAACCCGTGGAAAAGAGCCGAGAATCCCTCCTTGCGGACGATTGTGCGGGCCGCGTCGACTGTACCACGGTAGTTGTAACCGGAGCTGAAATGTGGGTTGTTGTAGCGCCCCTGCAGTTGCAGGCGAGTTTTCAACACTTCTGATGGCACGTAGACGATAGACGCAACGAAATCACCAATAAATCCTATCTTCATGTTAGCTTGTGACATTCAGTATATATTTCATGCATGCAGCACTTACCAGCTGTTAAATGAGACAAATGCGTCTGCATCCCGTGATCAATTAATGTGCGCTTGCTCCATTCATATGACCCAAAGAACAAGACAGTTCCTGGGAATGATCCCATGAGAGCCGCTTGCCATCCACCGTACAGACCTCTCCGGATACCTTCCTGTCTCCATATCGTGTAGTAAGATTTACCCAAAGAGTTATATTTTGGTGGAAAGTTGGGATCTCCTTGTTGTCTGGTTTTGACCGTGTCAAGTGAATGCATTAACATATCACCCGTTGAGCCACCGAGACCACCCGCCAACATGGCCTATCCAGTCGCAAACGACATGTTAGCATCCATTATACCTCGTGATCCATCTTCTGCTATCGCAGCCTGAGAAAAAAGACCTACATGTATGTATGGTGACCTTGGCTCATCATCTTCATATTTCTTTTGTTCTAGCCGTGAAGAATTGGCATTCTTTTCTGATGGGCCACCCGCCATCGGCGCTCAAAATCCACAAGCCTGCGGAAGAACCAAACGAAATCACCGTCAAAAGCACGGCGCAGACAGTCAAGCACGAAATGTCCCGTCCTACTAGCAATCTAGTAGGAAACTCCAAAACCTATATCCGCGTCTCAAAGAAAAGCCCAACCGTCGGATCGAAGAACAAGAGCCGTCGTTTTCTTGGTCGAATTAAGTCGTCGTGGTTATATTGGATATACGATGTAATGCTCGGGAATCGGTCGGCCGGTATTGTGTCGAAGGAACTCCGGTAACTACTAATCGAGACAAGAAAGGAGGGACGGGTTTTTCGGGTCCGTCAAGCCAAGCAGGAATCTTCAGGCGGCGAAGGGTAAGGACTTGAATATGCTTGTAAAAAGCTTATCAGCCAAGCGGCTCAAGACAAATCACCCCAATCAGGACTAAAAACAAAAGGGAAAAGAAAAAGAAGCCCAAAAAGAACCCGAAAAATCAACAACGCTTTTAGCGAGATAAATCGGTGTTATATCTGCGCCAAAGACGGTACGAAAAAAGAAGCAACTAACCACGGCCAATAGAAAAAAGACCGAGGTGCGTATGTATACTCGCCAAAATTAGCCAGTAAATCACAGTCCAGACGAAGCGCTGGATTTCACGTGTTGGTAGATATTCTCAGACAATGGCGTTTTGGATTTCTTTGGCTGGGCCGTCGCCGTCATGGACAAGGAAGACGCACGAGTCAACACCGAAATTCCACAATTTTTTTCTCGATCCGCAAAGCCAAAAATTGCAAACCAGCAGCCATTGATAAACCCTGTATATTAGTCATGCTAGGGTTATAGCCGACCAGCGAGGTGAATTGTAGAAAGTCAGAATTCACGTTTCCGTACGGAGCTGTATAGATATAAATTGTGTTTAACTACTGTCTATCATTGGGTCTGATGCGACCGATCCGATTTGGTGGCCAAATGATGAACTCGGCAGTTCCCTCTATCAGACGGTTGGAAATGGGACCATAAGTGTTACTATCAAGCGAGTTATGCTCATTATCACCCTCCACCCAAACATGTCCCTTTGGCACCTGCGTGAACGGGAACGCATACGGTTCACGAGTAATCACCACGTCGGACTCAACCCCTACAATGCGCTTTACTGCAATCTTATTGGGGTTGGTTGGTGATCTATTTGCTGTTAGCTGAATATGTCCAGCTTGCATGACAAAGGGACACACCTGAAAATCACAATTGCACCCTTTTCTAGACGTCGCGAGACATTGAATTTCCAGTTTATCACCGTGTCGGAGATCAGTGTACTGTCTTTGTTTGGGTTGAACATGGGATACATGGACGGTCCTGTGATCTTGGTGATGGATGCCACGTGAGTCTGGAAGCATGCGATGACGGGAATCCAGCCGAGTGTCCATAATGATAATGATATGGGGTGGAGAACGCGCCGCGCCCAGGCATAACCGGATGATGCCATGACAAGTTAGGAACGTAGTGCGATTATGGCATGGGTCTTGTCGGCGTAAATGTCGAATAGTTTACTTGCATAAGTCCATATAAGTGATCAATTTAGAAGCAAGGTAGGACAAAATACCAAGTTTGGGTAAGTTATCGATAGACGGCAACCCTTGTATGTACGTATGTACCAACCCTTGCCTTTAACACAATGGTGGGGCACATTGTTGTTACATCAAACACATCACATCAAAGACATAAAATTCAAACAGATGGAAGAAAACAGACAACATTAGCTTTTTGGAGACACGAAGCCCGCTTACATGTCGGGAAGATCATCGCTGTCACTGACACTCTCATCACCGCTAACCTCAGCGTTCTCACGCTCACGCTTCTCCATGAGAGCCTGGAGCTCGGCATCATCAGACTCAGTGACAGCCTTAGGCTCCATCTTAACTACCAGGGAACCACCAGCCTCCTCAATCTTCTTCCGCACATCAACAATGGCCTCCTCCAGACGAGTGATACCGACCTGCTTATCCAAGCAAGTGCTGGTAAGGACGTACAGAGGAGGGGAAACAAGCTTAACCTTGACCTGGGTCTCCTCAGTGTTGCGCGCCTCAGCAGTGCGAAGAGCCTCCTTGACGGCATCAATACCCTCGTAACCGAAGCAAGTAACCTCGATATCAGCACGGATCTTGGTGGGCGCAGGAGTCAGACGCTTGCCGATGTAAGACTTCAACTCCTCAGCGACGACGGCGCTGTTGAAGGTGACCTCGTTCCAAACCTCGGGGTTGCTGTGGTATGATTATTAGAAAAGAAGTACTTAATAGAGCACTATATATCGGTAAATGAACATACGTAATGGAAATCTTGAAGGCGTCAATGGCGTGGCCGTACTTGCGGTTGAGGGGCCAGGCGATGGTCTCGTACAGCTCGAGAATGGGAACGTTAGTCTTCTCGGCGACGTGGCGCATGATGGAGTGAACCATCTTGCCCTTGTTGTAGCGCTCCTCGCACTTGACGATATCCTCGGGGGAAACACGACGCTTGGACAAATCAATGTAACCTGTCATTAGGGACATTCGTTAGTATCGGCATCGACAATCGTTATGAGACAGACATAAGCGCCATACCCTTGTCCTGGTCTACTCTGAGAACAACGACAACCTCGTTGCGGCCAACGCGAATAAGCTTCTGAATACTTCTGATACGCCGTCTGGAGAGCTCAGAGAGAAGAATCATGCCGTCAATGTTATCGTACTCCAGAAGCTTCACATAAGCACCCATCTCGGCGATCTGCTTAACGTTGACCATGACGAAGCTATCCACCTCGGGACTAGAAAACGACAATAGTCAGTATATGATAGTCCATTGGTATATTTGTATGTGGTGTAGGAACTCGAATGGCGGTCGGAATTATCATGCCGGATCGATATGGTTGACGGTGGCGGTATATTGACGGTATGGCGGCGACATTGGTGTTGACTGATCGTGTCGAGATGCATGAGTTGCCCAAGACATATGCGGCAATGGGAACATGCCGATCTACAGCCCCCCACCCCCCGGCACGGGCCGCACCAACACCAATCCACTCCGTCTCCCCATCCGGACCACCGGCGAAATATCCGCCCCACCACAATTTTCGGAACGGCCGTGTGTGTGTGTGTGAATTGTAAAGGGTGTACATACTACTTCTCCTCGTAGAAGCGGCACTGCGTTAAAGACATGGTGGGCGAGTACTCTGGCTGGAACTTGGTATAAGTCGGATAGAGAACAGGGAAAAAGTCGAGACACGCAAAAAGGCGACACCAACGACACGAGACAAGGCTGCAGTTGAGATAACAAGAAAAGGATCACAGAAAATGTGTGTCCAGGTGACGGCGATGTCTTGAGTGGGGTGAAAGAAGGGTGCGATTTCAAAATTCGAGGGATTCCCAGCAAAGAAGGGTTTGGGTGGACAAGGGGAAAAAAGAGTCACAGTTTTGGCACAACTTAGAAGCCATTTTTGCAGGAGCCTCTAGCCTTAGTGGGGTTTTCTGCCAGCTCCCCTGCCGAAATCTGCATTTGTAAAGATCTACCAGAATAGACAACTACGCCGGTAAGCGTTTCTGGTAGCACAAATCAATTCTCCAGTGGGCTATCAGTTTTTGGGCGTGGACATTGGAAAAGATGTTGCATCTTCTGGGTTCTTTTTGAAGTTTAAGACTTGTTAGGGTTAATTGGTGGTTTGTGTGACGCCACAAATCAAGTGTGGCGTTGAGATCGGGGACGCGCCCCATTTCCGGGGCGGATTTCCAGATTGGGAATCAGGGGACTAGGGTATTGGGCCAGAAAGTTTGGGAAGCTTTGTAGTGAAGAGCCGGCCGTTCGCCATGATAGAAATCGCAGTGCGACGCAATCGTTGACATCTGGATAGTTCTTCACATTACTGTTTACCATGACGACTCGTAAGTACCCCCATCCACCGCCGATTTGGCGATATCCCCATTGGCGACTAAGGCCCCATTACTAACCCGCCTCGCGTCTCCAAAGTAACACAATTCGAGCTCAACTCGCCGCCAACCGACGCCATCTCGTCGCTCGCTTTTGCGCCCAAGACGCCCTCGCGTCTGGTAGTCTCCTCATGGGATCGCTGCGTCTATGTTTACGATGTTGAAGCCGGGGGTGATGTAAATGGAACGCGCGGGAAGTTGCTGCGCAAGTTTGAGCATCGGGCGCCTGTGTTGTGGGTGTGCTTTGGAAAGGACGATGATGAGGCATTCAGTGCCGGGTTGGATCACCGTGTTATGAGGTGAGTTTGGATGGCGGATGGAAGGCGCATGTGAGTGGGTGGCTAATGCGCTTTTGTAGATTAAACTTGACGAGTGGTGAGCAGACTGTTCTTAGCACGCACAGTGCGGCAGTACGTGCTGTCGCGTACTCTCCCGATTCTTGTAAGTAGTTATCAGCCATCCGCGACCACATGGCGACTAACATCCCCAGCTATTCTTGTTTCCGCCTCATGGGACCAGACCCTCCACTTCCACGACCTCTCAAACCCCTCTCTCAAGCCTATTTCAGTTTCTCTCCCAGGAAAGCCACATGCTTTGTCCGTCAGTCCCACCAAGGTAGTCGTCGCCATGACATCCCGCCTCGTCAACATCTACGATCTCACCACCATAACCGAAACCTTCGCTAGTAACGACACCTCCCCAATCATTGTCCCCTGGCAACAACGCGAATCCTCGCTCAAGTTCCTCACGCGCGCCGTCGCCTGCATGCCCAACGATGCCGGTTACGCAACTTCGTCCATTGAAGGCCGTGTATCAGTCGAATGGTTCGACGACTCCGCGGAATCACAGGCCCGTAAATACGCCTTCAAGTGCCATCGCCAACCAGCTCCCGAGTCGGAAGGCGGCGGTGATATTGTCTATCCCGTCAACTCTCTTGCTTTCCATCCCATTTACGGCACCTTTGCTTCTGCTGGTGGTGATGGAAATGTTGCTCTTTGGGATGCTGAGGCTAAGCGGAGGATGAAACAATATCCTAAGTTCATCAACAGTGTCGCAGCCGTGGGTTTCTCGTGTGATGGGCGTTTCATGGCTGCTGGTACGTGTCCAGGATTCTCGGATGGACAGGAAGATTATGATGCTGCTGGTTTAGTAGGCATCACTATCAAGGAACTTAGTGAGACAGAGGCCAAGGGTAAAGGCAACAAGAAGGACGAGGCGTAAAACGTCTAGAGAACATGGCGCAGGCATTGTTATGATAGACGATCAGACACATCTTAATAAAGGTAATTATGACACCGAGTTAGAACAAACATTATAATTCAGAGAAAAGCATTTATATTTTGAAGGTAGCCCGCTGTGTAGGCAAACGACAAACATTAGTCATGGTATCATAGAAAACAAGCAGTAAAAACAAAAACAGAACAAATCCCCTCCCATTTTACATTGGCGGTGGCCCATTTGCTTGTTGCCCGTTGAAGAAGAAGTTATCAAAAATATTCAACTGGGTCGGGCCATCCGTATAATCGTGCGCCACCGGCTCCCAAGACATGCTAAATCCAAGGTCACCTGTCGATTGTCCATTCATACCAAGCGGCTCCATTATCGTCGCTGGCTGTAGGCCCTGCAGGAAATCCAATTGTTGCAGGTCGCTGAAGTCAATACCAAACTGCGGCTGTCCGGATGGGCCCATCGGCGCTTGTGGTTGAACTACTGGTGTACCGGAGATAAAGTTGGCTGGCCCCGGAGGAACCATGGTCGTCGGGGGAAAGACTGAAGTAGCGGTTGGATCTTGCGGTGGCATCTCACCAGTGGGACTAGCAATTGGTGGACCCATTAAATGCCTGACATCACTCTCAATCTTAATGGGGCGACCAAATGGTGGTGAGATTCCACCACCAGCAGAAGCTCCCGGCGACGAAAGAGCGTCCGACATATTGACACCATCAAAGCCGTTGAAAGAACCCGAAGATGTCTGGACGTGCATTGCTGATACCGGAGGTGGGATGTCATCGCCCGTGGAGTGCCAATCTCTGGTTGGCCGGCTCCTTCGCATCCGCTTAAGAGCTGGGTTTCCAAATCCACCTTGAGAATTCACCATTTTGATAGTAGCCTTGGCAGTGCGGGCAAAGGCATCACGACAAGTTTCCGCCGGTGGACACTTATCCATGAGATCTGTAAAGACGGACTTAGCAGCTAGGATAGTAAAGTCAACCTCATCCATGCTTAATCTTGTGCGGACCACTGGCGAGTGCCATATGGCGTAAAGGTATGCAATACCAGCCATAAACAAATGATGAGTTGTCAAATATGTGTAACTGACAAGGCTGTCTAAATGAAGTTGGCGGTAGATGCGTAAAATCTTCTGGCCAGCCTCAGCAACCTTAAGGTAGATGCGATCCTCATCCTCAGCAAGTTCTTCGTGGTGCGCAGTTGGACTGTCGACTTCGCGGGACGAGTTGTATTCACTCTCAAACAAAGCCGGAACACTGAGACTCTGTCTGTAAAGCAGAACAATGGCCTGCCAGTAATTAAGTTCAAGGAACTCGGTGCAGAACGCCACACCGGTCTTGTCCTGGGTTGGCGCTCCCGTGCGCCACTCAAATAACCGCCGGTCAATATCAATTCTCCAATTACGGAAGGAGTCAAACCGGGCAAGATATGGGCTCTGCAGCTGTCCGCGTACCTCGGCCATGTGAAGACGATCATGAGTACTGCGGGCCTGCTGGAACTGTAGTACTTGCATAATCTCCGACTGCAGTAATCTGAGCTTCAAGTAGTGAATCGAAACATGCTTGTAGCTGGGGACGGGGGAATCTGGCGGCTGCATAATGCCGGTAGGCGTAATATACCGATCGTCGTGCTGCGAGGGAAATGGTGTTGTTATGACCAGATCACTGACACCAAACGGCCGGCCTACACAGGTGCTCACAAGGCGATCGAGGGAATACGTGCACCACCACAACCGCCGACGCAGGTCACGGGTGTATAATCTGCGCCCACGTTCCCTCATCTTAGTCTCTTCCATGGGCGAAGTCTGGTCAGGATTGACGGTTGGGGGCGTATCGATGTTTGAGGGATCTTCCGAGTGCAGGCCTAAATCTACGGCGAGACGCATGGCCACTCCAACAATATACCTGCGTGACACGGTGAATGATTAGCATGTTTTCTTGACGGAAATATAGATATGGCAACGAATACGTACCACAAACCTGGTGGGACTGGTCGTAATAATGCAAAACTGGCTAACAGTAACACAGCCTGTAGTACATCCAGCCCGCCTGAGCTATTACTCAGACAGCTTTCCAGATGAACAATTGCACTGGCATAGTATTCTTCAGGTTGTGCCTGATCTCCAGATCCGCCCTGAACACCAGAATTGGTTGTTGAAGAGCCATTCTGGGCACGCACTGGTTCGCCCACGATGACTCCACAGCCGATGGCAAATACCATGTTCAGTAGGTATAACTCTCGAGAATTGCGAATAGGCTCTGAAGCATAGGCATTTTCAAACGTCTTGAAAAAGTCGACTCGATGAAGAATGGGGATCTGTGGGTTGGCATGGTCAAAGTAAAGATTGACCAAGTGCAGAGCAACTTGGCGGCTTGGGAATGGTGCAGGCCGAATTGTTGGCTTTGTATGTAACCCAAAGAAGGAATCCCGCATTGATGCGCTCGGGGGGCCGATTTTCGAAGCAGCATCTTCGGCATAAGCTACCCTAGACCCACCAGGGCCAGATTGGGGAACTGATTTATCCGCATTTCCGGTCCCTTTTTGAGAATCCGACACGGAATGTTGCACGGCAGCTAGAACCAGTCTCGCAAAAGAAACTCCCGATGTGGCGGCCAGCGACTTAGGCTTTGACGCACTGAGAATTGTAGGCATACCACCAGACGACGACTGGCGCACGTGGTGACTTGAACCACTGGTTCCAATTGTTTGTGGCGCAACGTTTTGAATGGATCGATGGTCGGTTTCGTCTACGACAGCTGAACGCAGATTTGGATGCTGCATGTCGGTCCGGGAACAAGACCGCAAGTCCCCAGCCGACGGAAACGCAATATTGTTCTCTGTTAAGAGACGCTCGAGTTCTTCGACTCTGTTCTCGAGGTAATAGATGTAGCTATGGGTGTGTAGTAAGACATTCGGTTAGCATTCTCCCTCTGTGTCACGCGATACCCGCCGCCCTGTACCACCGGCGCTGTCCCGAGACAACAGCCATGGTTCCGCATTGAAAGCCGGGACTTGGGCCGAGGGAACATTGGGAATTCAACATACCTCCGCGGAATCTCTTTCTTGGTGATTGGGTCATATCCGACGCAACCAACCCCCGCCTTCTCACAGCTGGTACAACTAGGCAGCTTCTGATCACAGCGGTTCTTCCTCATGCGACACCTGTTGCATGCGCTGACATTGCGAAAATTGCTGCTCTGGCCGGTCTTGCTAGCTAAACTGGCGGAATCGGCAGTGTCGTTGTCGGCGCTAGGGCCCCCGGCGGGCGGAGAGTCAAGCTGGATGGGGGTGCTTGGGCGCGCACGTTTGGCGGGGTTGGGGGGGCCGGACGCGGGGCCGATCGAGGGCTCACGCTTGGCGGGCGGTGACGGCATCGTAGGCTATGGACTGACAGGCGATATGGGCGTCGGAAAGCTGGTTGTAGACGATATGAAGAGTAATTGGTAGCGCCGTTCTAACGGGCAGAAAGGACCTACGAAGGCTACCAAGGCTCACACAGGTACCGATAGCCGGTTGATGGCTAATGTGGGATTGATAAGAACTTGACTTTGATGAAGTTATGTAAATAAATTGAAGCCGTCCAGCGAGCCAATCTAGGCTGGTCCCATGGAACCAGTGTCCGAAAAGCAAGGAAGCTGTCGAGGATGTCACAAGTTCAATCAGATAAAAAAGTAGCAGAAAAATTGAAGCAAGAGACAAGAAAAGAAGCTTCTACGAATGGAAAAATGAAAGAGCAAATCGCAATTGCTGCATTCAAGATTCTCTTTACGACTTTTGCAGATTTCAATAGCTCACATGCTTATTCCCCTGCTCTTCCTTCCTTGCGAATCCAAAGCATTTTTGCCCATCAAAATTGGACCTTCCTGCAGTGAGGAGCCGGGTAGACAGAAGCTCCCTGGCTGACCTGGATCCTTCCCTATATGATCCTCGCTACCCAGAGTTCTCCGGACGTCCGTTGTACAGACGAGCCGGAGACCACAATTTTGGAGCATTCATGTGTATTGTGAGTAGCCAACCGATGATTTGTATATCCAAGCAATCATGAGCGATTGAAACACTATCAGCGCTGAACATTGTTATGGTCACGACAGGAATATGAATGCACCAAGCCCTAATCGGGCGTCTCTATTAGTGCTGGGGTTTTCAGCTGGTAAGCGGGGCAGATGCGACGTCACTAGTTTATCGTGGGGCTGGTTTATCTGCCATTGATAACCAGAACAATTAGTATGCTGGCTATTTTGTTCGTAGGGCATCGGGATGGATCAGGTCAATGGCATCGTAGACTTTGTCGTGCAGAACCGACACATGTCTTTCCTTGTCGTTCTTAGTATCTCTATCAAAAGTTACCTTGTCAACTACAAACTGGCCATTGACATTGCACTGTTTTGTCAGCCCCTGTCAATCTTTTGTTCCTCTGACAGCTTACGGCCATTGCGCTTGGCTTGATTTAGGTATGCTTGGAAGGTGTGGGTAGTAATTGCCACTATGAGGAGACATGGAAATGACAGTAAATGGTAATACGCATGGAAATACTGACAGCCTTAATGAATCTCACAATGTAAGGTAAAATATGGCAACAATTACAACTGTTACTACAAACAGTAGAGGGGTAAAGAACAAAACCTTTCCAGCTCCAACAAATAGTCTATACAAAATCACAACCCCAGAACCAAAACAATATCCAAAGAAAACCCCAAAACGTACCAAGACGTTTATATATATATGTCAAAACCCGGATAAAAAGCAACCCAAACAAAACATGGTAAAGACCGAAAAAAAAAAGGCATAAAAGTCGTAAAGGTGTTTGAAGAGATGTCCTTACACAGGCTCTTCGTTAAGGGCACCAGACGCAACCAACTGGTCAACGTCCATGCGCCCCCGTGGCTCTTCAAGCTGCATGGCGACGCCTGCGCCTACAAGGGTTACGACGCCGGCAACCCACCAAGCCAAGCCACCGTATCCAGTACGGAGACCGAGGGAGTAAAGAAGACCGGAGACAGTAGGGCCAAGGGCACGGCAAAGACTGGCCGTTGAGGCAGCAAAGCCGTTGACAGTACCGAGAGTCTCCGTAGATGACGCCGAGTTGGTCAAAAGAATAGCGTTGCTCGGGTAGGCAAGAGTAGCGAAGGTACACTTCCACATAAGAAGGAACCCAACAGCAATCATGCGCACTGATACGGGCAAAAGGACAACGTATGGCGTGACAAAGTAGAGAACAAAGTAGGAGAGGGCCAGCATCTGGTATAGGCGACGATGTGTGACCTTTGTGCAGACAGCAGGAAAGATGAAAAAGTTCGAGATGAGGGAGTACATGCCCTGAGCCGCCAGGATAACGCCAATCACTTTAGTTTCAAGTCCAAAGCCACCAACAAACTTGAAGGGGAGATGGATATCGGCGTTATCAGACGGCTTTGTGCTGAGAAATACGGGGAAGAGCTGGTCGAAAGTCATGGTATGGCTAATAAGAGTGTTAGTGATTGGCTGATATACGAACAAAAGGGGTGTAACTTACAAGGCTAGAATGCCATATGATACAATGTTAAGAACCACTTGGCGGTTGAAGATCTTGGCTTGTTCGGGAACCTCTTTAGTTGGTGGTTCCGGGCCGTCAAATATGGTATCGTAACCAGGCTCAGACTCCAGATCGCTAATCAATGGTTGCTCCTCGCTACTGACAGAGCTAGCGTCCTCCGAATCGCTAGTCATGGGTGACGACTCATCGTAGTGTCCATACACAAACTCAGACGACGGGACCTTATCCGAGTGGGCCTGAGTTGTGTGCTGGACGTACGCCAAGAGTTTGTCACCAACTTCAAGACCAACATCACGGTCATACTTCTTCTTCGGGTGTGTTTCTTCCAAAAAGAGATAGCCTACAATGAGACCACAGAATACCGCAAAAGCGCTAAAGAGGTTGGGCAGGAGGTAGGGGTAGCGTTCAAAGATGGTACCCGGGGGGAAGATGTTGGGGTAGCTTATGCATGGGCGGGCCATAAGACCGCCGATGACAGGGCCAATGATGGAGCCAATGCACCAAACGACAGGCATGACGGTGTAGGCGCGTGCTTGAAGTACCAGTTAGTTGAGTGCTTACAAATAGAATGATTCACATGACGTCAGGTACTTACATTGCTGAGACTTGACTGTGATGAGCTCGGCGACGGTAGTCTGAAGAACCCCTATGTTTCCATTCAAGAGGCCACCAAGCACACGGGCAAACATGGCGACTTGAAGACTGGGTGCGAATCCGAACACGAGGGCACTAAGACCAGTACCAGCCATACCACATAATAGAATAGGCTTCCGTCCATAAGCATCACTGAGGCGACCCCAAAAGACTCCGGACAGGAATTCGGCAAGTGTAAAAGATGAGGTGACCATGCCGGCGTAGATTGAAATCTTGTTTGGGTCATCCGTGATGTGAAAGTCCTCTACCATGTAGTAGATATACGGGAAGATTGACATGAATGCGATAGGCTCACAGATGCGGCACATAGCTATAAGGAAGTGTTAGACTAGAGGTCTTACCATAACACTGACAGACCTTGAAGGGAGACATACCAAGAATGAACATTTGTTGAACTGGAAATCCGGGTTCTCCGGCGACTCCATAGTGTCCCCTAGGACGGGATCTCCGTTGACGGAAACGTGATGCGGAAAATGGCGACATAGTGGTGTATAGCAGAGAGTATTATAAGATGGAAGAATTTGAGACACGGCGTGTATGTTGTTTAAAGGTGAGACAATTTGGAATAAAGCGATTTCTGATGTGCAAAGGCCGATATGCCAGATGGTGGCGGGGTCAATGGCTATATAGAGAAATGTGATTGATAGAAAAGGCAAGAGAGTCCAATATTCAGTCACCCTGGGAATGGAAGAAAAGGCAAATGCAAAGCAGGCAAAAGGAGAAGTAAATTCTGCAGTAAAGTGAAATGTAGAATGGTTGAATGCAGTACGAACTGTTGTACCGTTTCTTGGCTGCGAACTAGAAGGGGAAAGTTTAACAAAGTGAGGTGAGGTAAGATTCGCAATGAAGATTAGGATGGAGCTAGAAGAGGACTTTATATAGTTACAATCAACGGGAAGGATAAGAAAACAACAGGAACAGTAAGAAGGAATACTGTAGGGCACGCCAACATGAGAGCGTGAATGTCCTGGTAATTCCTAGCTGTAAAATTGCTGTATTACCATGCCCGTGGAGTCTGGAGAATGTCTAGCGGGGATGAAGTGGGCGTGGCTATAAATTCCCACTCCCATCACAGGTGTGTCGTTAACGTTCAATCCTGGGGGTGTCCAAATAGCCCAAGATTTAACTTTTTTTTTGTTCGACACGGCGATCAATTAACAGTCAACAACCAACCCCAGAATCTAAAAGACAAGGTAGGGAAAAGTTAAACAACAGCACACATCATTTTGTATTTTTATAGGATATGTGTGTGAACAAGTCAATGTATGTACTTTGAGACAAATGACATGTGTACACATACAATGTACAATTACACGAGTCTTCTCCCTTCCTAAAAGAGCGCTTTATACCATGTTTTTGTGTACAAAGATAGACGCTCTGTACACAGACAGACATAGAGATACATATGTACATGCATATATACTTGCGTACGAGGACAAAAATTAACAATGACTATGTCAAGGTTGGGATAAATGATCTGACCCAATCAATGGGTAAGACGACGCTCCCCCTAAGCCAAAGACGGTGCCACAAAGTCAACGACTATATACAGTGGTTGCGTTAACCGAGCAAAAACAGAGTTGACGAGCTCTGGCATTATCGGCCGCACGGAGGAACAGAAGAAGAGGTAATAATGACGATACATTGACCTATTTAGGTAAGGGGTCCGTAGGAACATCGTGGAGATGATGGCAGACTAGTCACCCAACAGACAGTGAGCTTAACATCGTCGCCGAAAAGTTCATTCTGTTGTGCAGTTTGTAGGGATGGACCCGCCAATGAAAATAGGGGCGGCCAATGATTAACACACCCTCCCCGGCCTTAGATGCGACGCTACACTCTAAGGGAATGGTGGGCGTGAAAAAAGTGAGAGGCCAAAATGTACGAAAAAGACCATTTTTATTGCTTTTGGAGCAAACAACTGGGGCCAGAATATGTGTAGAGATGGACTCGTTGGCTTATATTACGGAACATACATTGTAAATTGGGTTGAGGTATGTATGCATGTTAACATGTATGTATAGATGTACAGACGCAGACACATGTGTAGATGTATGTGTGCATATTATACATACAACGTACATATGTACATATCGCTTCACCCAGGGGTTCCAAGGAGAAAAAAGTGGTATTTTCTGACCGGAAGTAGGAAGGCAGCAACGAGGTCGTTCAACTCGCAAGCTATCACAAAGCCATGTATTTCCCCTGCTAGAGCCGCCCGAGCACCCGGTGAGGTAAAGTGTACGTCTAGACACACATTGTATGTACACATATGTGTACACATACACGTATACATATAGTGAGATCAAGGCAACGGAAGATACCAAAAAAACGAACATCATATCCAGAACCGAACGACCGCAATGAAAAGCCAACAGCTAAAGGCATTAGCTGTACTGAGAATATGCCAGCAAAGGAGGAAGACTCCAGTAAACCCCGTATTCACAAGAACAAGGTATTTCCTTGTCTTATAGACCCAAGGCGGCGGCCAGTCAAGAGCGGATCCGTCCCTTCTAGCACCCTTCTTCCCCGTTCGTTTGTTTGCTGGCCCTTCTCATGACAAGCTTATGGGTAGGTTATATATGCGCATACATATCCATCTCTGTATGGTCGCCGTCCTCGACAGACACCAGTAACCACGTCTCTGGATGAGTGAGCTATGACAGAATCACCATTCAGCTGCTAGCAACAGGGGTTTTCTCGGAAGAAGCCTTGACCCGAAACAGTCCCTTTCATCCCCTCGCATGCTCTCCATCGAACGATGACCAAGTGCAGCAAACTAAACACTCCCTTATCCTCTAAATGACCTAAAGTTGCATCGTATTCTGGCTTGTCAAGTAGGAAGGTGTACGGCGGACGGGACCCGTAGGAGCTTACTATGACGAAGCGGGGGTGCGCGCTGACGTCAACGCGCCGAACAAGATGACCATATGGAGTAGCAGTCATGATGATGGTGGTGTCGATTGGGCACGAAAGACGTGGGGGGTGGATGGGTTAGGTTGAATTCGAGCGTTACTCGAGCATTATTCAAACGAGTTATCAAGCGGGGGCGTGGGGGGAGCATGACAAGATAGAGGTATACTGGGCTGATCGCATGCTGGTGCTTACCGGGGATTGCAGGGCGTACGTCCGGAGAAACAAGAGGGCACTTTAGGCCAAGCTTTTGCCTTCGCCAAAGCGTAGCCGGCCAATTGCTGACAGCGGGGTTTTGGGCGGAACAAAGGAAACGAGGCAGGTAATAAGGCAAAGCTTTGAGGGGTATAACCGCTGAAGCCAGAGCAGCAGCAAGCAAGCAAAGTGAAGAGGCCCTGGTTGGTCAGTCATGCGCCTACTATACGGAAGAGCCAACGTGCATTTGCCGATGGATATGTACATCCCTTTTTGTTTCGAATGCCTCGCTTTTCATCAACAGGCTGGGCCATTGGGTAGCATTATTGAAAGCAACACTCCGCACCGGGTGTCTAGGGGAAGCTCGTTCCGATGCAAGCAGGACTCTCTGCATCCAAGGTTCCATTCAAGGGTTGGGGGAGTTTGGACGATTAACCGCGGATTAGCCGATTATGACGGAACCTAAAAGGGGACGACGATTATCACCAAGGAAAAAATGGTGAACCAGAAATAGGATAATAAACATTTATGATTATAAAAAAAAAATTAAAAATAAATAAATAAACCGGTGAATCAACCAAGCAAGGAACCCCCCTTCTCGTGGTAGTGATGACGCCCGTTGGCAGCCACCACAATCTATTTGCCACCGGAATAGCTCCCCGCCGTGAAAAAAGGCCACAAAATCATGTCTTGTGACAAACGCCTCAACCATAGTATGTGATGATGTCTACCGATAGCCGCTTACAAAGTGTGGTCGTGGGTTACTTTAGATAGTGATTGTCGCACTGCAGCGAGCGATCCCGCGGGGCGTTTTTCGGTCTCGGGATTAGGTGCGCGACGGCTGGAAACAGATTTTGGAAGGGTGGGGTATGTGATTGGCGTTTTCGCGGGACGTCGGACAGTCTTCCGGACATGGTTCCCGGGGTTGCGTTGTCAGACAAGGCAAGGACGACAGCTCGAGAAAAGAAAAGAAAAAAGGCATTCTTCAACGTTGCTGGCCGTATGGCTTGACGATCCCTGCCGTTTTTGCCTGAATTTGTTCATGGTTTGTTTGGTAACAGGACTTCAAGTCTTTGCACACCAGCTCAATCGTCTCTTCCATGTGGCCGTGGTCGGTAGATGGCCAATTACACACCGACTTCGGCTCCAGTAACTGGGAAAGGGAAGGGGTTTTTGTTTCGACACGATCCTCGAGGAACAAAAGGAAGTAACGATAAAGATTGACTCCACGGTGTGGTGATATCAAGAGCCTTCCCGTGAGCTAGCATACTCCTAGAACGCCAACACACCGCGGATCAAGCAGTCAAATGTCTTGCCAGGAACACCCCAAAACGCGTACCAACGAAACGTCCACCTGTTCTTCTGTTCTTCTGTTATCCTGACAGAGAAACAATTATACTCCGGGATACCATGGCCAACCAGACACCGACTTACCATGTTCTCGGCCGAGCGCTGAGTCTATTTGCTGGCGATTATGTTGTACGCCCATACCTTTGAGCAAAGTGGGTGAATCAGGCCTACTCTAGTTGCCGTCTCCTTGTTTTTTTTTTCACATCTCGTGCCTTAAAAGGCCTTTCTTCCTTTTCAGCCGTTTAAAATTAGCGAACATGGTCACTTATCTGCAGGCTACTCAAGAACGTCTTATAGCTTTAGGAGCGGTCAAGCCCCATTGTCTCTATCAACAATGTTGGGCAATAACTCGCCTATCTACAATGCAGAGGGACTTGCCGACAGTACAATCAGTCACGTGATGTAACCACCATGTAGGAACACTATTCCGGCTTGTCACCCTACAACCTCCACATGTCTATATAATTCTTCGCTTATTTGCTTATGCACTTTAAATTCTAACATGGAGCATTAATGCCCGACGGTCAATTGTAAAGCTACACTATGGCCTTATGGACCCATCGAGACTCGTTTCGTCCAACAAGCCGTGCATTCTACGAAGGAGGCGGACCCGGGCGATGGAATATGCACACGGGCAGAGGCCGCATATAAATACCGCAAACGGAAAGCGCACCAGGAAACACGACCCCGCATCTGAGTATCTGGGAAGGTGGATTTGTGGCACAGATTGAGATTTTACTCATATAATATACAGGGTGAGGGAGTTGTGCAATGGAACCGACCACGGGGTCAAAGAGTGCATAACCCAAGCCTCGGGAAGGAAAGTGGGAGTGTCATATGTAGCCCCACGTTATGTCGTCATAAGACATGAATCCATCGTGGCTAGCAAGGCTACTTTGTCCTAAGATTTGGGCATGCGTATTCGTTTGGTGGGCCTTGCCGATGGCGGCTTAAATAAGTTTGATATTGAGGGAATGTCATACGTGAAAAGCACATATCCATCTTACACATACGCACTCCTTTGCAAAATGGGACAACAGGGATAGCTAGTTGCTGAGTTTACGTTGGGACAGTGGGGCTTCGGATGGCCGGACTTCTTTGGGCAATATCAAGTTAAGTTGGGAATACCTGCCGAAGCAACGACATGATACAAGGTGCTGATGGTGTGTGGACATACATACATACATTATAAATACTACAACATTTGTATACCCTCATAAATGTACATATATCTCCGACCAACGCCCCGCCCAACGCAAAAGTCATAGCGAGCCAACACGCTCCTTCTCCTTTTTCAAGTGCAGCCGTTACATGTGTTTGTTGTTGCACGCATGTTGTATATTCTCAAGCTGACATTCCCTTTTCCCAACTTCAAAGTCAAAGAGCGGTAAGAAGCAAGTCAACCAATAAATCAAAGCTTCCATCAAAAGCAAGAACACCTGGATGGAATTTGACAAGGAATCCCAAACATGGTTCATGGCTCCGACCCTTCCGAGATACAGACCAATCAGATGTCGTTTCTGGTCATTGATGGGATTAAAGAGTCAGCATGGAATCGTTCACTTCCTCCAAAAAAGACTTGGCAGGGATGTTTAGATCACTTTGTTGTCTTTCGTCGTGGCGATTTACTGTAGAAGGAGTAGTGCATTCCAAGTCTGCATCATCTATTACTGTTTGAGGAAATTTAATGAAGGATCAAAATCGGCTGTGGTGCAACAAACACCATGGACTGATTGTTTGGTTGTCAAGTTCACCACGGTGTTATCACAGACGTTGTTGTCTACAAACCGACAAATATCTCCAAGAATAGAAACCTAGTATGCATATAAAAGTATGCTGTGCTCAAACCCTACTAGTGACCACACTAGGGTAACACTAACACCATAATCACAAAGCACAAATGACGTCATCGCGTGTCTAAATCAAGAAGGAGTACTACTGTATCCAAACTAAACCTCATTGTAAGACATGTGTAACAACCAACCAACGACACCTACTCTTTTTGGTCATC
The DNA here is from genome assembly GCA_002018275.1 of Huntiella bhutanensis. NCBI lineage: Eukaryota > Fungi > Ascomycota > Sordariomycetes > Microascales > Ceratocystidaceae > Huntiella > Huntiella bhutanensis. Next base: position 399,185 of record MJMS01000005.1, on the reverse strand, counting down.
ACCAAGCACACCGCTTGTTACAAGCCTTCTCCCTATGTCATGTGGTTGTCATGATTTTATGCTCAAAATGGGCATATATCAATGTGATTGGCCGACGGTACCAATTAGTTGGTTCCAAGAATCCCTGGTAGGCTCACTATGTGTTGTTATAAATGGAGCCCTGTCTCTTCAGGATTTGCCACCACAGACAGAGGATGACATCCCAAGAACGAGCGTCGAAACGTCCAAACAAAACAAGGCCCTTTCTGTCGTTTCTTGCCACCTTTCACACGTCCATATACTCCCCAGTCACATTCACAATTTAGCGGTCCCTTTCCGTCGCCACGCCGCGGCGCACCCCTCAAGAGACCCTGTCAACATCCCATCTCTGTATTCATTCGCCCCGGCTTTTGACGACCCTCGTTCCTAGTATTAATGGCTGGGTTGATGTGTCAGCTGTATCATTTGTCCTTGAAGTCGTTTGGAAAGGAGAGATTTCGGCCAAATTCGTGGGGCAAATGCGGGGAATTGGGGGCCTTTTACTTGTTGAAGGGCGCCCAATTGAGGAGAAGGTGGAGGCGAGTAGTCCAGAACGAGTTTCGTAGCTTCTTTCCCTTCTCTTTTCTCTTTTGTTCAGGGGTGAATCGGTTGTTGTTTATGTACAATAATACTAATTGTACATGTGTGGCAGACTGTTCACCGGTAGATAGTTAACGCTGGCTGTGTTGTACGCAATTGCGTTTTTTACCAATCACAGTAATCACATCTCAATCTCAGTGTCAGACCAATCACATTCGTCCGACGACCAGTGTTCCATCTGTAGAAAACGTGACAAAATCAGGGAATGGTAAATTTTCAACAGAAAAAACCTGTCAAAAGCAAGCATTGAACTAGAATGTGCTAGCCACCCGAGCTGAGAAGGTCAATTCTATAAAAGTCGGAAAAAATAGAGAAAAGTGTACACCCCCTCCCCATAACAAGTTCCAAGCATCGGAATCCCGAATCGGTCGGCCCCTATCAAGCCGGACTTGTTAAATTACTAGGACTAGGAAGCTGCAGAATTCCCACATACGGAGAGGAGCAGAATGCAAATGTTCCGAGGCACCGAAGGCGCGAGATGTCTATTTACATGCGGGATGGAGTGATACGACATCTACCCCCGGATTCAAGTGGCATCATGTCAATCGTTCAGCTCACCACGGGCCAAGGGGTCATTTAGGAGGTTGGACTGATGTGGGACTCCTTTGCTAGGGGAGGGGTATCTTTCAGGGTCATCACAAGTTACAGCCAAGAGCTATGGACCAATGGTATTGCTTTTTTTCACATGGTAGCCGGGCATTCATTCCATAGATTGGTGGCGGGTGAACTACTCGAGTCATGCGTATCGGCGATAACCGGGGAATATGGAACACACCGGTGTCCAAGGGAAAGAGGCCTCTTGTGTATTATTGTTTCGTTGTTACATACAAGATTGTCAGCCAACAAGACAATGCGCCAACGCGATGATATGTCAGACACAAGGAGCCAAAAAGCGACCCCAAAAGCCAACTCCGCCCGACCTATCTAAGCTATGTCAGTTCGTACCCTGGCCCAGTTTTTCAAGCCTACCGAGAAGTGGCCGCACTTACGTCACGTCAGAAGACCCAGCCCACTGTGTCGGGTCTGGAAAATCAACGGGGTGCGTAAATGAAATCGAGGGGGTCCAAGTTACTCCCGTTATCCGGCCAATAAGAGGACGTATACGTCTTATAACATCCCCGACAAATCAGGGACAATCGTAATCTAGATTTTCGATGAAAAAAAAAAGCAATGTCTCCATAAAAATAAACTGTGCTCACTCGGGTGCCCTTTATCGTTAGTAAGTTGCCCATGGACTGACGGCCGGTCGATCCGTCCGTTTAACTACGGTAAGAACGCCCGATCAAGCATTGTACCAACAAGTGCAGGCTAAATCTTCTGAGCACCTTACATACGCTTCTGTTTTCTCATTCTCCATCTTGTAACCCCAATGTCACATTCCGGTTGACCTACAATCAACCCTGTATACATATTCTTGCCCGTCTGTACATACATACATTGCCGCTGCACAAAGTTATTACTAGTCACACGCACAAAACCAGTTAAATGTACATATATATGATGTACATACATATGTATTGTGACGTCTTACCTCCTTCAGAGTGACCTCAGTAAGCCGTCTACGCGCCCAATCGTTGAAGGGATATGTCGGGCGATATCACCATAACCCTAAGGTATATACAGACCAGGGAAGATTCAAGATTTTGCTTGGCGGTAGACGATGAGTGGTTGGTCTAATAGGCGATATGGACGTGCTTGGTTCGATTGCCGGCCGCGGACTCATAGATGACACTGACAATATCAGGGTGCGATTTGCGAGATAGATCGTATGTTTAGCGGGTGGCGCAAGGCTTGTTAGCGGCAGAAAGCCTGCGGTACTTTGTTTAGTTCCGGCTCACATTTACGTCCAAGATAGGTTACCCACCTATCACCTCGGCTCGCCTGTCTGTCTAGCTCTATTGACTTGTTGAAACACGTTGGCTAGGATCAACCAACACCTTGAGACGGCCGGTGATGTGCGGCCGGGTCCGTAGTTGTAGTTTCCCGATTGCCATCGGCAGAGCATAGCACATGAACAGGGCATTAGACTAATTATTCGCCAGGGCGTAACTCAAGCTTCCGGGACGAACACGGCTGGCTAGAAGCCACCAAACTCTGACCAGGGTTCGCCGCTCGCTTGGTAATACGCCACTAATGGCAAATACACACCAACGATGCCAACGGTCTGGCTCACGCCCGTCTTCCCTCATCACATTTACTTTAATGGGAATCTCCTGTACAGGGCGTCAAGCACAGATGTAGGCTCAAATCCCTGCTCATAAAGCTGTGCGCATTTGCGATTTCGGGCGCGTAATGAATGAGGGGGGTATCATCCGACGCCTCTATCAATCGGCGAGGTCAGACGAAATAGAAAAAGGCGGCATGAGGGATCACGGGAGGAGGCCCCTCTGGGGAAGGGGTGAGCTGCAAGATTCTGGCACGCACAGATGGATATGTAGAGGCTGGAACAGAAACAATAGTGACTAGGGGCGTCAGGATGGACTGAGATTTGGATCTGATTCTTTGGGTCGTGGGAGTGAGGAAAGGAGCTTAGCCTCGAGGAGACAGAGACGATATGCAGGCCCGAGTAGATGGACACTGTTGGCAAAACACAGACAGAGTTGTTAGTTTTGAGGGGTACCGGTGTCTGTGCTTTGAGAACCGCTTCCCAAGACATGGATTCTTCATGGACACACATTACCTCCTTGTCAAGTCGTCGGCATAAATAGCTTTGATATCAAACATACCCAAGTATAAGTCATGTGTGTCTACTAGTACTATCCGCAAGTTAACCGACAATTAATCCTCTGCCGTCTTCAGGCTGTATTTACCCGTATCTTGTAACCGAGTCTGGTATCTCCACCATACAAATCTTCATGATCTCGTCAGACAAATTAAACCAGATGTCGTCGGCTACTTGTGTCACTCGGAGACCGATTGACCTCATTCTCTAGCCAGCTTTGTCCGACGTGACGGCGTGAAACGTGAAAGGATGTTCCTTGTTGCCAAATACTTTAACCCTAATCACTTACACGGTTATCAAGAGCCGGATCGAATGAGGCAGCCGATGACATCGACAAAGGCCAGCCTTGTAGCCGAAGAACGACGGCGAGATATCAAGCGGAAATTAAAACCACTGGGCCGGAAACTCTACCCCGCTTCTGAGTGTCATTGAGGCCAGGTTCGAAGCAGCCGAGCCAGACCTTGACAAGCCATCAGCCAGGTGCGCCATTTGTCCTGTCGTCAGGCCGCCACAGTCTCATAGATTGCTGTGGAGTATGTATGCAAAGTACATGTGACGGTGAAAGGACTGGCCCCATTCCCGTCTCTGTTTTATCGCCACGCCCTAATCAGCGAGCCGTGTCCGGTTGGGCAGTGATGCATCGCAGCGAGGCGTTAGAGTCGAGCCAGGGAGGGGCAGCGGGGTCCACTGGCCAACGAGAGCCCGACACGTCACCGGACCCAACAGTACGTATGTGGGCACGGATGCCGGCTTTGGAAGATATTGCGGTGCTTATTGGCCCGGTATTACTAGGCGGGGGGGGCAAAACGACAATACCACCTCGCCAGGAACAAGGCCGGGCTTACCCCGTCTCGATAAAGCTCTAGGCGTACCACCATGTTGTCGGTGACAAGCAAAGCAGCATATTTTACGCCACATAAGTACATTACAGGGAGAAACAATTCACGCGAGACATTAACACAGGTTTACACAGTGGCAACTTGAGAATGGAGGGGTGAGTTTAGTACGGAGCCCTCCGTGGCCAACAGGTGCAGACTATGACGTACATGTGTGACTTGACTAGAGGTCTAGACCATGTATTCGGATCGTAGACCCCGGAGAATGGGGAGCATTGTTTACTGACAACCAATAGCCTTTTTGCCTGCCAGTGGCAAATGCCGGACCAATGTATAGCTGAGCCGGAGGTTATTAGTGGGAAAGCCAAGCACGCAACAAGTGATATTCCTCCCAAAGCAGGGAGAGACCCACTGACGCACAATCCTGCCCTAGAACCGCAATTGTTGGATATCAGGCTTCGTTTATACGGATAGTCTTTTGCGACCTTTGTGGGGATTTAATGTCTTGGCCTTTGTGCTCGTGTGTTATGTATCTTCCAATCTGAATTTGTCTCCCGCTGGAGAAATGGCGGCAATGCTCGCTTGTCTGGATTGAGAGTGGGCGGTTTTCGTCACGTAAGGGACCCGTCACAATCATTGATAATGTGACAAGATGCCCTAGGTTTAGAAGAGACAGACATTATTCCTTCCGTTGGGGACTAGCTAGGGTTCTATATCTTGTGGGGATCACGTTACGGTAGTGGCACCTAGATGTGGCGGAAGCAATGGAGTTGAACTGACGATATCGGTCCGGGAATGGAAGTCACTGACACGTGATGTTCTGTGTGTTGACGTTTCCACTTTACCTGTAGCCTTGTCTCGGTCAGCCAGAGGTCTTTGTCCGACAAACCGATGAAGACAGGGGCCTTATTCACGATACATAATTTTCTAACCACCCTTAGCCTCACCACTAACAACGGTATTGAACCTAATGAGACAGAAATACATCGTATGCATGTACATACAAGCCATCATCAGCATCCATAATGTAACGCGATGCGATGTTGTAGTGACAGGCATTCCAATCCGGCAGGATGGCGCGGCCGTGATAAGTTGCCAATGACAAAAGCCCAATTGCCTCGTTTTCGTTTTACCGGGAGGTTACTTCTCGTGGCTTTCCGAGGGAAACAGTCAACATAGAATACACATATACATACGCGCATGTACATGTACAGACATAGACACACATGTACACAACATGAAGTGTTAGCTCCGTGAGTGCAAACAACCTGGCGTGACTAATCCATCCCCGGAGATGTCTACCTGGTAAGCCTATATCCGCTATATCCTCGCCCCCACGGGCCACATGTTCTAAATACTCCTACCATCTCTCTTGGTAAGCGTCGTCTCCATTGACCCATTGACCCATTGTCTGAAAGCGTCCCGAGACTCTACAAAGTATCTCAAGCCAGATCACGATACAATCCCATTCGCAACTGCTCAATCGACCGTAGTCGTCCCCATCAAGCTCCCTGTCAGACCCCTTCCATATACAACCTATGGCCTGGTAACCGAGCGCAAGTACCCCTCCCTAGTCACCCGTTCATCTTAGGCGCAACATAGTGATTGCCCTGTTCTGCAAATCCCCGTAACCGCCTATCCACTCTCGGACGTAGTTAAGGCCGCGTGAGTACCAGGTTGGGCCGTGGGTTATCTATCATTGACTTGCGGTAACTTGCAGTACATACAGATCCAAGACGATCTAAGACATACCATACAATAACGGTAATCACTTAAACTCCAAATTGTGTATCAGCAAGGTTCTAAATCTCACTTGCGACATCTCGTTCATGTGTATAAATTGCGCATCGCCGAATCCATGGCATGGCTGATTTTGAACAATCATCCATTGTCATCCAAAATAGGCAATACTACTGACATATATTGTCTTAATTGGGAACCCTTCTGGTTGTCATCAAGATCAAATGTTTAATATGACCCTGCAAAAAAGCAAACACTGCATGTGTGTGCACAGCATGTTGTTATGAAATGGTGACACTTATGTTCACCAGTACACACATACATACATACCATCACGAATCACATTTTGCGACTCATCCGGACTTATGGAATTACAAAAAAAATATTCGGGTTAGCAACGCCTCGTTTCGATCGAGGGACCTCCGGGTTATGAGCCCGGCGCGCTTCCACTGCGCCACGTTGCTGATGTTACATTGAGATGCAGACTATCAAAAAGAAGAATGTTCCTGTCGGGTCCCGGAACAAACATCTTGCGGGACCCGACGGACTCGCCGGTCCCTCTCCCTTCTTTGACAAGTGGAGCCGCCGATGGTATAAGTTGCCACCACATATATGTACACATGTGCATACTAAACAGCCTTTTGCCTGTTTTGTATCATCCTTCAGCCTACAATGAGAGGCATTTCCATATATAGTAGTGTTGACAGCCAACAACTCGTCACCTGCAAGTACATTCCAGATGTGGGTATTCTCTCTGCTGGGCATTCCCAAAAAGACCAGCTGGGACGCAGTTGTTTGGTAGTCCCGTGGCTAACGGGGCGTGAAAGTGAGGCGGGCAGGATGATAATTGATGTGTGGAGAAGGGGGAAGGAGCCAGGCGCTGCACCGGCGACGGGGGTTGGAGGGGTGTGTCGAGGTCACTGGAACGTAGAAGTCCGGTTATGGTTTGTAATGTGTCTCTTATCATCAGGGGCGTCCTTTTAGATAGTAACACATGTATCTATATCATCTCTTACTTCTCACTATGATAGAAAGTAGCCTTTCGACGTCATTGTACTGTTGAATAGCTCATCACGCCCGTTGTAACCCACCGGCCCACTACCTCCGCCACTCCGGCCAGTGCACCCCTCTTTCCGAAAGAGGAAAAGTAACACGTCTACTCCACACAGGCTTCCATCTGGTCTTTCTTCTTCCTATTCCTTTGCCTTTGGAGTCCCCTTGCTTCCCTCCTACATCCTCTCACATAGAACAGAGCAGATCACCGGCCCATATGGTAGACCGCATATGCAGCCGTTAATTCTCGGTGGAAGAGTCGCTCCTGGTTAGTCGGTAATACATGTGGCGTTTAATACTTAACAGGGCCCTTGAGATTTTAAGGCGCCAACAGAGAGCCTGGTGATGTAACGTGGTGGAGACGTTAGGCGCGGCCAGCACACTTCGAGCTTATGGCACAAGTTTTGGGGGCCACCACCGCCTGAAACCCATCACAACTCCATAACTCCTAGATGTAGATCGAAAGGGTGGTTACATAGGCTAACCATCTCGTGCATACCTGATGAATCGGCACCAGCCCAGGTCTCCCAAACCTGTCTTCCCGTCGTTCCCAAAATCTCCGTCCTTCGCTTCATCACTTCTGTTGCCGCTGGGAGTCGTAGTAGGCACCGGGCTTTTTTCCCTTCTGGAATCATGCTTAAGCGAGCAGGCAAAAGCCATTTTGAACACTACTAAACGCAGGGGATGGACGCTGCTGCGTCGTGGGAATTGACCCTTCCGGGCGGATGGAGACGTGTCGATAGTGACGAGATCTTCCCGCGCACACTCCACCAAAGCCGTATTGTCGGAACCAACAGGGTTATACCCTAAACACTGACGTCAACCCTGGCCTGGCCATTGTCTTTTTTAGAATGCGCAAACGTGCTCTCGCGAAGCGCCGCCATTACTTTCCATTACCTGAGCAACTTTGAGCTATTGCTAAACTTGTCAGATTAAGGAAGTCTTATATCATCCTTTAAACTTTAGTGGCAACCACTGCGACTGCCCCACACTAAACGCGCCGCCAAGAACTAGGCAACTGACGCGCATTTTAACCCTCGCTGAGTCGCGATGTCTCTGCATCCCTCCCACGAAGCAACCCCCCAGACAGCCGCCGGCCCCACCGTCATCCCCGCTAAACGGCCATTGGAAGACTTATCTCATGTTCCTGCCGTTCCATCGCCACTGAATCCCGAAGCAAAAAGCCGTGTTTTGACGGACGAATCTACTGGACGGCCCGTCCGTGTAAAGAAGGTTTCTAAAAGCAGCACTCCGACTGGTACGATGGCTGGAAAGAAGGATAAGAGTGTCGACTTGGTAGATGCCGATGATGTATCGCCGGCTCGGTATAAGTTGGCGCCGCCACGGCCGGATGATTTTGAAGAAGCCAAGGCCTGTACCATGGCAGAGAAGCATTCAGTAGTTGACGGAGAAGGACGTAAGATTGTGTTCTGCGAAGCTATGGACCAGTAAGTAATGGCTACATTATGACTATATCTGGGCAACCGAATTGACCAGTCTCCTACCAATTAGCGTCTTCAATAAGCGTGGATATCATTATACCCGCTGTATCGCCGACCCACTATACCCATCACACTACCACCACACGGATCCCCCACCATACGGCGCACACTTATCAATTGAAGATTCGGCCATGAGCATATATTTTGATGAAACTTGCCGCCACGTAACTACAGACAAAGGTTTCCGTACCGCTAAAGCTAACGTTAGTGTCCGAGAGGGACGTTGGTTTTGGGAGGTCCGGGTAACCAAGGGTCTTAGTCGGCGCAGTAAGAAGGAACGGGAAAAGGAGGGTGGTGCCAAGAATAAAGACGTTGGCGGGCCACATGTGCGTGTCGGTTTTGCTAGACGAGAAGCTTCATTAGATGCGCCTGTAGGATTTGATGCTTATAGCTACGGGATTCGTGACAAGGAAGGCCACAAGGTACACATGTCGCGACCGAAGTCATTCTTTCCACCAGGCGAGGACCTTGAGGAGGGTGATGTTCTAGGTATGGAGATCAAACTGCCGTCAGAAGCCCTTCAGCGTAAAATCCTCTCCGGGAATTATAATCCCGCCGTCGATAATCCAAACGACGCCCCTCCACCAACTGCCACTAGCAACATTGTTCGAGACCGCATCCCGATTCGTTTCAAGAGTCACCTTTACTTTGAGCAAATCGACTACCACAGCACGCGCGACCTGGAAGACCTCATGAACCCAGCACCTACCGGCTCCGTCAAGGCAGGGTCTCTCGGATCAACCCCACAGACAGCTGCTCAGGAATTGCCAAACCCAAATCACCCACAACCAGCTCTGCGCACCTTGCCTGGAAGTTACGTCAAGATCTACAAGAACGGAGAGTTGATGGGTACCGCCTTTGAGGACCTTTTGTGCTTCTTTCCACCAGCATCTAAACCAATGTCGCAGCTGGGGGCTCGCGAGGGTCTTGACGATGGTACACTGGGATACTACCCAGCGGTCAGTGTCTTCCGTAACGGAGCGGCAGAGGCCAACTTTGGGCCAAAGTTTTGGTATCCACCAGCAGACTATACTGAGCCGGTGGCAGGAGAGTGGGAGGAAAAGGGAAAGCGCCTCGAATGTCTACGCCCACTGAGTGAACGTGTCAAGGATCACACCGTAGAAGATCTAGTATATGACGTGGTGGATGAAGTAGACTTTTGGGTACAAGATGGTTGCAAAGTGGTGGCCACTGCTGCGCCGGCCGAAGGAGCTGGCGAGATCAAGGAGTTGGTACAGGATATGGATGATTAGATGTTAGGTTTAGATTGTTTATGTACTTCTTCGTTGGTCTCTGGTCCTTCTTTCCATAGATGCCGATTTCTCATTTTCAAGGGAACACCTTGATCGTTAAACTCCGCCCACTCAAAGAAATCACATCCTGTCTTTCCGGGAACATATCCTGAATAACACATCCAAAAGTACTTCCCATGAGTCCCCTTCTTGCGTTGAACTACTCTGAGAACACAGACGTTTTGGCATTTGCAGAGTGGAGCATGGCGGGTGTGCATGTGCGATTTAAAGTCTCGATATGTAACGTTGATCCGGATGTTTCCTGATATTGGATGTGGATCAATAGATGTGGCTGGAACTATAGCGTGTTTCCAATATTCTTGCATTGATGCATGCATGATCAACAGTGAATTGTGTGGTAGGTGAATGGATATCTGACCGCCAAGATCTTCATTTAGGGGCTCGTCAGCCGTTTCTTCCGACTCATCCAAAGACAGTTTTGAATGTTGGGGATCCTCCTTGGGTAGAATTCGCCGGACTCTAAACTCCCGAGCAACCCCTAGTGAGAGTGACCCGATGATAGCCTGCGGACCAAGATTTGTTACATGGTCGGTGTGCCAGCCAACTGTCTCCTTAGCTCCTCTGTAGCAGTTCACCAAAGCAACATTTGGGACCCAAGGGATACTAGATTGAAGTGGGAGTCTTCCATGTGAAGCAATGCGTGCTTGGATAGCCTTGTTAACTTCCGTAGCTACCGTTGGCTTGACTTCCAAAAGATGAGGAGTTAACATCCGAATGTCCTAAAGAGAGTTAGTAACTGATTCATCTATATCGAATGTATAATTTACCTTCATTGGTGCTCCGTTATAGGAATAATCTGCAGTCTTGGCTCTTTCGTCGTCCCATTTCTCGACATAAAAGGCATTTGTATGGGCACTAGCAACTTGGTTATCAAACAGTTGGAACTTTTCCTGTTGAAAAGTCTCTGCCTCCCCCATGAGCTCTTGAAGCAAGTCATTGGCCTGAGAGGCCGGAAGAAAGTTATGAATGATGGTACACGGGGTTTGTTCCGCGATATCTTGAGGGTCAAATAGATGTAGAGTTGCACCCTTTCGTGTGAGTTGGCGTTTCTTCAGTTTAGATGAGCCATTTTCAGAGTTGTCGTTTGTATTGACTGAGCTCGATTTGAATTGCCGAAGAGTTCCTTGGATTCCGATCACGCCAGGTTTCTTCTCACCAGTGATGGAAGCCTTGAGTACATCAGTGACAATGGCAACGGATCCTTCATGAGCAATGAGGATATCGAGGAGAACATCTTGACTAATTTTGGGAAACTTGGATGCTAGAATAGCCAACTTTACATCGGTTGGTTCATTCTCATGTTCATCATGAACCTTTGCTCCATTCTTGGTTGATTTTGATCCAAACGGTACATCAACGAGGGTCCCATCAGCCCGTTTTCGCTTGCGCACTATAAATGCGTCCATGTGTCATAGTCCTCGAAAGGTGTATAGTACTTGAACTATCAGAATCCTGGGATATGTAAGATTTTTTATACACTCTGACCTACATACATATAACTTCTCAAGACTTACGGATTGCCGCCTAGTCGCTTAACCATCACGTGCGTTATATTTCCATTATGAGCACTAAGTTCCTTAGGGTTACTAATTGGGATCACTTGGCTAACCGGGGTCACAGTTGGAGGTTTGACATGTGCGATTGGAGGCCGAGGTGGATTTTGGTATTGAGTGTAATTGCGCATGCCACTGCGTTTATATCAACGTCATAGGATAAACTACTTGAGATAAATTCCAAGTGCTCAATACCTTCAATTTCTTGAAATATCCGACAAACCGGCTCTTAATATTCTTGACTACCTCGAAACACATCTTTAGATAACTTCATATTCAAATTCCGTTATGGCTGTCCCAATGCTGGAGTTTCGCACACCGGGCTTCAACCCATATGCCGTGCGCTATTCTCCATACATAGATTCGCGAGTCGCCGTCGCCAGCTCTGCGAACTTTGGTATCGTCGGTAACGGAAAGCTCTTTGTTTTGGCATTGGGACCTAAAGGGGTAGTGGTGGAAAGGGCGTAAGTCATAGCGAATGCCGGGTGATGTGCCGTTCTAACTTAGGCTCTATGCGCTTATAGCTTCGATACCAACGACGCACAATATGACGTCGCCTTTTCCGAGATCAACGAGAACCAGTTGGCCGTCGCTTGCGGGGATGGTTCAGTCAAGCTATTTGATGCGACTGTCAGTGATTTTCCGGTGATGAACTTTCATGAACACAATCGAGAAGTATACTCTGTTGCATGGAATCCAGTGACCAAAGACAATTTTATTTCTAGTTCATGGGACGGGACAGTCAAGATTGTAAGCATTAGATGAACTTGTTTCATGTGCTTAGCTAACTAGAGCAGTGGTCGCCAACTAGAACACAATCATTACGAACACTTCCTACTGGCTGTTGCACCTACGCCGTCAACTTCTGCCCTTCAAATCCTAACATCATCTCTGCATCATCATCAGATGGCAATCTACGTATATTTGATCTCCGCACGCCAGTATCGGCAAAGTACCACCTCTCTGCCATGATCCGCGTCGCCGAGCCTGGCCAACATAGCGAAGTTCTCACTCACGACTTCAACAAGTACAATCACAACATCATTGCTACGGGCTGCACAGATTCTGTCGTACGCACCCATGATATTCGGAATCCCGGCACCCCAGCGCTGTCAGTATTCAAAGGTCATCGGTATGCTGTGAGGCGAATCGCTTGGTGCCCACATGCACCAGACGTGCTTATCAGCGGCTCCTATGATATGACAGTACGTGTGTGGAACGACACAGCAATCAAGGGCAACCTTCCACCAGGGCAACCGGGTAGAGAATTGGCTTTAATGAACCGCCATACCGAGTTTGTGACCGGTGTAGATTGGTGTTTGTTCGGAGCGGGCGGGTGGGTAGCGTCCACAGGGTGGGATAGTCGGGTTCTATTATGGGACTCGACAGCGCTTGTAAGATCCCAAGGACGGGCAATTTAGACGATTTTAATGATATTTGTGCGATTTTTTTAACACCGCAACGACGGCTCCTCTCCGGCCTGTCCGGCTCCTTTTCTGTATAATGGTGAAAGTTGTGACCGCTAAGGATTTTTAGACCACTACTACTGACACTCTGTGTGTACCATGGAAAAAAGAGTACCATGTGAAAATACTAGGTTCCCTCTAAGTATACACAGTAAAACAGCGTTGTAGTACCGGTTTGTAGGATTGCTTCAATGAAGTATAAGTCTCACCAATCCCCAGAATAGTGGGGTACTAAAATCCCATAGCGGCTTTAGATGATAAGATAAGAGTTCCCCACAAAAAAAATGTTTTTGTTTTTGGCTTAGGTCAGCGTCACTCTGTTTGGCAGTATGTTGTAGATGAAAACCAACAGCGGGGCATTAAAACAGATGTTCCACCGCCCGCCAGCCACCAATCAGCGCCTGACAGAACTGCAAAATTCTCCATTTACTGAGTCCTTGCATGTGTGGATGCCTGTAAAATCAAGAATTTCTCACTACATGTAAGTACTGCGAATGTTCCCGGACTTGTCTTTTGCCTTTTGATTTTTCTATCCTCGTTGTGATCCGATTTCTTTGGATTCTTTTGAAATCGCCGTTGTTGTGTTTTTTTAATTACAGTGTTGTGTTAACATCAACTGTATAATTCTTAAGCATTTGTTTTTTGTCGATTTGATTAGATAGACATCTAATCTTTGAATCGATACATCGATAATACCACAGGGCTGTCATTGTATTCGTCTTGAAAAGCCATACCAGAGCAGTCTCTCTTAAAGTCACAAATAATCACAATGTTCCGTCAAGGTCTCCGCAGCTGCGCTCCGCTGCGTCATGCGGTCGCCCGCGCCGCTCTTTCCGGCCCTTCGCCATCCCTTCTTCTTCAGCGCGCCACCCTGACCGCCGCCCCCGCCAAGCCGTCCGTCGTTTCTCTGTCCCGTGCCCTTCAGCAGTTCCGCTTCCTCGCTACCGAGGCCACTGCTCAGGCTACTGAGGATGCCGCTGAGGAGCCCGCCCAAAAGGAGGTACTTTTCAACGATATGGCTATCGAGGGCCTCATTCACCCCACCCTCATCAACACTATCGTGAGAGGCATGGGCTACAAGACGATGTCTGAGGTCCAGGCTCGCACCATCAGACCTGCAGTTGAGGGCAAGGATCTGTAAGTCAACCCCAGGGATTACCCAAATGGCGCCTGCAAACTGTCAATGCGGCCATAACCAAATTCACAACCACTACGTTCTATCTTGAGCATATCAGCTAACCATTTATATCGCACAGTGTCGCCCAAGCCAAGACTGGTACCGGAAAGACCATTGCTTTCCTTCTCCCTACCCTCCAGCGCATGATCAACGAGGACCCCACTCTTGCTACCCGCGGTGCTCGCCGTGATGCTTCGTGGAGTGATGTTCGCGGTATTGTTCTGTCCCCTACCCGTGAGCTGGCTGAGCAGATCGCCGTCGAGGCCCGCAAGCTCGTACAAGGCACCGGTCTCGTTGTTCAGGCTGCTGTCGGTGGTACCCAGAAGCGTGAGATGCTTCAAAAGGCCCGCCGTGAGGGTTGCCACTTGCTCGTTGCCACTCCTGGTCGTCTCATTGATCTTATCAGCGACCCCAGCACCGGCCTGAAGGCCCCCAACCTGGCTGCCATGGTTCTTGATGAGGCTGACCGCATGCTTGACGTCGGTTTCTCTGAGTCTCTCCGTGAGATCAGCCGCTACCTTCCCGATGTCAAGGAGAAGGAGCGCCAGACTCTTCTCTTCTCGGCCACCATCCCCAAGGATGTCATTGCCCTGGCCCGCCAGCTGGTTCGCCCTGACAACTTCGAGTTTGTCCAAACCATCAACGAGGATGACGAGCCAACGCACGCCCGTGTCCCCCAGCACATTGTTGTCGCCAACTCTTGGTACAACGTTATTCCTAGCACCATCGAGCTGATCAAGCGCGAGATGGCAAAGTCCAACGACAACCCGGATGAGCTTCCCTTCAAGGCCATCATTTACACTCCTACCACCGCTTTGGTCGACCTTCTCCACCCTACCATCAACACCGTCACTCGTTCTTTTGGCCGTGATTTCACTCGCTCGTTCATCCACGGCAAGCTGACCCAGAATCAGCGCACCCGTGCTGCCGAGAACTTCCGCAGATCCCGCTCCGGTATCTTGATCTCCTCTGATGTCACTGCCCGTGGTATGGATTTCCCCAACGTTTCTCACGTCATCCAGATGGGTCTCCCCCCATCGGCTGAGCAGTACGTTCACCGTTTAGGCCGTACCGGTCGTGCCGGTAAGGAGGGTTGTGGTTACATTGTCGTCCCCAAGTTCCAGATTAGCTCCACCCGCCAGATGCTCGGCGCTATGCCCATTAAGCCCGACCAGACCCTGGAGACCGCCACCATTGAGCCCGGTGAGGACTCCAACTCCAAGCACCCCATTCTTGCTGAGGTCGCCGAGGCTTACCAGACTGTTGACTCCGACGTCTTCAACACCTCATACCTCTCTCTCCTTGGTGGCATCGAGCGCCGTACTGCTGCCGAGGCCATTATTGCCATGAACGAGCTCTGCCGCTTCGGTTTCGGTATGGAGAACCCCCCCTTCATCTCCGAGTCCGCTATCCAGCGCATTGGTCTCCGCAACGTCCCTGGTGTCAACACTAGTCGCCGCAGCGGCGGCTTCGGTGGTAGCTCTGGTGGTAGCTCCGGTGGCAGCATGGGCCGTTCTTCCTCTTTCAGCAACGGTAGCTCCAGCAGCGACCCCTTCGACAACATGATGAACAAGGTTGTTGACCCCAACGCTTCCCGGCCGCGCTCCAACAGCTTCGGTAGCAGCTTCGGTGGCGGCTTCGGTGGTGACCGCAGAGGCGGTGGTGGTGGTGGTGGCGGTTTCGGTGGCGACCGCAGAGGCGGTGGCAGTTTCGGTGGCGACCGCAGAGGCGGTGGCGGTTTCGGTGGCGACCGGAGAGGTGGTGGTGGTGGTGGCTTTGGCGGTGATCGTAGAGGCGGTGGTGGTGGTGGCTTCGGCAGCCGTGGACGTGGCGGTGGTAGCGGTGGCAGCGGTGGTGGCCAGTCCTGGATGGGCCGTGGCCGTCGCTAAACCCCTCACTAGGCGGTCTCACCTTGCTTAATCTCTTGTACCATCGACTCTTGATGTTGTCTTTTATCCCCAGACAATGTCTTTCTTCCTATGCATCACCCCACGCCTCTCTTTTGTTAGACGACATGTTTTTGTTGCGTCGTCTGCAGTGTACCACCACCCCCTCCTAGGATATACTTTTTTGTTCCCATGCCGTTGATATACATTTGACTGTTCTTTTTGGGTGCGGAATGGTGTATACCCAACGGGAGCTCTTGTTTTTTGTATTCTATTTCTCTTGTTGTCTGTTATAGGTTCTTGTTATGTTGGGTTTCGTGTTATCTTGCTACGCATTGTATTTTACCTGGTCTAGTTTGTAGTCATCCACCGATAGTTGACAATTCAAAAGTTGGAGTTCGTCGCCAAAAACTCATGAAATGTAATATTTGTAAATACCCATTCAGGGTGGTGATGTTATGTTAAAATTTCATATCTTCTAAATAATGTGTATAATGGAAATGAAACACCCTGCTAAACTCCGCGGTGTACATCAATTTGTATGTACAGAAGTCGAAGCCCATGAAATGAACAACACTAATGAATAAAACCTACTTTGTCTTTCGTTCACTTTGCTTCACACTATTCTCCTTGACATCTTGAGCATGACTACGTGTTGACGGTCCGGGCCCCTTCTAAGGAGCCAAGTCCAGTCCCAAATCATAAGACCATCCACCATCCCGACGAATCTTGTCACGAGCAGCCATGTCTTTCCGAATATCGTCCTCGGTAAGCCTGTCAACACCGTTCCAATTGGCACTCGAGGTACGGGAGCGGAACTTGCTCCACTTCTCCTTGTCTTGGCTGAAGATTTCTTCAAGATTGAGAGGGGCAGGTGGTCCGAAGATAAGTGAAGGATCCATAGTTTCCTGGCGAATCAAGGCCTTCTGGAGATGCGGCCCGGCAGCCCATGGAGCAATGGCTACATCACGATCATTGTCATCATCTGAATCCTCATCTTGCTCGTCTTCGGTTTCAATCTCAGGGAGATCAATGCTATCTCCGTTCTGGAAACGTGGTGATTGCCGGGTAGATTTGTGGGCAGACTTGGATGCGGAAGGAAGAGCAGTACGACCAGGTGTCTTGAAACCGCCAGCTGGAAGAGTGCCACCAACGCCTCCAGGAGCCCCAGCAAAGGGGATGGCGCCCTTTGAGAACTGTGACATATCGACACTCTTCTTCACTTGTGACTTGAACATATCGCGGGCGGCAGCGGGAGCAGTTTGGCTGGCATAATTCTTTCCCGGGGCTTCCTTGATAGTTGCGAATGCTCTGACCGGAGGAGCTCTCAAAGGATGTTGCTGGGAATCGTCGTCAAGGTCTTCACCGGTACGCCGACGCTTACTTTCCTGAAGCTGGTGTAGAGGACCGTTACGGACAGACGCGTTCTTGTCATCTTCCAGTTGACGCTTGGTGGTTGAGGCAGTCTTCATGGCCGACTTGGGGCGAGGCACCTCAGAGGAAGCCTGGGCAACGCGTGATGGAGGTCGAGAAGGCTGACCTTGAGATGTGTTGTCTGCTTGGCCGTTCACTTGAGAGCGAGAGGCTGGTGGTGGAGCACGGGTCTGCTTGGCCCGTTCCAAAGCCGCCTGCCGCTGCTTTTTCTTGGTCTCGAACGCGGCACGCTCTTCCTCCTTCTTCTCATCGGCACGGAGCTGTTCTTCTTGCTCTCGCTTCTTGGCTACGGGATCAACTGACCGAGAGCGACTGCTACTAGCAGATGAAGCAACAGAGCTCTTCATACTTGTAGAGGACGTATCACGCTCCTTGAGAGAACTCTGGCTGCTTTTGAGACTCAGCTGAGACCGGGATGAGGTAGAGGCGTCAAGAGTTTCCGACAAGTTGGCCGAGAGAATAGCATTAGACGGGCGGTACAGAGATGTTGGCTTGACGACAATTTGCTTGGATGGCTCGGCACGAGACTTGGAACCAGGCGTAGGCTTCGGCGGCGGTCTGATGTCCTTACGCGCGCTACGCGCAGTACCAGGACGGGACATCGCGGATGCAGGCCGGCCAGGAGTCTTCGTAGGGTTTTCAGTCGTATCATCACTCTGGTTGGTTCCCGCCCTGGTACGCGTAGTTTTCTTTGGGCTGGCTAAAGCAGTGCGGGAACTGGGGCGCTCAGCTGCCTTCTGTTTCTCGCGTTGCAGTCTAGATTCCTCCTGGCGTTGTCGTTCCGCCTGCATTTCCATTTCAAGTTCACGCTCTAGTTTCCGTTCGTGTTCCTCAGCCAACCGAGCCGCCTCGGCCTCAGCAGCGGCAGCAGCGGCTTCTTCCTCCTCCTCAAGGCGCATACGCTCCAACTTGATACGGTGCTGGCGTTCACGCTCACGCTCGCGTTTCTCGTCCTCCTCTTGTTGACGGCGTGCCTCTTCCTCCTCCCGGGCCTGCTGTAAACGGCGTTCTTTCTCTTCAGCCTCGCGGCGGCGCTGAATTTCGAGTTCCCGTTCCCGTCGCTGTTGTTCTAGTTGAAGAGCACGTTGTCTCTCGGCTTCCTCCTGGCGTTGGAGTTCACGTTGCTGCTCTAAACGTTCCTCTTCTTCCCGAGCTTCACGTTTCTCTCGCTCGAATCGCTCCTGTTCTAAACGCTCCTGCTCAAGACGTTCCTGTTCTATCCGCTCTTGTTCAAGACGGACTTGCTCTAGGCGTTCTTGTTCTAAGCGTTCCTGCTCACGGCGCTCTTGGGCCAGGCGTTCTTGGGCGAGACGTTCCAGCTCCAAGCGTTCAGCTTCACGTTCTCTCTCCAATTCTTCCTGTCGCTGGCGCTCTTTCTCAGCCTCCAAACGACGGGCGTTTTCTCGTTGCTTCTCTCGCTCATGCTCTTCTTGCGCAATTCGAACCTTTTCACGCTCGGAATCACGAGCACGTTGTAGCTTATCAAGCTGCTCTCTCATGAGCCGAGCGTCGCGCTGGGTTTGCCTCTCACGGTCGGCTGAAGCACGAGTCTTACGCGTTTGCCGTGGGCTACCAGTGAGATCAGCAGAGTCATTAAGCTTCGAACTCAAATCTGGGTACAAGGAGTCATTGGAATTGTTCAGAGACTCAACTGACTCAATAGTACTAGACATAACCCTGTGGGAACCTGAAACTGTTCCTTGCTTACTGTCTGCACCACTACCCAAGAGGTTCTTAGATCCCTTGAAAATGACAGACAGCTTATGTCTTACAGTTTTGAGTGGACTTTCGCGCATAGAACGAGATGGGGATTTGGACGGGCTTGGTGGGGTTGCTGCAGCAGCATTAGCCGCCTCATGCAAGCTCATCAACGAGTTATGTGACGAGATTGACATGCTCTTGTTGTGTGCCTTGATCTGAGCCATAGTCGGGTTCATATCAGGGAACAGAGAGAGCGACGTGTGTTTTGAAGGTGATGGACTGTTGTTTCCTGAACGTGTTGGTGAAACAGTACTAGCAGGGCGACGGTTCTTTGGTACAAGAAATCCGTCTTCGGTAGATTCCATCTCAGGGTCATGATCAGATGGTGCATCTGTCCATTCTTCTTCCTCGTCAACAGCTCCTGGAAAAGCACCTGGTGTGGTGGTTATAGGAGCGGCACCTTGTTTTCTTGGTGGCGACTGCAATGCGCTTTCACCTTCCGTTCCATGGTTCAATGACAAAGCCGCTAATCCATGAATGGATTTCGATGTTCTAGCTGCTTTACTGTCTCTAAGCTTGTTGATTGAATCTTGAAGCTTTTGAGTGTAGGTCAAGTTTTTGGTAGCTGTATCAACTGGAGAATCTTCTTCGTCGACCTCCATACGATCATCTTCATGCTCCATAGATTTACCAGATGTGTCCCGTGAGTAGTGGCTGCCGCGGAAGGTGTCAATCTGGCTCGTCCGAGACGCAAGATTGCCACCCTTGTGACCGATCGGTTCTCTAACAGGAAAGGGCGCAAAGTTAAAACTGCTCTTGCGCATGGCCGGTCGAACTGGACTGGGAGAATGTGATCTAGCCTCATCTTCATCATCCATGTCGTCTTCGGGGTGGTCTCTATCATACATGTCGAGGTCTTGCTCTTCGTCTATGCCATGTTGTGGTTCTGGTGTAGATTTTCCAAAGGCACTGTGGTGGGAAGCAGGTGATTGTAACGCGGAGGACTTGATTGGTGGCGATTGCGGTGGTGATGAAAGATCTGAGGATTGAGGCTCCTTGGCGGCTGTTGGTGGAATAAACAAGTTTGTGGCCCAATTTGGGATCGGAGAAGCGGCTCTACTTCTTCTCAGCTCATGTTCGCGGTCGATATCCTTGTCGTTATTTTCTCCTACGCGCCCATTAACTAGGAATACGCCTGCTGGTGAAGGTAATGCTCTGCTGGGTGACTTGAGAGCAGGACTCAAAGCACGGCCAATACGAGACGTCTCACGGCTGGCAGATGGCGATTTAAAAACTACAACATTTTGACTGCCGTGGTACCCAGAGTCAGTCGCAGCAGCAGATATTTCGTGAAGGCGTGGGGAGACAGCATGTCTCATAGGACTTGGAGAGGCAGCTCTCTCGTCCTGACCATAACTGTCATCATCCTGATCTAGGTCGATATTATCCGGTATAGCCACTGATGGTGTGCGAGTCTTGCTACTGAGTTGTTGTGTAAATTTGTTCGGCGCAGATGATGGTGTGGTAGAAGAGAATATATCGTTTAATGGCTATGAATTTGAGTGGTGTTAGTGACATGTGATAACCTGTACTCGGAAGCTTTCCGTTCAACTTACAAGGCGATCAGTTCCGCTTGTGGTTGCAGTTTGAGCTAAAGTTCCGGTAGCTTCTGGTTTCTGGTGAGCAACATTTTTGGTTCTCAAGCGGCCAGGAGTCTTGAAAACACCAGCAACATTACTAGAAACGGGTTGTACGAGTCAGCTTGGCCTATCATTGAGTACAAATTTTAGGTAATAACTATAATACTTACATCTCGTTTTCGTCAAAGATGCCAGCCATATGCTCATTAAGCCAGTCAAAGTCGTTCCGGAGAGAAAAAGAAAACTCTTCAACTTCTTGGTCGGAAATCTTGAGAGCGGAGCTACGCTCCTCGGCCACCCAGGCAGATGAACCCAGTGGTAAACGCGCTCCTCGCGTGGTCATGATGACGATGTGATGATGATTTGGATGTATGTATATGTAGTCGGTTATGATGCAAAACAAAAGCGCAAATGTTGCTAGTTGGGCGGTGAGAACTAGTATCCGAGTGTCTAAGTGGTAAAATGCAAGTTGCGAGGTCTATAGGACAAATATGGTCGCGATGTGAGTGCTGTTGCTGCGACAAGCGGATGCTGGCATGGAGAATATGGAGTCTAAAACAACAGAAAAAGGGTATCAAGTAAATAAGTATCAACGGTAAACCAGGCGCACAAATGAATGAAAGGCAGACGTCGTCATGGATGGTGAGAGAAGGTCAGCCAGAGACAGACACATTCCGTTCTTCGTCTCTTCGACAAAGGTTTATCGATTGAGCGCTTTGGTACACTGCATTTACAAGGCTAAATGAGCAACCAAGCAACAAACAAATGCCTTTCCAGGTGCCACAAGCGGTATTTGTTTTGATCCGTCCATTTTAGGATAAGCGCCACATTTAAGAGCGCGGTCTCCTCGCGTGTAAAGCGATAACGCCACACTCTAGTCTTCTTTGGGATACCTGGCATTGTTATCACGTGTGTGGGTTGTTGGTTATGCGATCCTTCACTGAACCCTATCAGGAGATTTGTTTACTTTTGCGATTGGCAACAATAAGTCTTCAGTGAACCGAATAAATGCCCCTCAATTCCTGTGAACGAGGGGCTTGAGCCAAGACACATTGGATTGGAATAACTTGACGATCCAACCTCGAATTTTTGGACATCCATACATAATTTTCCCAATAAACCCTTGAATTATCACAGCCAGCCGTTGTGCATCGTGGGTTTGATCATAAGGGTCCATAAACCGTTCAACAAAAAGTTAACACAGGAGAAGGGGATCATCGTCCCTAGCAGGCTGTCCACAGCTTGTCTTAATACCCCGCGTCACAATGAGAGTTATTGAGATTATCATAGACGTTAGTATATCCTGGAATTTACCAATGTATAATGCGCATGTATCTAACCGGGATTGAAACTTCTAGGGCTTTAAGTCGTATGCGGTCAGAACCGTCATCTCCGGATGGTAACTTATTCCCACGACCCGGTCTTCCGGGTCAATGCCCCGCATATCAAACCCCCGACCGACCGAACTGACATCTCCGTTTTAGGGATGAGAGTTTCAATTCTATCACGGGCCTAAACGGTTCCGGAAAGTCAAATATTCTGGACTCTATTTGCTTCGTTTTGGGTATCACAAACATGTCCACGGTTCGCGCACAGAATCTTCAAGTAGGTACTATGTCATAGTAGACAATTTGACAGCTATTTGGTATGCGTATGGGCAGTCCTGACAGTTCAACCACTTAATTTTAGGATCTTATTTACAAGCGCGGCCAAGCCGGTGTTACGAAAGCTTCAGTTACAATCGTTTTCGACAACAGAGATAAAGCTAAATCACCAATCGGATTCGAAGAATATGCGACCATTAGCGTTACTCGCCAGATTGTCCTGGGAGGAACCTCCAAATACCTAATCAACGGTCATCGAGCGCAACAACAAACAGTCCAGAATCTCTTCCAATCTGTCGGCCTCAACATTAACAACCCCAACTTCCTGATTATGCAAGGTCGCATTACCAAGGTTCTCAACATGAAAGCTGTCGAGATCTTAGCTATGATTGAGGAAGCAGCCGGTACTCGTATGTTTGAGGATCGCAGAGACAAGGCCCTAAAGACGATGGCAAAGAAGGATCTTAAGTTGCAGGAGATTGCAGAGCTGTTACGTGAAGAGATTGAACCCAAGTTGGACAAGCTCCGTACGGAAAAACGTGCTTTTCTCGATTTCCAACAAACACAAAATGACCTCGAGCGGTTGACCCGTTTGGTGGTTGCCCACGATTACGTCAAGTTGCAAGAAAAATTACAGCAATCGGCAGCGGATCTTGACGGCAAGAGACAACGTCTCCACGACCTCGAACAATCACATGAACGATTAACCCACGAGATCAGTAACTTGGAGGAAGACGTCAAGGAAATCAGGGCCCAACGAGATAAGGAAATCAAAAAGGGAAGCAAGGGTGCGAATTTGGAGGAGTCTGTTAAACAACACAGTAACGAGATTGTGAGATTGACAACAGTTATTGATCTCAAGAAGTCAAGTGCGTTGGAGGAAATCGAGCGTAAGGCTGGTCTTGAGCGAGCGGTGCTTGAGTTGGAAGCTTCTCTGAAGGAGAAAACTGATCTCTACGAGCTTGGAAAGTCAAGGTTTGCTACGGTAAAAGAGAATCTTGAGAAGCAAGCCCGTGAGGTTGAGTCCAAAGAGGAGTTATTGCAGACTCTTCAAACTGGTGTCGCGTCCAAAGAAGGCCAGGAGAGTGGATATCAAGGGCAGCTTCAAGATGCTCGCAACCGGGCAACCGCGGCAGCTACTGAACAAGAGCAGGCCAAGATCAAGATTGCCCATTTGGAAAAGCGTATCAGAGAGGAAGAGCCACGGGCACACAAGGCTAAAGAACAAAACGCTGGCCTATTGCAGCAACTTGAGACGATGCGGGCCGAGGCGCAACAGCTAGAAGGTAGACTCATCGAGATGGGAATCGAACCCGGCCAAGAAGAGGAGCTCTTCAGACAGGAAACACAACTTCAACAACAAGTGAGAGGTCTTCGGCAAGAATCTGATATTCTGAAACGGAAAGTCGCCAACATCGACTTTAACTACAGCGACCCAACGCCAAACTTTGATCGATCGAAAGTGAAGGGTATGGTTGCGCAATTGTTCACTTTGGATAAAGAGCATTTGGAGGCTGGAACTGCGCTTGAGATTTGTGCTGGAGGACGTCTGTACAATGTTGTTGTCGATACCCATGTGACCAGCTCACAGTTATTAGACAAGGGCAGACTGAAGAAGCGTGTGACCTTGATTCCTCTCAACAAGATCAGTGTATTCAAGGCGTCTGCACAACAGATCGGCGCCGCACAACAGATTGCGCCAGGCAAAGTAGATTTGGCTCTGAGATTGGTTGGATATGACGAGGAGGTTTCTACTGCCATGGAGTATATCTTTGGCAACACTCTGATTTGTGCGGACGCAAACACAGCAAAGCGGGTAACATTTGACCCTAGTGTTCGTTTGCGTAGTATCACCCTCGAGGGTGACTCTTACGACCCATCAGGCACATTATCTGGCGGCAGTGCTCCGAGATCCAGTGGTGTTCTTTTGACTCTTCAAAAGCTTAACACGATCAACAAGAATCTTCAACAAGCAGAGTCAATGCTTAAGGCGCTGCAAATCAAGATTGCTACGGAGAAGTCTAAATTGGATATGGCTCGCCAGACCAAGCAACAGCTTGATCTCAAAGCCCACGCAATCAAGCTTGCTGAGGAACAGATCAGTGGTAACTCGTCCTCTTCAATCATCCAAGAGGTTGAGACTATGAAGAAAACGATTCCACAGTTGATTGCCGCCATCTCTGATGCCCAGCAGCGCCATGTTGAAGCTAGCGCTGATGCCAAGCGCATTGAGAAGGACATGAAGGATTTTGATCAGAACAAGGACGCCAAGTTGATTGAAATCCAACGGACACTTGACCAACTGAGAGTGTCACTCAAGAACAACACTGCTAGTGTCAAGTCCATGCAGAAGGAACTGCAAGGTTACCAACTCGAATCAGAACAGGCAGCTGTAGATTTGACGGCGGCCCGTGAGTCTGTACAAGAAGTTTCTGCTGCCATTAAGGCCTACGAGGAAGAAGTTACGGGGCTTATGGCGCAACACACCAAGATCCAAGACGAGCATACCGAGATCCAAACGCGGTTAGACGATGAGCGTGCTAAGCTTCATGTGTACAACGACGAGCTCAAGGCGTTGGAGGAAGCAATGCGGACCAAGAATGCACGTATCACCGAAGAGTCTCTTGAGATGCAAACTCTGGGTCACCAAACAGAAAAGTTCAACAAGGAGCAGCAAGATGCCCGTCTTGCGGTGCAGCATATGGACGAGCAACATGAGTGGATTGCTGACGAAGTTGGTAACTTTGGCCGGGCTGGAACTCCGTACGATTACACGAACCAGAACATCCGCGAATGTCGGTCAACTCTCAGTAACTTGACAGAGCGTTTCCAAGGAATGAAGAAGAAGATCAACCCCAAGGTCATGAACATGATTGACAGTGTTGAGAAGAAGGAAGCCTCACTCAAGCAAATGATGAAGACGGTCACACGTGACAAGCGTAAGATTGAGGAGACTATTGTGTCGCTGGACGACTACAAGACCAAGGCTTTAGAAAAGACTTGGACTAAGGTTAATGCTGACTTTGGTCAAATCTTCTCTGAGTTGTTGCCCGGTGGTAGTTTTGCTAAGCTGGACCCACCAGAGGGCAAGTCGATCAGTGACGGTCTTGAAGTCAAGGTTTGTCTCGGAAAGGTCTGGAAGCAAAGTCTTACCGAGTTATCAGGTGGCCAAAGGTATGTATTCATTGTTCAGATTCTTCCATGTATGTTGAATTTCACGCTAACATGCTTATATATAGATCACTTGTTGCCCTGTCTCTCATCATGGCTCTTCTGCAGTTCAAACCTGCTCCCATGTACATTCTTGACGAGGTCGACGCCGCTCTGGATCTTTCGCATACCCAGAACATTGGTCGTTTGATCAAGACTCGGTTTAAGGGCTCGCAGTTCATTGTCGTCTCGCTTAAAGATGGCATGTTCCAGAATGCAAACCGCATTTTCCGCACGCGCTTCAGCGAGGGTACGAGTATGGTGCAGGCACTTACTCCCAAGGACTTGAAGTGAAGAGATTCTTCACGATGACTCTATTTGTTTATGGATTGATGGTATGGAAACTGGTTATATGGGATTTTTGGTAATTGGATCTATAGCTTTGAAATAGCTAGTTTGAATGGGTTTATGTCTTTATATGATTATGTACTTGGCGGAAACTTGTCTATGTGCATGTATCGATCTTGTCTTTGTCTACTCAAGTACAATTCCCATGCCAACCTCTAACCAAGACTCACTTTCGTTGGCCGCGGGTCTTGGCACAAGTCCCATAGCACCATCGGGGTACCGGCCAATTTCATAGGGCCAGTCGGAACTGAACAAGGCCGCTCCTTGACTGAATGTAACACGGCGAGCCGAGTTATACTTATCAGGAACAGCTTGCGTAACTGTACCACATATTGCATTAGTAATCGTTTCTGGTGAAACCGTATAGTAGAATAAATCTCACCTGTGATGTTCGGTCTGCGAATGACAAAGTCCTTGGCAGTATCAATCTTCTCACCAACCATGCAAATCCCACGATCACCCTCGGCCTTATCAAGACGGACAAGGCCCAGTGTTCCCTTGATCTCCAGGTATGTCTTGATTTCCTCGGGAAGTTCGCGGGTCATTTCCAAGACCTTGACCTTTTTCCCACCCATGACGATCTCCAGAGTCTCATAGCCGATTCCGTGAATTTCCCGCTCAGTGGGGTATTCAACCGGGAGCAACGCTTCCTTGTCAGGAAGACCAGAGAGTCCCTTGGTGACCTTTGCAATGAACCAAGCCAGCATACCCTTCCAGCCGCTATCAACCCAAGGGAAAGAAACGATGATGAAGGTCTCGTTGGGCGCCTTGTCGAGCGAGCCGCGCGTCTTGATGATATCCGGGACCCAGATTTCTACACTGAGTCTTCCGAGTTTGGGGCAGTCAGCGGGCATGAGGAACTCCCAGGGCGCACTATCCTTGGCGTCAACGGGCTTGTGAACGAATGCGTAGATACCGTCGTATTGCATGCCGCGCTTGTTCATCTTAGACTTGGCGATTTCGATACCGCGGCAGGGAACGACGGGGTATACGCAGAGACGTTCAACCTTGGCTACCTCGGTGCCATAAGTCTTCTTAGTCGGCTTGTCGACCTCGGAGAGACTCTTGGTAGGCGCATTTCCGGCGCGGGAAGTGCGGATTGTAAGTAATGTATGCGTTTGAACGAGGGCTTCGGTGAACTTGAGAGGTAGCGGCGGTAGTACAATGACTAATGGGACGACGAAGCCAAGGAGTGTAATGAACAAAAGAAGCCAAGTGGCGGGCGTGATGGTGGCGAGTTTGGCCCAGGAGAAGACGGAAAAGTCAATGTTCCGACGAAGGTAGAGGTCGATACGGAAGGCCTCCAGGAGGCGTAAGCTAAAGTCAGCCATTTTTGCGGGTGGCAGATGGGTGTAATGTACGGCTCCGGGCCGAGTGATTAGAGTCAGACGAAAGGACTGGCGATTAACGATTAGGAAGAAAAGACTAGTCTTTTCAATGAATTGGTACTCTTGCGCACAGCACAAGACGATTGGGCTGAAGATATAGACAAAATCTAAAAAGAAGAGCGACCTGGCGGAAAGTCTTAAGAGGGAACAATTCCCAAGAAAATAGGTTGACGAAGAAAAGAAGAAGGAGAAATAGGAAAAATCAACACCTGTCGTCAATGGCCCCATTTGGTCATAGCCCTTACGCACCTAAACGCCAGCACAATATGTTGTTTCATGAGCTTGGTGATATGACCGTTCTCGCGCACTAGAACACGGTCATAGCTCCCGGCAAACTGCGACGGGAAACGTTGCGACGGACATGAGTACGTACGTATATACATACATGGCGCATAGTTTTTGAGGCGTGAGTTGGAATTTCAAGTGCTCACTGATACAAAGACGATACACAAGTCAGACGCTTGCAGTTTGGCTATATGTTCTGCTTGAAAAGTTGAGAACAATCAATACTGTCGCTATGTAAAGTCGAGTTTTGGTAGAACATCACGATGTTTGAGTATGGTCCGTGCCCAAATAGCGTGTTGCCTGGCTTTAGACTGGATTCAAGGTTGTTGGCATCCCGCATACTGTAGACTCGTACGCATGTTTGCTTGTTCTAGTTGCTGATTGGAAAATAGTCGATTGATGGGACGGATCTTTGAAACGAAGTCACTAAGAGCGGGAATGGCCGCCCCTGACTTGGTAGGCGCACGGTTTATCGTCTTCGACGACGACATCGTATGTTAACGGAATGGACCTGGATGATTAGACTACATACTATTTGTATAGAGAAGCGGTTTATATAATCCTATATGTTTATATGGCCTATAGTGCGATCGTGACAGCGTGTCAAAGTTAAATTTAGTTTGGTTCGTGGACAACCGGTCGGATGGTGACAGCACCAAAGGCATCAATGACATCATCATTTAGAACAAGGGTACTGCCGCAAACAACAACGGCTAGCCCTCTCCAATCCGTCGATCATGAGAATCACAAGTCGCAAATGCGTATCTGTACAACAATGCACAAATGCCGTCGAATTAGCGTCACAGGATTTCTATCTTGGGGGCCTCCGTAAATGCGCCATGTGGCATCTTGAAGTGTGAGATACTTGACTAGTAATGTACAGATTTAAAAATGTAGCTTACGGGGGTGTAAAAGTAATTTCTGCACTGATTGGTTTGCTAGATGACTTGTTAAGCCGTAAGTGTCTGCAACGTAACTATCTCGGGGAGCCACTCGACCGATGACTAGCTATAGCCACGCTGATGCAGAGAAGGACAGATTTGATATTACGGAACCAACACAAGGGAACCTGGAAGAGAGGTCCCCGGAGAAAGTACAACTATGAGCATCTATGTTTAGAAGTACGGGTGTGTATACCTTAGAATCAAAATAACCCTCCGACAATAAATGATGTATGCAAAGTCGATTCTAATCGATGTGGTGCCACCTAAACGTGATACAGACTCTCGAATTCCAACCAACAATGGCCTCTTGATGGTATCTACACACAACAATGGCTGGACACGGCAAATCCTCGACAAATTTCCCGGACCTTCGGATTGTGTCCGACCACAGCTAACATGTGGCGAAACATTTCTTCCTCCAGACAAGGTGGATATGGCGCCTCCACTTATTCTGGGGGCCGTAATGTAACTGAGACACTGGCTGAATGATTAGTCTAAAAGTCTTACGATACGGTGAGATTAGATACCGTCATGACGACTATTACTATCGTTGCTATTGTTGGTGTATGCAGCTGCATTTGCAGAGAGGTGGGGTTTCTTTGGGGCGTAAAGGAAAACGTCATGACACACGATTTGAATAATGTTGATAAATTATGCGTTGAACAAAGAAAAGTTCACCAAGGCTTATACAATGCAACACTACATATCTGGGTCACAGCCCTACTGTCAGTGTGCCTCAGCCAACTATATCAATCAGGTGTATCCAGTTGTACAGCTCGAGTAGGAACGGCTATGGTTCCATGCAACCACCAAGAGACATATCGGCCACACTTGGATAACGTCACATTGAAGGACGGTATTCATCCGTTATGACGACGGTAAATCCCATATACCGTACCTATATGTACCTATGGACGTGACCTCAGTCACCTGGTGAAAGTTTAGCTTCCATAGATATGGCCTAGAACGGGCTCCTCGTTCGAGCCAAAGTGGTATCATCTTAAATCCGCTGTTCTTTTCAGCAAGCGCACGTATCTTCCGTGATACCAAAATCATAGGTAAACCTAGGCCGAAACGTGCGAAATAGTTGTATGTGACCCCTGTACATGTATGTTGCTATATTTGCGTTGGATCTTAGGCCGGGTGTAAAACAAGCCGAAAGGAACAAGTGGAGACATCAATATATTCTCGATGTGGAACTCAACAGGGAGTTTGATGGACGACAAAGGTTCGTTACTTGACTTGGTACGATGGACTATTGTTAGCGTTATGGTTTCTCGGTTTAAATCAATCTCGCGAACCATTGTAGTGACTATAAGCCAAAGTCTTGGCCGGAGTACAAAACTGACATTGTCTTGTTGGGCCAGTTCGGGTAGACTAAGAATAGCGTGGTGTTAGATGTTGTTAATGCCCATGCCATAGACTGCTCATGATGATATGCATGAATAATCTTAGATCTGTGATGTCATAATCTTCACGATATACACAACCCTTTTTATGACTGCAATGGGAATTTATGCCGTTCCTGTCTGTGTTCGTAGTAGCGCCTGACGTCAGAAGCCAAAACAGCCTTGACACCTGAAAAAATTTGCCACATTAAAGCTCTGATTTATGTGGGAGCAGGGTGGAGAGATGTTCTAGACCAAATCCATGGTTCAGGCCTATGATCAGTATAATCAGTATATGGGCCGATGGTGGATATTGAAGGAGCACATGTGTAGAAAGAAGAAGGCGAGAAGAGTATCCGGATAGTTGTCTTGGTTTCCCATTTCTGTATGGTTGCTTGCAAAAAGATTGGGGTAAAAATTGAAATCCGCTAATTCACCGGAGCTCTTGCGGGGTGTTGTTGAGTGGCAAGAAACTAGTTATCGGGGAATTTAACGCTTTCGGGTTAGTAGTCACTTCTGTGTATGACACCAGTTAAAAGATGCGATAATGAACACTCTATATGTCATCACTCAATCCTGCCTGTTCACAAAACAGACACGGAACTGTTCTACCTTTTGGGCCTGGCTTGATTCTTCATGTCCGTCCTGCAACTTTGGGTGATATGGAATGTAAAACTGTGAACCAAATATGTAGGTTAGGTTTTCTTTTAGAGATTCATCCAACATGGCTCATCACACTTGCCGATACGTCACGACGTCAGCTATCCCAAGAAATATCATGGTGTTCTTAAAGACTAGAAACTTAAACAGTCAGTGGCATGGATAAAACCTCAAGTCTGCCTCGTTTTCGGTATGGCTTACCGACGAGGTGATCCCGCCCCTTTGTTACTGTGGCCGTTTTTGTCAACCCCTTGCATCGGTATACCACTGATGCTGCACGTTTCTCTCTGTATATCTGCATGGTGATGTGTTGAGATAATCCATCTTGTCCTCTAATGTTAACCTTGTAATGTTAACCTTGCAATGTTAACCAGTGCGACGATGGCTTTCCTGCACACACAAAGCGGCTGTGTTTAAACTCGCAGGCTATAATGTCTTTGTGTTCCCCGAACCCTGTCAACAGAGTCGCGCAGGTACTGTCGTATGTAGATATGGTCTGGCGGAATCCCCCAGTACTCACTCATCAAAAACTGTCGTTAAAGTGGTTTTCGAAGGCAGAATCTTGTTTTGCCATGTCTTACTATGTCGGTCAGATGCATTGACCAGTATTCCGGGTTTCTATCCTATAAAGTGTCTCCATTTGTATATATATAATGCATATATAAACCCACAACGGCTGTTTCTTCACCGGTGTTTGAACTGTGTACTCACAAGTATATATGTGCTGCTCCAATATGCCGTCTTTTATTTCACAAATTTCTATATAACATCCTTGTCTCGGCCGTCAATCCTAGATTCATTGGTATTGTTAAACCGTGCTGGATGCCTTTCAATTAGGATCTCGATTCCCCACTGTCTTTGCTCCATAATCGACTAGTCTGAATTCATAAACTACTCTCGGCGACTTTAAGCTACCGAGATCCCGCCCAGCTTTATTAACTGCAACTCACGTCATTATTGTCTGCTACCTGATTATCTTCGTCTCTTTCCCGATCTATTCATTCCGTGATTGGATTAAGGTTTTACTCTTCAGCAATTGCCGTGTGCCGCACATCACAAAGCGCATCGGGAATTTACCCATCCTTGATTTATCTGGACCTTGTTTCTTGCCTACCATCTGTGAATCTACAATTGTCATTTCTTTCTGTTCCTGACTTCTCATCTGACATCTTTCCTATTGCGATCTGGCTGTGATTGCCTCCTTTGTTGCGATTTCTTGACTCAAACCCCACAAAATTCACCTTGTGCCACCACTTTTCTCTCGTACTTGCCAACCTCGTCTCCTCACTATTTTGGGTTGCCACCAACATCAACGGCGTTATTACGGCTGCAATAGCCACGGACCAGTGGATTCTTTTTTTATCTTCATTTCAGCCTTGACATTATAATACCGTGTTATTGGCCAACTTGGTTGCTCACGGTCTATTTTGTTATAAATTGAAATTTATAGCTACGGCATATCGTGAGATTTCTCCTAGTGCGATATCAATACCGTCCCTCCAACTATTGATATACGCAACTCTTAACGACCCGGTCACAAGCGGTTCGCCGGATATCTTCACCTCATTTCATTCACTCTAATCATTAGCCTGAGAATACGTCCTTCAAAATGAACAATTATTACCAGCACTTTTTAAACTCCATGTCCGATGGACAACCACCAGAGGAGCCTGCACCACCACCAAAAAGAGGCGGAACGGTTATCAAAATTCCGGTTCCTCCATCTTCAATCACTTTACCATATTCACCGGCCCCATACTTTCAACAGTCATCTACAGATGTTTTCCCTGTTGATGGCAATGCTACTAGGTGGAAGAGAAACATGGAGGTCATGGTGAATGTGAAACATAAGAGGACTCGGTCTGGCTGTTACATGTGTCGGTCACGACGCATCAAGGTAAGCCACCAGGTCCTTTGCGAGTTTATCCGATTTAGAGACTAATCTAGAAACATAGTGCGACGAGACTCGCCCGGTGTGTGAGCGTAAGTCCCGTTCCCCAGTTATCAGTACTTGATATATACTAACCTTCGTCAAAGGTTGCCAAAAGGGTAATCGCGAATGCATCTACCCCGAACCAAAAGCACCAGAGGGCAAGGGAAAGAAGAAATCAAGAGGAATGCCAAGGAATTCACCTGGAAAGTCTGAACAAGCTAATCGAAAGAAAGGCAGTACCAAAGCGTTTAACCCCACCACAATCTCTAAGCCAACAGTCACAACTCCAGAACCACCGGTTACCAAGGATGAGCAACCCGATTTACCTACCGGTGATATCTCCGAAGACGACTTGGACCAAGAATCGGATCAGGAAGAGACCAGTCCAAACTATCAACAACCCTTGGAAACAATCCCGGACGAGGAGGAGAGTTCGCCTGCTGTCAATACTCCGGGATCCCGACACAGCATAGCACCTACAAAATCACATGCTGGCATACCGCCTCCCTATGCTGGAACAAGTCCGGGTTCTTCTTTGAGCAATAAAGAGACACCATCTCCAGCACCCTCCAATGGTACCAGCAGCTCATCTGGACTTGAATTAAATCCAGACAGTCAATCTTCTCTATTAAGCTACGCCCATTTGGACCCCCCATTTGTTCATTCTATGAACTATTTCCATGCAAACATCAACCATTACCACTATGGAGTCATTGCTGACCCAGACAAGTTCTTTTCCGTCACACTTCCCAACCTGGCTTTATATGAAGAATCGCTTTGTTTTGGCTTGATTGCCTTCAGCAAATACGTCGAGACCCTAGATAATCCAAACGGAGACATTGATGATTTTATCACACCGTTTAACAACAGCGTCATTATCTTGTTAAACAAGTTGAGAGAAAACCCATCACCCACTATTGTGATGCTTGCCGCCGTATTGCAGCTAGCTACTATTGAGGTTCGACTCGTCTGATTCCATTCAACTGTTCTTTGTCACTAATCAACCTCTAGGAGTACCTTGGAGACTGGGTCTCGGTATCTGGTCACCAACAAGCAGCCAAGTACTTGATCGAGCAGTTATATACTGTGGATAACATCATGGAAACGCCTATCGGCCGGCAACTATTGGCATGGTATTCTCGGTTCGACTGTTTCGTTGGCATATTGGGCCGACTACCCTGTGCGTTACCACACAAATGGTATGCCCATTACGTCGAAGATATGGCCAACAGAGCCGCTGTGGAACCTGACAACGTCCTCCTGTTACAAGAGCAAGGCGCTTCACAACTTCGCTACTGTTCCGAACAAATCGCCAATCTAAACCACATGGGAATACAAGGGAACCTCAGTCCACAGGAATATATTTCCCAGCATGGACGAATCTCAAGCATGATGAGCAACTACCTGTTCAACATGAATCCCAAATTACTTGACCCGGCACACGTCGTGGACTTGGCTGCCCACGGTGTACAACCTGATCCTTACGGTGTAGTCGACCTGTTCAACCCCGGCTTCCATCTGTACGCACCACCTCTTTTCGGTGTCAACGTCCTTCGTGCCGAGTTCCATTCAATCATGATTATGCACAACTTCAGCCAAGCCATGGCAGACCGGACCGGGCCATTATTCCTCGACTGTCAAAAACACGCCTACGCCATCTGCGCGATTTTCGAAGCCATTGAAAAGTACCCACACAGTCCAAAGGGCGGCTTAATTCTCGTCCAGTCATGCTTGAGTCTAGCGGTGCTATTCTTCCCTCCGGATTCTAATCATCGTAACTGGCTGCGTGAGAAGTTCGCCAAGGTAGAGCAACTAGGGTATGTTCAACGTCTAGCCTTTGCCAAATTACATCAGAACTAACATGTATAACTCTCTAGCTACATCCAAGCAACAAGCAACCGAAATGCCATGACTTTGTTTTTCGATGACCCTACAATTTCACATTGGTGGCTTCCAAATGACCGAGGCTTCCATCCTGTCCTTAGGTCACTGAGGAAGTACAAAGAGGAACGCACAACTCGTGCCAAAGCCTGGCAGGAAGAAATTCAAGTTCCCAGCCATATCCTTTCTAGCTTACATGGCTTACAGATTTCCAACTAACACTGATTATTGCTTCACACCAAGTCATATATTTAGTTATAGTCAATGTAATGAAAATCCGAGTTGTACACAATCTATCCTAGCCATTCTATATCCTGTTGCAAACCGGCATGCTGTACTAAGTCGCCTAGTGTTCTTTGGCAGACTCGGTCTCGTCATCGTCCTTCTTCTTGTCTTCAGTCATCTCTTCGTCCTCATCGTTAACGTTGGCAGTTTCATCATCCACCTTGGCGGTGTCGTCTTCTACCTTTGCCTCTCTTTCCCCCTCTCCCACATCCACTGGAGATTCAGCGGATTCCTCTTTTTCCTCATTCTGCTGAACTGCGATAGGCTCGTTAGAAGCTTCCCCGATTTCCAAATCCGCAAGTTCGACAAGAGGCTCTTTGTGTTCTTCTTCTTCTGCTTCAATCATGACATCAACTTCCTCTTCGTCGTCATTCAGTTGATCTAGGTCTTCTGTTGTCTCATCCGCATCCTGCTCCTCTACATCATCATGTTGCGTTGGCATTGTGGTCTGTTCATGCTCATCTTCTTCATCCTCCTCCTCCTCCTCTTGACTGATAGCAATGACAGTCTCTGCCTCAGATTCAGTGCCACTTTCCGGTTGTTCCTCTCCGGATTGTTCCAGGTTTTGGGTAAACTCAGTAGGGTTATCTAGAGTCCAGCGACGATTGTTAAGCTCGGGATTAGAAACCCGTGGGGCTAAATTGAGCCTTCTTCTTGATCCGTTAGGCGCGATACTCCGTCTCCGGCCCTCGGGCACTACGCGTGCTTCGGGCATTTGGCGGGGCCGCAGTCGCATCGGTGAGCGTTCAGCCGCAGGCGCTGGTGTTGCGACTACAGTACCACCAGATGCCATGTGCATTGCTGGTGGTACTTGGGAACCGGTGGGTATCCCGATCACAGAACCTGAATCACCAGGGGCTGGTGACATGGTGCGTAATTTGGCGCTTGCTGGTCTAGGAGAAGCCTTCGGTAACTTAGATGCGGGGACCTTCATACCACTTGCTTCAGGCTTGGGTGAAGCTGTCTTCGGGCGAGATGGGACATCAGCTAGAATTCCGGATTCACGCTTATATTCCATCGTGGATTCGACGATAATAGGAACTTCTGGTTCGGGTGAAGCATTGTTGTTGAGTTTAGGTATTCTAGATTCGGGTTGTTGTGTGGGTTCGCCATTGTGAGATTGTTTAGGCGCGTCAGTAGTGTCATCTTCGATGTCAAGCTCCGCGTCTTCATCATCTGCTGCCCAATGCGAAGTTGGCTCTTCGTCTTCGATATCCTCAGGAACAGTAGAAACTTGGCTTCCGGCAGATGGTCGTCCACGATCATTCCGAGAGCTGCCACGTGATGAAGAACGTTCGCCCTCAGCAGTTCTTGATGGGCCGTTGCTTTGCACAATAGGTTTGGAAAACTGTTTGATGATAGTAATGGGTCCAGAGACCTTGCGATCGTTCACGGGCTCTGGTGCCAACGGGGCAGCCACTGGTGGGAGGCCTTGTGCTTCGGGAGGAAGACGGTAACTATCTGCCGGAAGAATGTCGAAGACGTCGCAAACGCTAATGAACAAAAGATATACACCATGTGCATTCTCTACATTCCAAAAGACATCGCGGTGAAGGAACCAGGCATGTGCAAAAATACGGTATGCTCTTCGGAAGATATTAAGCATATTCTTGGTGGCGACACTGCGAGTGTGGGGCTCGCTGATTATTGATAGTCGGCTGGGAAATACCTTGGTGTCTGTCAACACATTTGCCGCCGAATCGAGGGTGTGACAACAATAGTCAATGGCACAACAGTTTTTCGGGGCCTCATGAACTGAGCAGAGATATTGCCATTCTGATGCACGCATTTCCGGGCAGGTATCTGGGCTACATGGCGGGTTGTCAAATAGAAGACCGGTGATGACAAGGTTACAGTTGTTGATCAAGAATCGGCAGAGCTCGTAAAGCCAAAGGGTGCGATCAACCCCATTTGGAGGGTTGGCTAAAACGCTGGCGGTGGTGCGGTTGATAGGCTTCGTCCTCTTGTCGGTATAGTGGTAATGGAGCGCGGCAAGATGTTCCTGCAATTGAAACGGGGAGTCGAGCTATTTGTGACAATAACGCGTTAGATCACTAGTCCAAGATGAAAGAGCCTACTGACATATAACCTACCTCCGAGAGGTTCACCAATGGCGGGCCAGAAGGCATATCAGTCGCTTTACTTCCACGGTGGATTCGGCGAGTAGAATTGGTTTCAGCCTGGGCCTCTTCTGCTGGCCGTAATCCGAAAGCTGAAATAGATTGAAGACCAGCCGGTATCTCTGCTGCTGGGGGTGGACTTGGAAGTCGAGGAGACGTGGGCGTGATGGCAGACATGGTGGCGTGTCGTACCTCGGGATACAATGTGGTTGATTGTTAAGAGTAAACACTGGTTGAAATCGGGATGCTAGTTGAATGCGTCTGTGACGGGTACAAAAGTGCTCTCAAGGAACTTGTCGTGGAGTACGCAAGAAACTGTATGTGAGAAGCAAACAAACAATCTGACGTTGGCGTGTATTCCTGTATTTGCTGATAACAAAGATTTGACTAGTGTCGCGCCCAGTCGTAACTGACAAATTAATAAGTAGAAATTAAGAAAAGTTGCGTGGGCAAAATCAATTGGTCATAACAAGTCACCAAACACCACGGGCAGTCTGCGTCGCAAATAGGAAAAGAAGCTCTGGAGCCAGAGCTCGTTCAAAGAAGCCAGGGTTGCACGATAAATGTTGCTGGGGTCGGCGTTTGTTTATGTTCATTCACCAATTAGAGGGCCGATAGCCCTGAATCAAGATTCCACAGGGCGTCCGCCTGCTACCGGTCACCCTCACCACACTGGTTTTTAGGTAGTCAAAACTGACCAGTTCGAGTGACATGATTACAACAGATGTCCCCGCAACTGACCCACGAATTTATCAGTTTGATCTGATCAAACATGTTGTTTACGACCGAATACCAAGTTTTTTGTTTCGACCATCTCTCTGCTCCAACACATAGGATCAATGACCCCTTAGGATTTTGCTTCCAGAACACAGCCGTGCTCATATATGGAATGCTAGATTGTTCTTGAGTCTAACTGTGCTCGTTGCCGGGCTGGACGATCTGCAGATGCATCAAAGTGGGGCTATATCCAAACGCTATGAGTGTATGTTAACCCTAATGTGAACAACCATGAAATGTGAACAAACAGTGAAGATGTGAATGATTGCACGTTACCAAGAAATTGCTGTGCATAGTATCCCAAATGCACTGTCATATACAAACAAATATTTATCTGTCACGTATGTATATGTTCGTACACATGTATATTCATTGGCAAACATACATGTATACATAACGATGTATCGACTAGCCTGTCTCAGTGACCCTAGTAGTGATGTAAGGGTTATACATGAAGCATATTGTTGGAGTGGTTCTCAATTTTGGACCTTGAATGGAAATGTTGGAAGTGGTTCTACAGAGACTACCTAAAACTTATCAGAGTGTTTGTTACTTTACTAATACAACACACCATGGATTCAGACGACGAATTCCCCCCTGACCTAGTCGAGGAAGCCCCGGAGCTTGCGGTTGATATGAATGCTTTAGACGAAGAGCTCTATAAGGTGCCCATCACAATCGTGACAGGTGAGTACACTACAATGCTAGTTCAAATAGAAAAGATAGTAACGTATTTGGACATATTATGTAGGTTATCTTGGAGCTGGGAAAACAACGCTGCTCAATTACATATTGACTGCCCAGCATGGGAAGAAGATTGCTGTGATCATGAATGGTGAGTCTTCATGCATTGACCCTAGTGGTTATTAATATGAACTAACCCTATACATATAGAATTTGGTGATTGTAAGTTGAATCGTGTGACAATTCCCTTGAGATATCCTAACAAGATGTGTTGTTGTAGCTTTGGACATCGAGAAGTCACTCACAGTGGCCAAGGGTGACGAAAGAGTAGAGGAATGGTTGGATGTTGGCAACGGTTGTATTTGTTGCTCCGTCAAGTATGCATGCATTAATTTACCTTGTATGACGTCCACTAATGCTAGATAGGGACACTGGCGTCAATGCCATTGAGTCATTGATGGCAAAGAAGGGGGCATTTGATTACATTCTTCTTGAGACGACCGGTCTAGCAGACCCAGGAAATCTTGCTCCTTTATTCTGGGTAGACGAGGGTCTTGCTAGTACTATCTACCTAGATGGCATTGTTACTTTGGTCGATGCCAAGAATATTTTACGCAGTTTGGATGATCCTTTAGGCAAGGTTGAGGGGCAT
This sequence comes from Huntiella bhutanensis, assembly GCA_002018275.1. NCBI lineage: Eukaryota > Fungi > Ascomycota > Sordariomycetes > Microascales > Ceratocystidaceae > Huntiella > Huntiella bhutanensis. The sequence continues at coordinate 360,385 of MJMS01000005.1, read as the reverse complement.
GAGCACGATGAACATGGCCCCGTCATGACCACTGCTCATGTCCAGTTATCTCATGCTGACGTCATTGTCATCAACAAGACGGACCTTGTAACCAAGGACGAACTTGAAATTGTCATCACCAGAGTAAAGTCGATCAACTCGCTGGCCAAGATTTCCATTGCAGCCAAAGGCGAAATTCCAGTGTTAGAGGGTGTTGTTCTAGATCTACATGCATATGACAATGTAGACAACATTGACGACATCAAACAGGGCCATAGCCATATCGACCCGGTAAGCATCTGCACCGTCACTGTTTCCTAAGACAATGCTAACATATCTAAGACTATATCGACAATCACTGTACCGTTACCGGTACTTTCCGAAGAAGGAATCGTTAAAATTGATGCATGGCTTCGTTCAGTTTTGTGGGAGCTGAAGTTCCCCCAAAGCGACACAGAAGTAAACTTTGATATTCATCGCTTGAAGGGACGCATGATTTTGCAATCTGGTGATGTTAAGATGCTTCAAGGAGTAAGAGAAACCTTTGAAATTGTGGACTCAGAAGATAAGGTCGAAGCCGGTTCTGGAGTTCAGGGAAAGCTAGTTATCATTGGTAGAAAATTGGTCAAGCAGGATATCGAGGAGAGTTTGTATGCTTCCCTCCAGTAACACAAATGCGCATTGGTTAAAAACACAAAAAAATAAGTTCACAGTGATTGTCTGATTCGTGATTGCATCTCTACATATGGTAATATTTCTCTTAGGTGCCCTTTATCCTAAAGTTATAGTGATCTATTCCACCCCGCACCAAACAAAGGGAATGACGTTGAAGGTTCCAGTGGATCTTAATCCTAATCCGGAAGTTTCGCGGGTCACACGCTTTTGGCATGGCTCGAGACGCAGCCTCGTGCACAGGCCCTCTTGGGGTTGAGCATTCAGACCAATAGGAACGCAGAGCCATACTCCATTCTTCTGACAACTTTACCACAATAACCTGAGCCCTGCCGGCAACCAATTCCATCACAGCAAACTCCATCGCATAAGAGTAACGACTGGGCGAATTGATCAATTGCGCAACTTTCGTTACACTACAACACACTTTTTATACCTTGAGCACTCCGAATTCTATCAGCATAACATCATTCGCCAGCTTATATTCCGCAATATCATTTTCGCATTGCGTCCTCCACCTAGGAAACAACACCGAATCACACCTAGTTCTTTCGCGACATAGGAAATACCGCATCACGCCTCGAGAATAGCCGGTATTGCTATCTTCAAGCCCCTTAAAACCTACACGCCGCCATGAATAGCAGAGGTACGACGATTTCACAACATCACCCACCGTATTTATATTCGGATTGCATAAGTTCAAGAATGAAATATTGCGACTAGCCACGGGACAACCGGATTTTGGAAACTTGCGCCAGGAAAGCACCACCGTGTCATGCTTGAACGTTGATCACGAAAAAACATCGTTACAGATTCAACTTTTGTCATGGCATGGTTAAGCCCACGGTACAAGAAATACCAATATGACTTCCCAATAGTCATCATTGTGTAGTAGCATTTACTCGCATTTGCATGACCGTAGTTGGACTTGAGGTTTTTAGTTTTGACCTTCAAACTTCTGCGCAACCAAGCACTGTCGTTGTCATTTGAATATTTAATTGATGGCGGGGTTATTCACGACCCCACATCTCCTAGTTGTTCGAGCTCGTCCGGGGACATTAGCTAACACTTTTTGGGTTGGACAGGGTCAGTACCCGGCCAGATGCGTTTGCCCCCTGGTTACAGTCAACCTCTATCTACGCAGCAAGCCGGTCGTGTTGTGGCCAACGACATGCCAAACGGGAACAAGATGGGTATGAGAGTTCATGACCATTGAATACATGGTTTCCTGTCACAGACGTGCGACTAAAATCCAGTATACTGATTAGTGCATAGGAAATGCTGGATGGTTCAGCGGCGGGCCCATGGGTGCGGCGGGCATCCCGGCCCCAAGACCAATGGGCAACATTAGCTTTGCTCAAACTGCCGCCGGGTCACAACAATCGAACCCGTTAGATCCTTTGTAAGTCGACCCTCTGTCTGTATGCTGTGGGTGTGTTTGCATCTGGAATTTGAAAATTCCGGTGGGAGTAGCAAAACTGTCACAACCTGGGTGTGTCTTGTATGTTCGGTATCATGGCCAGAGTCGGCTTAGATGCCACGGACTTTGCCATGATGCTTACTCTGAGATCTTTGAGTCTCTGCTTTGTGATTTATGCTTGGTCGTTCAATGGCCGCCTGTGAGGCAGTCACTGTCTCGTATGGCCTTGATATACACATCATCACGACTTCAAAAATGCCTGCTCGCACGACCAATCACTGGTTTTGTTGTTATTATGGACATACCTTTTGGGGCCATTTCTCTTCCCAACTTTTGGAGAATGGCCACAGCCTTGATTCTGTATCTGGTTGGATGAACCCAATTTTCATCTTCTCTTTTGTTTCTCCATCAAGAATCCGAGCATTTAGACCTTTATCAGTCACTTTGTCATCCATCGACCTGCTAGTATCCCCCCCAACGCCAAAATGCCAGACCCGCCACGTCCACCGAAGCCTAAATTGTCTCTTGTTATGTCACGCTTCCTGACCTTTGGCGAAAATCGACTGAGGCCCTGGCGTAATGCTGGTCCAAATACAGCTCGGGAGGACAATCCGTCTAATTTGGCAACGTCATCGACTCCGTTGCCATATGCTAGTGTACTCAAGAACTCGCAATCCGCCACAAGGCCTAGGTCCGCCATGGCTGCCCTGAAAGAAGAGCAAGTCACATCCACTTGCAATTTTCCAACCCAGCCCAACTCCAATTAACGTGAAAACGTCTTTGCCAATCAACTAACCCTTTTGACAAATAGGGATTTCCCGTCATTGTCTAATGGCTCACTCCCCCAATCACAATCGGCCCTTTGGGGCGGTAGTGGTGTTTCACGGAGTAGCACTGGTCCTGTTGGCAGATCCCAGACTACTAACACCGTGACTTCTCATTTGGCACAGTCGCAACAGTCGGAAGATCCGTATAACCAGTCAAACAGTGGCAGATTGCAGGCTTCGGTTCAAGGCGTATTCCGTTATAGTCCCAACGGTGCCATGAACATCAACCAACAACAAATGGCATCTAGTAGCATTGATGAATTCCCTCCATTGAGTCGGGAAGGTAGTCAGAGCTCAAGCATACCATTCCATACCGTTGGAGGCCCATCTGGAGGAGCTATTGGATCACAAAATAACCCGAACAACACTCCTATTCAACCGCCACAGCAGGGACAGAGCACACCCACCCGTCAACTTGGCCAGACTACTCACGCTGCAGTACAAAACAGATCAGGGAATAGTCTTCTCAATGTCTTGAACGGGGCCAGTTTAGCCCAACGCCCGGCGTCATCGGTTAACAATGGAGCTCCAGGATTACCAGGTAAGCTTTAGAAGCATTTTTATTTAGCCATCAAGACGGATTACTAATAAAGTTAATGACAGCGCCTGTAGCAAGACGGCCAGCCCAGCAGGTTAACTTGGAGGAGGAAGCAGACATCGCCCCAGGGTCGTCTTTTCAACCCAGGACCACCGCAGGCGTAAATGGCCAAACACCGAAGACCCCGTCGACAGAAGAGTCAGAAGAGGTCCCTAGGAATGCGGCAGGTGCCCCCGTCACTGACCTTCTCATGGGGATGCCAGAAATTGACAAGTGGGGCATGAGAGGCCTCGTAACATTGATGGATCTTTCCCCCGATTACCACGCCATGGTATCTGGTATAGATGTTAACAACCTGGGTATCGATGTCATGTCTTCCGAGTATGTTCTTTGATGATTTTTGATATTTGTTGACTGCTAACCTGCGAGTGTAGAATGATTTCGCCCCAGAACTACTCCTTGTTCGATGATGTTCTGCCACGGCCCCCGACGCCAAAGATACCACTCCCGGATTGTTACCATGTCGCCAATACCCAGCCTATTGATCAAGTTGTGCGGAGTTTCAATGAAGAATCGCTTTTCTACATGTTCTACTCACTCCCCAATGACGTAAGGCAGTATATGGCCGCCGCAGAACTGTAAGTATATACTTTCGTATTAGATAATTGTGGACTACTGACCATCGCAGTCACGCACGCAACTGGCGCTGGCACAAGCGGCTTCAAATGTGGATTACTAAGGACGAAACAATGGTGACTCACACGATCAGTCTGAGTGAGGAACGTGGATTCTACATTGTTTGGGACACCGCCACTTGGCGTAAGGAACAGGTAAGATATGAATACTCACATGCACCGCGGGGTTTCTTATACTAACAAGTTGATATGATAGCGCGAAATAATTCTGGCGTATTCTGACCTGGAGGCTAACGCTCCCGTCGTCCCATCACCAGTTGACGCTTGAGCCAAAGGTCTTGGACCTATCATGGGACGAATTCTGCAAAGATCATTCGTTCAATGAATAGCCGCAACCTCGATGATGGAAAGAGTGTACTTTTGTAATAGAAACACGCATTGTTATACACAATAATATGTAGAGTTATACCAAAATCTGTCAGAATGCTGCTGTGACATTATAGATGTACATACGCCAGTCAATACGCATCCATATCCGTCGATGTCACAGTGCGCAAACCCATACACACTGTTAAGGCCCACCACCAAGACCGTTGTTATAAATGATCATCACATGATGAATGGCAATGGGCAAGACCGACAAAAGATTTGGAAACAAAGAACTCTATATATATTTGTAGAAACACTCATTTACTTTCGAGGAACCTGTAAATATCATGGCTGCTTCTTCAATTCCTAACTTACTATCAATGCGTGGTCGGCGTGGCCTTCCGCGAAAGAACCCTCATGGTGGCCCTGGAGACAGTGGCGGGCAACAAGCTAAGGATCAGGCAGTGCGCGATACTGATGATGATGCTGCTATATCCCGAATGAGTGCCGTATCTATTGGGTTTCTTGAAGACCGCTTCGCGAGGCTTATGGTTTCTGGGACTGAGCTAACCACGAGAAGACTGCCCATTATCAATAGGGGTTTGTGTTCGCCAGTTTTACTTGTCTTGTGCATTTTTCTAACTGTGGAATATAGGAACTTATATACGGACGGTTGGACTTGACAGACTTGTAGGCGAATTTCTTAAAACTGAAGGACAAAGACAGATTATTTCTCTTGGGGCGGGGAGAGATACGAGGTTATTCAGACTTCTTGAGGATGGCGTGCAGAATCTTGTTTACCATGAAATCGACTTTTCGACCGGCGCTACAAGTAAGATGGAGAGGATACAGTCACAAAGGGAACAGTTTGGGTTCCTCGGCACATTGACGGCTGTTCCTACTACTACCGAGGGGACTACACTATGGAAGGCGGACCTTAACGGACAGGGAAACAATGAATATTACTGTCACGGCGTTGATCTCCGGCTCCTTGGTAAAGAGGAAACAGGGCCCTTCTCTGTTCCCTTTCAAAACGTCCCTACACTTCTCATCTCAGAATGCTGTCTTTGTTATCTTGAGACAGCGGCGGCCCGACGGGTTGTCACGTATTTCACGGAGAAGATTGACAGCATTGGGATTATCCTGTACGAACCAACGAAGCCAGATGATGCATTTGGACAGATGATGTTACGGAACTTTGCGGCACGGAATATTAGAATGCCGAGCTTGGAAGTTTGGAAGACACCGGGTGAGCAGATTCAGAGGTTGAAGGAGGCTGGGTTTGAAGTTGCGAGGGCGGAGACGATGGATCGTTTGTGGAAAGTTTGGGTGTCACAGGACGAGAAGGATCGACTTGACTATTTGCAGAGGTTGGATGAGGTGGAGGAATGGGACCTTCTTGGCGGCCACTATTTAATATCTTGGGGGTCTAGAGGAAAAGGGTTCGAGAAGTGGATATCTATTGATTGAGGAAAGGGAAAGAGAAATCATGTATTGTATTGTAATAACCACCAACGCCGATGCTGTTTGTAACTGTGCTCCAAACGTGATCCCAAAAAGAAAAATCAAAACTATAATAACTGTTAGTAAAAGCACAAACAGACTACAATCTGAAATACTCACAATGTTTAGCGAAGAATGCTGTGTCAACATGGTTCCGTTGAGCATAGCCCGACTCCGCTTAGGCCGCTCTTGTAAACGGCGGTATGCCTCCCGAACATGTCTAGCTTCCACAGGAACTCGGCCCTCACTGGGGAGATCAAAGAGGCCGCCCTGGAAAAGCTTCCGCTTCTTGGGGTTATCGCCGCCACTTTGAGACTTCAGCTTATCCTCGTGCTCCTTGATACGTAGGGCGTTTTCGGTTAGGTATTGGACCATCTCATAAGTCAGGAAACCGAGAATATCGACAATGTCATCTGACGGTTTGCTGTCGGTTACCAAACCGAAACCAGCCCATTCGCGGAAACGTTTACCCTTGCGGTAGGTGAAGGAAGCTTGACGATATTCAGACCAGGTGACGTATTCCTCCTTGGTCATGGCCTTGGTACGTTCGTCGGCCTTACGGAGACGCTGTAATGTAAGGTGGTTGAGCTCTTCCTCCTCCTCATCATCCTCGTCGTCGCGCTCCGGTACCTCTTGACTGAAGAAAGACGATGGATCCCAGGGCATGCCGACCTTCGCTTTCTTGTTCTTCTTAGCCGCCTCATCAACCGGTGGTGCTACGGCCTCATCAGCTGCAATTTCATCACCGCCTCCCTTATCATCCGAGTCCTTGACATTCTTGCGGACGTCCTTCCAGGACAAAAAGGTGCGGAGGCGGGAAACTTTGGGCTGGTCGTGGCGAATTTGGAAAATGAGGTCGTTGATTGTGATGGCGCGGTGGCCGCGACGGGCGGCAAGGTCAGTGCTGTTGCGGAGGAGTTCGACGACTTGTTGGCGGACAATGTCTTCAATAAGACCGGTGGTTTCGAGGCTGGGTTCGGCGGTCTCACCAGAGACGTACATCATCTAGTAGGTGGGTTAGCGGGGCGACGGGGTCGGGGCTTGTCAATCGCAATACGGGAGCATACCTGGGTGATTTCCTGCCGGTATTTGTAGGTTCGCTCAGCCATTGTTGTTGTCGCCGGCGTTGCTTGAAATTGTAAAAAATTGTAAAAAATAAGTAATCAATTTAGTCGAGATCAATGAATGGAGATTGCGATTTTTTTGAGGTTATGGTATTACGAATGGAAAGGCAGCTTCAATAGGCGCTGGTGATGGAATTATCCTAAGCTCAAGTTCGCGCCGGCTGAAACTCGGTTAAATCTGTACATTGAAATTCGGCCTCTTGACGAACCAGAACTAATAACTTCAATGAGAGTAAGTTAAGATACGTCAATCATGTGCGGGACATTGTTTATATGAATGCTTTGAATGTGTAAAGTTTAAACATTTCCAAATGCTAAGTAAAAGAGGAATATACCCCATCAAAACGCCAAAACTATATCCAAAATCGAAACATCCCTCGCCCATGTATGCTACAACGCTTATTCCAGCTTATCAAGATGTTCTAGTCGCGTCAAGACAACCTGCTTACTTGTCTCCTCTACCTCACCAGCCAAGAAGACCTCATCAAGAATAGCGTACACCTTGTAGAAGTTGAAGACCAGATCCAACTCGCAGACATTACCAAAGAAGGCATCCAGGACTTCGACGAAGAAGTGAATAGCCTCAAGGAAGGCCAATTCGTTATCATTGGTGTCGACACAGGCGCAGAAGAACAGACCGGCGTAGCGTCTATAGACAATCTTGTTGTTGCGGAATTCGACAAAGTTGGACTGGTATTTTTGGTCGCGCGGGGCCACGAGGCGGTGGATCTGGGAGGTAAACGAGTGGTTAGATTACGTTTGACTACATAGCTACAGGAAATATCAACTTACCTCGCCCTTGAGCTTCACCTTTTCCTCGTCGCTGTATGGCACATACCACTTGGCCAACCGGGTTTTGCCCCTTGGAGGTTTGTCAGCAACGACGTAGATCTTGACTGGTGGCTTTAAATACTCACTGGCGATTCTGAATTAAAATGAATGACAACATGGTGATACTGATTGACGCCGACAGTGAAGGGCCGACAATGTCTTCTCCTGCAATTCGGCTTCTAATAGCGCGGGATTCTCGCCATGTAGTTGTCGCATTGGATCGAGCTTCCGAGCTGCGCGACGGAACCGGTGTTTTGCCGATTAGGGTTATTCATGATGTCACTGGATGCGAGGTCCATCTAACTCGCCATCTCATGCCATGGGTGTATGAAAATTGGTATTCAATGTTGGGTTATATAATTGAAAGAGAATAGTTTCATCGTCTCGGATTATTTGGGAAAAGAACGAGCAGCATTTCACCATCATTACTAAGTAACCACTTCCTAGATTAAAAACCCTAACACTCACTTATTTCTTCAACGCCGCAAACCGTTGCTCAAGTTCTGAGATATCTGGAACCTCACCCCCAGGGCCCTTCTTTCCAGATGGGGGCTTTGACTTGGTAGCAACACCAATTTCTTGTGAGTTCAAAGTCACCTTAGGATGCACGTTGTCAGTCGACATACGCCGAGGAGTAATCTTCAAAGGAGAGGATACGGGTGCTTTGGCTGGCGGAGAGACATCTTGTAGTTCTTTTTCCTCCTCTTCCTTCCTTGACAGTACGTGCTCTTTGTCACCGCCCTCTCCAGAATCATCGTCTTCTGGTCCGGATTTTGGCTCGGGGGTGCTCCTTGGTGGCCAGTTCACACCATATGCCTTTGCAATCTCCTCCAGATATCCTTGGACAAGTTCGGGTCTGGGAGGCGCAACAGCCAGCTTCTTCAGCACCTTTTCGTTGACGCCACCAGAAGAATTATCTGTAGCCCCCAAAAAGAATTCCTTCCCAAAACGCTCTGCCAAAAGTTGTCTCACCGTGGCCAACTCCTTGACCTCAATCTTTGGAGCCGCATAGATCAGACTCTTGACAGCTTCTTCCAAGCCTGGATCACATGGTCCGCTACCCTCCAGAAGTCCAGCTCTGGCAAGCAGCAATTCGCAGAACAGTTCGAGAATTTCATGGAGCTCGGTGATAATGTCGGTGCGGATGATGTTTTCGACCCGGATCCGGGCGGAGTCGATTTTGCCTTGCTCTAGTAACTGGGCCATAGACCGGCGACTGTTTTTGGATAGCGCATCGTCTCGTTTTTGTAGCATTCGTAGTCTGGCAATCGCCAGTTTTAGCTGAACTTTGATTTTGGTCTACCACTTTGTCAGTAGGCCGTGGAATGAGCTATTTTCAAATGACGTACCACTTGCGACGGGGTAATATGAGGAGGGGCCATAACTGTAGATGCTTGTGGCCGTAGTAGATGGCTGAGCGGTAAAGTTCAAGTTGAGGTGTGTCGATTGGGGTATTAATACTTGAGTGGTGGGTTTCTTTCATCACGCGCCAACTTCGACGTCATACTGGCCATAGGCACCCATGTCAGTGTGGTGGGGTTCCTGAAGCTCTTATCTAATCAGTCGAAGTTACCCAGAAATTAATCAAACGGGCAATAGTCAGGAAGTATGACGTCGTTATATTCCATGACATGGGTAATTACACAGAATGTTGACAGTACGTAAATGTCAAAATATACATGTAATACTAGGCGTTGGAAGTTGGCCTTATCATTTGCCATATTCTGTTCACCTTAATCCATTAGGCGCACCAGGTAGTACATCAGAACATTTCCAGCATACTTGACGAATCGGTACACTAGAATTCTACAGATACTTCACAATTGATATGAACTGTTGGCTTGATGTAGCCAAACAGCAAACTTGACTTGAAATTTCACCATAGTGATAGTGGTTAACTAAGTAAGGAGGTATTAACGTCAACAACAACGAGAAATTTAATGCAATTTTAAAGTAGTGGCTACTTGTACCTTTAAGAGCTTCCTTATTCATGTACTGATATCTGTCATTGCCAGAGTTTGGCAAGAGGCACTTGCAGCTGTCGTACCCGTGATTTCCAAAAACATGTCTTTCCTTAGTCGTGACATGTATGTGATCCTTCTGCATATGGAACTGTTTATTCAGTAGCCTTTAACCTTTTTACGAACACGTTCGACCCTTTCTTCGGCTTCCCGTTCTTTGTTTTAACGTGTTTTGAACAATTGATGACACCCAGTACAAATATATCCTGAGTTATTCCAACGGGACGTCGAAGATTATTATTCCCCTATCATATTATCAAGTCCATAGACGTCGTCACTTCTCCCATCCATAACTGATCCTTCATCTCCCACCAACTACTATATTCAACGGCCATCATGCGTTGGATTGCCAAGCGAATTGGTCACCGGTCATCGAGCCATACACTGTATCTGGCTCTTTATGACCTTGGCGGTATCGCTGAGATTTCGTCTGGCGGGTAAGAGACGACATTTCTAAAGAACCCAAGTTATCAATGCTAACATAGAAATCGTTTCAAGTGCACAAACAAACGCCGCCGCCAACAAGTTCCATTGGGCCCTCATTGTGTGCCCCACGACCCTCAACGACTCCTCCCCTGGCGTGAAGTACCACGCGGTGACAGAAGATCATAGAACCTTCAGATTCGATAAGGTATCTACGCTTGACCCGACATTGGATTCCCATCTCGCCGTCCGCTTTGCTCTTGCTGAGGTTATCAACCCTCGCAAACTTGCTAGATATCTTGAACGTGTTCCTATTCGGCTTGAAGAGCCTGGCTGGTCATCTCATTCGTGGGTTTGCGAGGCTTTGCATTTTGTCAACGATAGAAAGCACCGCCGTCTTAGCTGCCTTCGCCAAAAGGTCCTCCCATGGTACAAGGTCAAGCAAGAGGCTATCTGCAAAGCCGAACCGCTTATGCGTTCTAACACGGTTTTCAACCATATTCAGTACAGCAAGCGCGGACGGAGATACAGAGAGAAACGTCTCATGGGTACTCCTGCTATCAAGGGTGGCCTTGTCTAGTCTCCGATTCAGAACCAGTGCTTCCCTTAATGACGGATGTCCTTATTGCTTTTGACAAACGCTCATAGGACTGGTAGCAGATGTAGAGATTTTGGATCATCGCCATAGTTGAGTGTCCTTTACGCTTCGCTATATGGTCACGAATATTGTATGAATGTTTCTCTGGTCGAAGGGACCTCAAATACTCTCAGAGATACTACCAACAGAGTCCCTTGGAAAGAAAAGAATACCATTGGTCAATCTCGGGATGTTTCGAATACCGGGGAGGCTCCTCGAGAGTAGAGGCTTCCGGTGTGTAGTCCCGTGGGTAACTTTGAAGGAGTTTCGTTGTTCTATGTGAATGTGGAAATTCGTTCACACGTTCAGTTTTTTGGGGTTGACTTTTGTTTATGGATTGGGATGGAAGCCACCCGGGCCTCATTAGACATTGGAATCGATGTCTAATATTTGGGGCTTGTGGTGGATGGACAATAATGATTATCTTTCGACGAAGTAACTTGGGTCAGTCTAGTATTTTTCGTGGTCACAAATTACGTTGATATTTTGCATGGTACGCTGGCCGTAGCCGTTGCAGGAGATGGTAAATATCGCGTGGGTAATTTTGTTGCTTTGGACTCTGGGTGTTTATTTGGAATGACAGTAACTGAAGCATGTTGTCGTGAAACGAGCGGTGCCGGCACCTTTTTATGTAATGTCTCAGTGAATGGGTAGATAGATTAAGTAATAATTGATGCGAATCTCGCAAAATCCTATGATCTAAGCCAATGCATGTGTGGTACCAATTTAGTAGCAATTTAGGAAGGTTATGGCGACGAGGACCCACTGGAAAGTCATCGCGATGTTTTCACTACCAAATCGTGGTATTTATTAGTTTTAATAACAGGGAATAGTTGATGGCGTGGTTGTTGTGTCTATGACCTGTTCGTCCGGAGTATTGTAGCACGGTGGGGAGTATCGGGCGAGTTCAAGAGGATCAACAAGATTTAACGTAGTCTTGGAATTGAGACTCAGTTCACACGTGGGGAAGTTACGTAGGATGCCTGCTGTGTAACTAACGGGCCACATATTGATTTTGTGGATATACTAAAGTTGTCTATCTTCTTTCTTCATATATATTTACCGAAGTTAGACAACAGGACCGATCCATTTAGTGATAAATGTGCCAGTTCTCATAAAACACAGGTCAGGCTGTATTTGCAGGGGATGTTCAAAATCATGTGTACATACATATTCATTATTAAGGTATTCATATTAAGTGGCAAGCTGACTTCCGTTTATCATTTCGTTGCGTTGCATTCTTCTCTCTACAGTGGGTAAATGAACCACTTGTTTTCAAGGTCAGTGAGATCAAGCTCTGAGACGTCAACCTTGGTCTTCACAATCTCCCCGGTCTCCGTGATTACTTCCAGGTAACCTGAGCCAGTGTTGCCCTGTGCCTCCTGCTCCTCAATCCAAGCCGCCCTCTCCTTGTTGCGCTTCATAAGAATGAAGCGAATCAGAATGAGAATTACGGGACACATGATGAAGCTGAGGACAATTTGAATGATCCATGTGGCGTAGTATCTGGGAGCTCCGTGGTTCCACATCTGGGGACCGATGATGTTGCCAATTGAGAAAGCGGCCATGTACATGCCGTTGCGGACTGTCTTTTTGGTGTGTCCGGCACAGCTGGATGAGGTCCAACTCAAAGCGAAGATGTAGGTGATTCCAAAGGTGTTGGAGGCTAGTAGAAGACAGGCTAGTAACTCCAACTTCTTATCCCAGTCCAAGGCAATCATCCCGAGGGATCCAGCTACACCAGGTAAACACCAGAAACCAGCCCAATAAGCGAGCTTGTTAGGGAATTTACTAGCGAGTATGGTACCAGAGAGACAGCACAATGAAGCAAAACCACCGGCTGCCACCCAGACAAGAGTACTCGCGCGGTTCGACACACCGAGCGAGAGATATAGAAGGGAAATTTGGTAGACAAGGTTATTCGCCAACATGATGAGGAAGCAAGCAAGGGCAAACATCCACGAGATGGGATCCGTCAAGGCCTCACGCATCTGATATGGCTTAAAGTGTTTCTGCTCAATAGACGATCGCGTAGCTCTGTGAACGCGACGAATAGCATGGACACGCTCGTTACGGGTGAGTATGCGGGCCTCAGCGGGGTTGGCGGGGTAGATAAGAGCGGTGAGAACAGCGAGGATCACACACATTCCACCGGTTATAATCATGAAGAACTTCCAAGGCCGGATGGCGGCGTGCGTGACAAAGGTGAGTCCGTATGCGATGAGACCACTGGGAATTGGTGCGCCGAGACATGAGACGAAGAAGAGGGGCTGGATGGAGTGCATTTCTTGGGGGGTGAAGAACATGGACATGGTGATTTCCAGGGCGGGTAGGATAGACGACTCGGTGGCTCCCAGGAAGAACCGGAGGGGAATTAGACCGCCGTAGGTGGTGGCTGCGCAGTGTAGGAAGGAAATTATTCCCCATAGGCTGATCATGCCGGTTAAGAACCAGTTGATTGGGATACGTTGGACTAAGTAAGTTCCTGGGATTTGGCCAACGGCGAAACCTAAAGAGTGTAAGTATAGGAAGTTGGAATACTGGAAGATATCACATACCAACGTAGAAAATTGTGTTGAGGTTGTTGTACTGGTGGTTTGTCATGCCTGTCTCCTCCATGATCCCAAGTAGTGTAGACTGACTTAGGTTTCCTTTATCGATCTATAACTGGATGTTAGATGATGGTATCTTACTAGAACTATATAGGTCAAACTCACATATAACACTAAATCGATAAGCCACAACATCACCATAAGATAGGCATATAACTTCCACTTAAGCCTCTTCGTCTCCTCCTCCGTCGCTTCAGGAACTTCCCCGCCATACTTGGCCATCAACTCATGCGTAGCATCACCAAAACGCACCACCGGAGTCGACGTTTCAGCCGCCGCCGTAAAGGAACCTTCTTTTTCTTTGTCACTAGATGTCATGATTCGATGGTGGGTTGTATTGTAAATCACACATCCCCTGCCAAATCCCCAAGGAATTGGGCGACTATCCCGCTTTTATAGCCTACCAAGACCGCTTATCACATAGCCGATATGCGCCTTCCTACATTCCACTTTACGGTATCTGAGTGTTTTACTACAGTGCACTGTTTATTTCTCAACATCTCCAAAGCTACACGGACGAAGCTATCACCGTCGTTGATAAGCGCTTTATCCTAAAAGGGAAAACAGTGTAAGTGTGCCTGACATTGCACAATATGAGCTTGACAAGACGACATCTCAACCCGAGTGATCTTTATCCGTTTTCATCACCTCGTGGCATGATGTATGTTCACTGCAAGTTTGCCCGACAGCGCCCATTAAGACATTTGCCATGCGCCATAGAACGCCGCTACCCAATATTTTGGACCGATCCGGCCATGCGTAAACATGACATAATTGTCCGTTCCCCGCCAGCGATACCCCGGCAATACGACTATAAGATCCTTGATGATTCCTGAGCATTTTGGTGTTTGCTGCTCGTGTGGGTGACTGATGCCTGTAAGCGGATCGAACACTAGAGCTACATGTCAGAATTTAAGTGTCCGATAACGCACATTTTCAGTGTAGCACTACGAGTACATCTAAGGTTTGTCTATTTGGTCTAATATACAGGCACATAATGGCGTAATGAAATATAACTAACGTACAATAAAGAAATCTTACCAGGTGGACTCCTCTGGCTTTTCTTGGTTGTTAGGAGATTTTGACGAGTCTTTTGTCTCCACATCCCTAAAAGCCGCGTCGAATGGATATTGCGTGATCTCTTCTACAGTCTCCTGACTGCCGGGCAACGTTTTTTCTGAAGCCGGTGAATCCGGCAACTGACCTTGGAGATCAACCTCAGCTGTCTCCAAAGGGCTACCGGTATCGCTCTTGGCTTCGGAGACGTCATCCTGACTCTCAAAGAATTGCGCGGCATCCTGCTCCACCTCAGCGCTCACCGAAAGTCTCAGTAGCTCCATAGTCTCAGGATCAATCTCCTTTGACAAATGAGCCAGTCCCTTGGTTGGTTTTTTACCTCTCTTTTCCCATCGGTTTTCACGCTTCTCGTTAATAAATCCCTGGTTGACTAAATGTGCAACATCATCGGCTGCCGTCTTCCCTACGTCCGTAACAGCAGATGCGTCCCGGGAATTAAGCTCCTTCTTCGGCGTGACTTCCTGCTTCAGTTGGAATAGTGGTCGGGATTTAGCGGGCTCAGTGGAAGGATCACGGTTCGGTGCGTCAAGTCCGTTCTTCAATGCGGCTGCAAAAACCCTGCTTGAAAAGTCCACCAGGGGCCCCGCAAAACGATCCTTGTTAACGGCCTTCTCAATGTCGACGTCCGCACGGATCAATTTCCGTAGGGCCGAAACTAAGGCTATTTCTGTCATCCGGGCCGGAATGGATTGCCCGTCGCTTGTTGAAGACGACAAAAATGGGTAGACCTCGGTGCTCATACCGGGCACCCAGATGTGCATGTCGTATACAGTCAGCTTTTGTGCCACATTGTGAGGGCGAAGACGGGTGGTGACTTCTGTGACGTTCTGTAAAATAGGTTCTTCGCCGATTTTCACCGGCTTGATTATTGTCTCGGGAATCATGTTTTCACGCGGCGGTAATGGATCAAAATCCATTTGGAGAGTGATTATAGAGTTGGCCTTGAGATCACCGAGAGATCCTTTTTCGCCGGCTAAGGAATTCAGGGACTCAATGCGACCCTTCCTTCTCTGGCCTACTCTAACATGAATAAGAGACATTGTCTGGCCTCCTTCAACGCAAATTGGGATTATATATCCACCTCCAGGTAAACCTTTAGGTGCTACAAAAGCACTTCCTCGCATGTAGGCTTCCCGAAGTTGATCGTCGTTGATTGGTCTGGTAGTCGACACAAAGTGGTTAAAGCAAATACGGCCTTTCTTAACTGTATTTTGAACTGCACTAATCTTCTTGGAAGTCTTAAAAACTTCAGAACCGATCAGACATTGCAGATAGTCCATGGCGGGAACAGCTTTTGGAAGGGTTTGTGTGGGTGGCACCAATCTGTCGTGAGCAAAGAGTAATAACAGACCAACTGCTGTCTCTTCAGCATTCCTAACAGTCACAGTGTGGTCACTGAGGGCATCTATAAGACTCTGTACAGCGCCCAAGCGAGTATGTGGGACTGAAAGATGCTGAGCAGCGGCGTATGCCAGCACAGGTTCTGATGGTTGTGACGTCTGGATGTGGTCTCTCTTCCTTGACGCGGTAACAGTGTAGTTGAGCCAATTCACGGCAACATCTTCTTGCAGATGTCTGTTACAAATATTCATATCCAACCGAGTCCGAAGCAATGCCAGGTAATATGCCGAGGTAGGTCTCCCAGCACCTGTCCATTGTAACTTCTTAGAAGCCAAATGGATAAGGTCTGTGACGTTGGTAGATTGTGAAGAGTTCAACAAGGCGCCCCATAATGGACGCCCGTGACTAAACAATGGTGCGATACTCTCCTTTGAGCCATCTGGGTTCGCAAGCTTTCCCAGGTGTAGTCCATCATTCTGGAAGATATCAAATGTCATGATACCATTGATTGGTGGATGTGCGTCACCGTGGACAAAATCCACGCTCGTCAGAGGAATGTCAACCGCCCGAGAAGTAGCATCTGTTGTAAGAATGAAAAATGTGTCTGTGGGCGATAAACTAAGGAAAGTAGCCTGTGCCGCGCGGTACAACGCAGCAATGCTAGCTTCCGTCAGCCCGCCAACTTCGGCGCGGATGTCGTCAAGAACGATGACATGACGAAGGCTGCGGTGTTGTTTGGCCTGCAGTTTTTTTGAAACACTGAGTGTATTCCAACCTCGGTCAAATAGGTCCTGTCTAGCCTCAGAAAGAACAGACCGGATCTGA
Organism: Huntiella bhutanensis; assembly: GCA_002018275.1. Classification (NCBI taxonomy): domain Eukaryota; kingdom Fungi; phylum Ascomycota; class Sordariomycetes; order Microascales; family Ceratocystidaceae; genus Huntiella; species Huntiella bhutanensis. The sequence goes on along the minus strand of MJMS01000005.1, from coordinate 343,551 downwards.
GCCAACTGTTCAGGAAAACGCTCTAACAGTGTTGAGGTGGGGCCATCTCCAGGCTTCAACTTGAGGTCCTGCGCCATAATAGCGAACAAGCTCGCAAGCTTCTGTCGTACGATTTGAAACTCCCTGTGATACTGCATCTTGATGTTTCCGACGGAAGTAATCTGGTGGGTAGCTGCAGCATGGTTAACCAGGATCTGAAAAATAATGTATGCAATCCACAGATCTTCGCGTGCATTCGTCAGCATATCCGCCATGGCTGTTCGTCTGGGGAACGCCTCTTCAGTGCCCCCAGTGAAAGCTGTATATCCAACCCACAGTCCTTGTGTGGTAGCTAGTTGGACGGCTGTGAAACTTTTCCCGGATCCCTCGGGACCTATCAAACTAGTGATGGGAGAAGTATACCGTGTTGGGTTCGCTTTATGGTTTTTGTGGCAGGCTAATAGTTGTTGGTCAACCACGGCACTGGGAAGGTCTCCCCATATACTGACTCGTTGCGTCTGTTCAAACGCCTCTTCAATGGCCTTTTGAAGGCTTTTCTCCACGCCCAACTCAGACGTCTGAATGTCAATCTTCAACAAAGTGTTGACAACATGGAAAGCCGTATCCAAATTGTTTCTGTGTGGCCATACTTTAACCAACAAATCCACCAACGTATCTTCAAACCCGGGCCTACTATACACAATGCTGCGCCAGTCAGACCAACTGAACCCAGGGTTTTCATGGCTAATAGCAACACCAATCTCATTCGCGGCAATATCGAGAAAGCGACCTCCAGACCGCCATGGTTGCCGTTCGGGCGTGGGATATGAGGCACAAAAGTCGGTGACATCTTCGGGTGACCATTGAGCGTAATGGGCGAATTCTTCGGAGGACTGGCAGGCACGCCACCAAATAGGAGGAGTCGAGGTGGACGAGCTAGAAATATGTCAGAAGTTTCGCTACTTTTGTTGGTTATTGAGGTGTCTCACTATCGGATGGCTTCCGGTACTTGGTGACTCGGAGTCGCAAATACTGGGCGGTAGCACCCAGTAACGGTGCATTGGGCGGCATGTCTAGACAAGTTTGCCCGGGCCGCTAGAGATCCCATCCGCCGCATGGCAGGTCGTCCGATCATGGCCTCCTGCTGCGAAGGTGCGCACCGGGTATTGTTGTTTCGCGCGACGTTTATTCGGGCGTTCTGGTCTCTGATACCACCAGTGTATCAATTGTAAAGATTGGAATATCCGGCCAAAGTGTGGTATTTAAACCCACGTTCATGAAGACCAATTGCTTTGTCACCGACGATGCGGATCGGCGTCAACTCCGTCATAGCTCTGAAGCTTGTTTGTTTAACCCTAAACGAATTTGTCGGCGAAATTTCACTTTTTTGGTTAAATCGAGAAACTCACCGCCTTCTAAATTCGGCACATGTTGCAGGCCCACTTACACGACATGCAAAAGGTTAATTGATAGTGGTGGGGGTTTATTTAGAAGCAGAGGAAAAGATAAGGCCTACTGGGGAAAGATTCATCACAACTTTATTGAGATCGGAGAATGCTTCAGGCTGCTTCTCGGGCCTGTACGTGTCTTGATCTATATTCATAATCCAGGAGGGTGAACTCTCGGACTCCGGGTAATCATCTACAAGCGCCTCTGGCAAAAACAGCACGGAAATGGCTTCGAGTGCTGCCTGTGTACGGTCTTCAGGTAAGCCTAGTCCTTGTTCAGGGTCCTCATATGTAGGGACTTGTACACTGGGCAGTCAGCTGACTTGGTCGGATTGTGGCTTCCTCCGTGAAAAGAGACAGGGCTTGTTTTGGCAGCGGGGGTCTCATGATCGCCGGCATGAGTGTCGCAGCAGAGTTTCTTTCACTCGTGGCAAGACTTCTAGCTGGAGTCAATTAGTACTGTGCGTAGAGCAACCATGTCAGATAATACTGAGCTTCCATCGCTGACAGCGGTCGCCTTCAGATTGAAAAAGTTCATGCTAGTAGCCCGCTCCTAATTGCCATGGCAGACGACGTGAGCCTCTAGAAGGGTCAACTCGTTACATGCTCCGAACAACTAAGACCAAATCTTCAAGTAAGGGTATGCGGAACTCCTGCCCACATGACCACTTCAGGATATACCGCATTTTAACCAAACCTAGAGCGCAACATTCACACTCACAACTTGGCCTGCCAGAGCTGTGTCCCATGCCTCTATGATAGTCTTACGCGTTTTGAGTGTTGCACCCGATGGGGGCCAGCTTTACCAACCCTTTCGCTAATGCCAACGGAGAGTACCTGACACTCTCTCGTAAACCTCATTACTAGACATACATACATATGTACAAGCGTACCCACCTAAGTATTCAAGCGACTTCGAGGCGTGATTCGGAGTATTTTGTGTTGGGTTTTTATGTAGTCTTCCGTCTATGGAGAGATTACTATCTACTGCTAAGTGGTTAAAGTGTTATGATCGAACTTGGATGGTTTGTTGACTCGTTGAACGATGTATGCCCGGATAAAGATTACTCTGTTATCACAATTCACATATTTGTGTGTACCCTGCGGTACACAAGCGACAACTTTCAAGCGCTTGCACTTGTGAGCAGGTGATTCGTCGGCGCCAATTTCCTATTCTCATAAGCGCTATGTATCCTATTCCTACTATTATTACTACCCCACAGAGCGGGGCATATTGTACATATGTAAGTCCTGAGCCCACTTCCTCTTTGGGATATTTTTCCCACTTGTGCTGTTGTTGTCATTCTGAACTATTGACCCGTGTAACATGCTCGTTCCTGACTTTACCTAACTTCCAGTGATAGAGTCGGGGTTAGTGTTCCGAAAGACATTGTATCGGTTCACTGGGCAACACTTCACCTCATTGTGGTGCATTAGTTACTTGAAACCTAATTCAACATCCATCGTCTTATGCCGTTACGCTACTACGTTATGACGTCTAGATTTTAGCTCGTTCTGTAGCTGCTGACTGAAGAAAGTTAAGTGTGTATATACATACAATCTTTATCTCTATGCAGACTATACCACAATCATTCATGTTGTTCCACGTTTATACAGCCAGTGTCATCAAATCTCCTCAAACTATCCCAACTGTCTGCAAACATACTAACCCTACAGGCGACCATATCACCAACAAACCCTTGATCTACCGAAACAAGGGTTTATGTCATCCCACATCCCACATCCCATTGATGCTGCGCCCTGCCAGGCTGCCATTATCAACAAGTACAAGTACAACAGGAAGGCGTCCGCAGACTGCAGAACCCCGTGTTCCACACGCCAAATCATTTGTGAGCACCTCACTGCCATCTTATCCCCTAATTAGTTTATATCAAAGTCTCATTCAATGCTCGACGAAAACCTTCCAACCTTTCGTGGGCGTCCCTCAGCGGAAAACGCTTTAAATACTTTATATACATTTACCGCCAATGGGGCCGCACCAACTCCCGAATTTCTCCTCCGCAGGCCGGATCCTTCCGAAACTACCGGTGCCTCTGGGTCACCAACGTACGCGGTTGCTTTAGCGGACCCACAATTTCCAGATCTAATTTACGCCGAGACGGAAGTTCACCCTGCGACTCAAGACCCGGGTTATTTGCCAGCAAGTGATGGTAGTGGACCTTCGCCGCCAGATACGGTGATTTTGAAGTTGCATAATCCTGAGCAGGAAGTCAAGTTGCGTCATTTGCCTGCGGGCTGGGCACGGGGAGCGGCATGGGAATTCACGGTTCCGATGGTGACATTTGCTCGGCCGTCGCCTTCACAGTTGGACAGGGAACGGGACACTACGAGTGATCTCACTCCTCGATTACGGTTCAGATGGAAGAAAGAACGGTTAGGCCGCGGCATGACATGCTACATGGTAGGCCGGACGACGGCACTTGAAGGGAAAAAAGCCGGGGGTAGGGAACCGGATATCACAGTGGCGTTGGCGGAAATCGGAAAGGGTGATTCAGTGGTGGCGCTTTACGAGCCAAATATGAAGAGAGTTGAGGTTGAAGATCGCAGGGGACTGGAAATGATTTTGGTTTTGTCGGCAGAGGTTATCGGAGATTTATGGGGTCCAGGAACTGCCTTTGGGGACGGTAGCAAGAGAGTTAGAAAGGGATCCAAAGGACAAAGCGCTGCTGTTCTAGCTATCACCGCTGCTCCAGTGCAGACAACAGCGAATGTCCCAACCCAACCCACGACCAACGCCACTTCTAAACCGATCAACCCCGCTTCAACGTTCCCCAAAGACAAAAAGGTGTCAGAAGTAGAAGCCGAAACCGAACGACTCCGCCTTCTCGTCGCAAAGGAAGAGTCCGAACGACGTGCCCGCGAAGCTGAAGAATTAGCCCGGACACAGGAATTTCTCGAACGTGAGCGTCAAGCGCAGGAAGCTGAACAGAGACGTGCCGAAGAAGATAGGCGGCGCGTAGAAGAGGAAACAAGACGGTTACGGGAGGAAGAGGAGACCCGAAGACAGAAGGAAGAAGCAGATATTAAGAGAAGGAGAGAAGAAGAAGTCGAGAAGGAGACGGAGAGATTACGAAAGTTGTATGGTGTTGAAGGGCAGACTGTGGGGTCTTCTTCTTCTTCCCAGACACCGCCGCCACCACCAACGCAGCAAGCTACACCAACATTACCTCCAAGACCTGTCAGCACTGGGCCTTCTCCGTATGCCCAGTACTTCGCGGCGCACCCTCAACATACCTTCCAAGAGCCTACTGCACAGGGTCATAATCGGACAGCATCAGCTAGAATGCATGCCGCGCATTTGGCCTTGACCAATAAGCTTGAACAATCACCGTTAGCTAGCCAGGCTGCCTCGACTGTCTCGGGGTTGTTGAACAAAGTCAAGACTAAGAAGGACGGCAAGAATGGAAAGAGAGCTCTCTAGAGGGGATGGACTGATGCGGTCAAGGGGAATTGGAAGAAGAAAGAACCGAACAAGTTGAAGAAACGGAGTATTTGGAAGGGAAGGAGTTTATTTGAAGAGAGTTTATGGATTTGTTTATAGCATCATCATTATTAGAATTATAATTACCCTGTTTAAGCCTCCGACACATTAATCCACGCACTTGACAAATCCGTGAAGAACGAAGCACCCTGCACCTTTGATGGCGCACTCGCATCAGTGACATTGCAGTTGCTAATCCAGTCACCCTGCTCAGCATACTTGGCCGCAATAAACTCCTGATACTCCTCCCAACCGCACGACTTACCCGGGCCATCCTGGCATCCGGGAACGGGGTAAACGGCATCGTTCAACTTGATACGGACATACTGCTTCTCTACCGAGTTGGAAGAATCCAGCTTAGCGGTGCAAGTGCCGCTAGTGGAGACGGTGGCATTGGGATAGGTGGAAGACTCAGTGGGGACACGGCAGGTCATACGCTCCCAGGCAATTCCACCACGCATGCACGTGTAGTGGGAAGAGACGAAAAGACGGCTAGGGTCCCGGCTGGTAGTGGTGAGTTGTTCCTGTTCGTCAAAGACACCAGAGACAGCGACGAGCTGGGAGAGTTGGCCGTCGTTAAGGAACGAGGTGAGGATCTTAGGGACCGTAAAGGCGGCACCAGCGGCATCAATACCAGTGGCGTTCTCGGTAGCCATGACGTCCAGCATGCTTGTGAGGAAGGGGGTCATGAGCTTGGGGGCAAGGTCACTTCCAAGACCGATACCGTACCAGTAGCGGAGATCCTGGAAGTACTCGTAGTCCAGAAGTTCCTCGTCGGTGAACACGGAGCACCAGGGGGACAAACGACCGGTGATCTGGGACTCAAAACCGCAAAGGTATGGCATCTGGGTGACGTCGGTGGTAGTCAAGGTCAAGTTACCGGTGATCAAAGCCTGCAGACGAGCCTTGATAGCGGGGACATAGACGGCCTCCCACTCGGCAACCTCAGTGGCACCCTGGTCATCAGTGAAAGCCGGGCAAGCATCAGCAGGCGCCAAAGAGTTACCAATAGCACCTGAGAACCCCTTCGAAGTAACACTAACAACCTTTCCCAACTCCTCCGCTCTAGGCCCAAGGAACCCTCTCGCAAAGTTTCTCGCGGTCTGGATAACACGGGTATAGTTATTCGCAAAGGTGTAGAAATCGGTGCCATCCTCGTACAAATCAGGGTATCTAGTTCTCAACGAGTGGCCCAGATCAAAAGCCTCCTTCCACCCGGTGACAGACTCCATGGCAATCTGCTCAGCCGAGTTCTTCAACACAGTGGACCACGTGGGCATGAAAGAAAGAGCGCCGGTGGCGGTATAGTTGCCGGCGGAAAACCGAGTGGCCATGTCGACCCAGCCACTATAGGCGCCGCTATCGGGGTAGCGGGAGCCGTGACGGGAGACCATGGAGAGACGATCTACCACGCAGTTGGCAGGGACAGTGGGGGAGATGTTGTTGACATTCGGGCCTAGGAGTGTTAGTATATTCGCGCGGTATGGTTTCTACAGGACCGTGGAACTCACCAGAGAAGTAAGGTCCGTTGGCACCAGCATGCTTGAGAGGTTCCTGAGCGGAGGAACTCGCGGGCAACCGGATAGCGTTCTTGGGAGAAAGATAGGTAGTCTTCCCTTGAACTCCCGAAACAGAAGCGGCAATAGCCGTAAGGGCAACAAGGTTATTAAGCATAGGAGCCATTCTACCAACTTAAAGAGCGTATGAAGTAAAAAACCAAAAGAATGTCAGAACAAGTCTGCCCTTCCCCTCTTCAACAAGTTCATCATCGGGGTGCTCGTCCGCTTTATATATGTACAAGCACAAACACCGCCCACGTGCCGTCCATCGCCGTCTTAACTTACAGACACTAACACTAACATGTCCGTCCACAGACCTCCAAAATGGATCCCACCGGTAAAATGCCCGACTAGCGCCTATCAGCTCCAAGGACAATCTCACTCTTGGCCTCGGAGGATGACAGGTTCCTGCCTTCACCGGCGATCAAACTCGTGGGTTCCTGTCATCGATCAAGTTTCCCCTGACGGAATGTACCAAAATTACCAACATATCTCGTGACACAAATGAACCTCACTTATATACAGCGTACTCTTCGCATAGCTGATAATGTTTCTCCAAGCCAGATGCATGAATTTCCCCCACCCCCCGCCAAGAACCCCGGAACCCACGTTTCCCCGTAATAAAGCTGATTGGCTAGCAGTTCAACATGGCCCGTTCTCATGCTTAAGTAAACATCATGAGTGAAAACCATCACCACATGTGTGCTGGTCCACCAATTACAACTACTTCACGTTTTTTTCCAAGCCAATAGAGGATCCAATACATTCGTCATACCATGTCGGTTATTCCGCATTCATCCCCATAACGGAATTATCCAACGGAAAACCGCGCAGCAACTCATATTAACATGACTGTTTTGTATATACAAAAAACTATCCGTGTATCCTGTCCATACAACCCTCTCCAAATGAAAATGAAAACTACATACGTACATCCTAAATAATCCCTCCAGGTGGATCATAACTCCTCTGTCCTCCCACGCCGTCCATACCCATGCCAACTCCGCCGTCACCTCCGGCATTAGGATTCGTCTTCCGCAGCATGAACATTGGTTTCTTCCCTTCCTTATCCAGCTGCTTAAACAAGATCAGCGGCTTCTCATTAGGCCCCAAACATCTCTCCTGGTCTCCATATACAATATACAACGAATACTGTTCCCACGGCGCATTAATTTGATACTTGCGCAGAGCCGCCGGCAACACCTTATAACAAGGGTCCTCCAAACTGACGCGGAACGACTTGAAGATTTCCACCGGTGTACTTCCGCCACTTCGTTCTCTATCTCCCGAGCTGCCACCCGCTGAGCCTGGCGTATCGGGGTTTCTTTCGCGTCGCCTTGAAGACTTATCACGAGACCTATCATTCCCTCCGTATTCCGGCTCGGCAAAGGTTGACCGTGTGGAAGACATTGGTTCATTGTTCCGGTAAGATCTAGGACCAAGAGATGCCTGTTGCATGACTGGAGGTGACGTTGGTGATGGGAGGTTCTGGGAGTAACTTGGAGATGGTTGAGCACTGTATGCGTAACCGCCATTGCTGGTTGACAAGTGCGTGTTATCCTCCATCATAGACCGCTCATGAGAAGTCTGCAAATGTGACGGGGACGGCGCCATAACCGGCGCAAACTTCTTGGTCGAAAGTGATCTCTGCATCATAGATGCGTTACCCAACCCGTTCAAACTAGGCGACATGGTCGTTTCAAACGAGTATACCGGGTTGTTCTGGTGACTGTAGCTATTATTGCTACTAGCCGCATTACTGTTTAAATTACCGTTGGTGTTACCTCCAACACTATTCCCACCCACGCTTGGTAATGGCGCTTGAGCATCCTTTGCCAAACGAAGTGCAGGAAGTACATCTTCTCGGAGACGTCTAAAGTCATCGGTTATCCGACGAAGTTCCTGTTCAAGAGTCCGTACCCGGTCGTCGCGCATACGAATTTGGTTGGCCATTTGAGCAAGGTCGAGGAAGGAGACATTGTTATATTGGGATTCCGAGTCGGCAGCTAGAAAAGAACTTGTGTTAGTAACTAGCCGATTTTCTTTACTTGTGACTCGAGGTCGAAATGTAGTACTTACTCGGAGGAACGTAATGATCCGGTTCTTGGTGCACGTCCTGTGACCTCTTGACGTCGTACACATTCTTTAGAATAGTCAAACGGTGTCCAACACTGTTAATTCCCATAGACTTCAAATCATCATGTACAAGCGCGACAAGCGCCTCTCCAACAATCCCGTTTGCTAGAAGAAAAAAAAAACCATCTGATTAGAATGTCCGACGTCTCTCCCTTTAAGCAAAGATCCCAAACTCACCAATAAAAACATCAGCATACTGGCGCAACCCCACTGAAACCACAAAATCCGCACAATCATCTACCCCCCATTGCGTAATAACAGACTCGGGCATGCGGTCAATCGAGAAGCCTCTTCCGCCGTACAACGTTGTCGGCGTATGTTCGCTGGATGAAATCATTTCAGAGTCGAAGCCCGAGTGATCCGACGGAGCCACGGGTGACGAATCTACCACATGTCCGTCATATTCGTCATCCGCATCCGATTCAGTGTAGTTCGTCCCTGATTCGAAACTCATGGCGGATAGTTGCGGGAGGAGGTCGTTGTACATGCCAGCCATCATGACAGTGGTTTGGGTCTGGTATCTGTGTATATCGTAGTTGTCGTCGGTATCGTGGTTGTTGTCGTCGTCTCGGTAGTCGAGTCTTCAGATATATCCCAAATAGTTATAATAATAATAATAAAAAACCTCTCGTGCTTATCCTGCGACACCCGAATAGACTCGAGGGGAGTCAACAGACGTCGTTACGGAAGTAGCAGGCCTCTTCGATGTTTCAGGCGCGGACAAGCGTAGTGCGGTGTTTATGGGCGTGACGAAACAGGACGTGGTATGTAGATAACTCGGCAATGCAAATATTCGAACCAAAAAAAGCAACAGCGAAAAAAAAAAAAAAGTGATAAGCCAGAAAGTTAACCAAGTCAAAATGCAAATGACAATCAACCTTCGGTCACCAAAGACAGAGGAAGAGGAGGGGCGTTAATTTGTCCCTGTCCTACACAAGGCTGTCACTAAACAAGCTCCGCGCCAATACCCAAGGAACTAAAACCAGCAGCAAGCAAAGCAAGCGGAATGACAATACTCCAGGAAGAACAGAACCCTGCCAACGAGTAAAGCTCAACAAGTAAAGCTAAGCTAATAACAGAACAGATGGAAAACAAACAACCATATAACGTCAAACCCGTCCCAAAACGTGTTCAACAGGCTCTTTAAAAAGAAAGATATCAGGTGGCACAAACGCGTACACTTGGACTCGGTAATCTTGTCTCTTGTGATTTCCGTTCTGTATGTATCTATCTACCTATCTGTCAATACTATACAACGTAGTAAAATCACCACTACAGTGAACAGACCAACCCCGGCCCAGAACAGAAAAGAACCCCTCTTCCAGCCGCCCTGACCTCCAAAGAGGCCTCACATCACACATTGTGGGAGGTAGGAGGGATGAAAAGAAGAAAAAACCCAGTTCGTTCGTACCGTCAGTGCCTAACTATGTGTGTGCTATGGAACAGAACAATCCCTTTGTTCACAAAAATCGCCACCATTGTCTCTCTTGTGGATGTCTTCTACTTTGACCCCATTATAAAAGAATCCCATTCAACTACTTCAACGTCATTATATCAGCAATCACAATATCCAATCACATGTCTGAATAGTTCAGAGTTACCCCTTACACATAGACAAGCCTTGACCTCATCATGAACCCCAACCCTACATACTCGGTTCACGTGCCTCTTTTTCATATGTAACGTACCATCTACAAATTAAGCTCTATTCGGCCGCCGCGTCCTATGTACATACAACATTCATCATACCAAAAGTTAAAAATAATAAGTGAAAAAAGAACAATAGAGAACAAAGAACCCCTCCCTCAGACCATTATCTCGCCTTTATCGCAAAGGATGCTTAACATCCTCAGCAGTAACCTTCAAAACATCCTCAATCTTCCATCTAGGCGCAACATATTGTCCCACTGTTCCAGTCTTCTTCCGCCATTCCATTTCCGTCTCGGGAGTAACACCGGCAGGTAGCGGCGGCTGACCACCAGCAATACCTGAAGAGTACTTCAACTGCAAAAGGTCACCAACCTCATCACAAGCAATCAGTAGTCTGTTCATATCCTCCTTGTTATGCGCAGCTGAAATACAGAAGCGCACACGTGATGAAATCAGCGGGGTGGCGGGGTATCCGACAACGACAACGGAAATCTTCCGGTTAAGCATTTCTTGGGAGAAGGCCGCCATTTTACCAGGGTTGTAAACGACCATGGGGATAATTGGAGAGTCATCATGACCGTAGACAATGAAACCTAAACGCTTAAGACCAAGACGCAGATACCGGGAGTTGAAAGCGATACGCTGAAGTCTCTCTTGACCTTGACCGGGGAACAGTTCACCAGTAATCATTTTGAGAGCAGCCAAAATTTGCATAAGAACTGGAGGTGTAGGGGCCTCACCAAGTTGAGTCGCGGCATTAGTGCTCTTGAGCTGATCAATAACCTTCTTGTCGGCCGCAACATAACCACCGTTGGCACCAAACGATTTGGTCAAAGTTCCCATGAGAATATCAACCTCGGAGGGATCAATACCAAAGTAATCACAAACACCACGGCCACGGGGACCAAGGGCACCAATAGAGTGAGCCTCATCGATGAACAGGTAGAACTTGTAGCGCTTCTTCAGGGCCAGAAGACCAGGCAGATCGCAAAGTGTACCCTCCATGGAGTACAAACCCTCGACAGCAACCAAAATCTTTTTCCATGGGCGATGAGTGCGGGGCTGGCCCTGGGCAATAGCATCACGGAGGGTCTTCTCAAGGTCGTGCATATCATTGTGCTGGAACGAACGAATCACAGCGCCCGAGAAACGCGCACCGATACGAATAGACGAGTGGTTAAGCTCATCCGAGATAATCAAGCAACCCTTGGAAACCAAAGCTGGGAACGAGCTCGAGTTGGTAACGAAACCCATGGAGAAAACCATGGCAGATTCCTTGCCGACGAACCGCGCAATTTCATCCTCCACCTGCAAGGCCAGATCTGAGGTACCAGCGTCAGCGCGAGGGCTGTTGCAAGCCACACCATACTTCTCAACCGAATTCTCAACGGCATCAGCACAGGGACCTTCCGACTGGGCGAAACCAAGATAGTTGTACGAACTCATGTTCAGAGTCTCGGTGGCGGTACCGGTGTAGACGAATGAACGGTTCCAGTCGTTGGAGAAACGGTCCATGACCTTGATGAAGCGACCAGGAACACCGGTAGTCATGCGCGCAAAGCAGTCGTCGAGTCTAGTCTTGAGACGGCGGACATAGAAACTGTCAAAGTCCTCGTTGAGCGGCGCATATCCATTATGGGCCTTGAGCGGGGCATAAAACTCCTTGTCACCAAAGCGTTTACCGAAGAAATCACGGACGTGTCCCAGCAAGATGAAGAACAGATAACTGGCATATGTCGTCAAGATGTAGTACAAGGCAGGCTCGTCGATGATGGGAGCAGCCAGTGGTTCACCGTGGTGCTTGCTGACGTAAAGATCGGTGGGGTCAGTCAACGGACCGAACTGAGCATCCCGGAAACGTTGACGGGCAGTCTCCTCATCGGTAGGCGGCTTGAAAAGCATTTTGGCGGGGGAAGTACCGGGCTGTGCGGCACCGGACATGATGTCGTTTTCCGCACTCAGACTGATGGCTGGAAGACTGGGGGATGGGGAGGCGTCGCGACGAGGGGTCGAGACGGCTGCCGTCATTATTTATCGCGGTATGGAGGAGAATATATGAGGGTCGTGACGCGTATTTCGGGGTTTGTCGGAAGGTCGTGAAACAGAAGCCCGTCGTGAAGAGCGTGAGGCCCGTGGCGGTAGCAAAGGAAAAAGAAAAGAAAAAAGACCAGGCAAAAATTACCAGAACAAGTGGCGACTAGAGTTCAAGCCAGGCCCTAGCAAGCGCAAGGCAAGGTGTCGTTGTTGGATATGGTGACAGACAGTACAGGGCAAGGGCCAATCCAAATGCCAGGGACGAAGTCTCACTGCGAGCACTGCGGGGCAGTCAATTCAAGGGGCAGCGTGTTCGTTTTCGGTGATGCCAAAAAGAAGTGAAGATTGTTGATTGTTCTGGTGATGCACAGAATATTGACGTGGTCTTGTCAGTAGTCAAAATGCAAAAGACTGTCTGCAGCAATGACACGAGACTAGACCAATCAGTGTGCAGAATAGACACAGGGTTAAAACAAAACGAGAAAAAAGGTCAGCGAATAAGCACGGAGGCTCGGTAGAACAAAAAGGGACGCGGGCGGAGAAGGACGCTGTGACAGGGCTCTTGGGGGTAGTTTAGTTTGTTAGGTTGCAGAAAAGAGCGGAGCCAAAAGGGGTGTAAGACGTGAACTGGTGATGATTCAATATTTGAAAGATTTTTGGAAGTTTGAGGCGTAGAAAACGCCACAAGCCACAGATTATGTGATAGAGTAAGAACCCGAGATTTTGTTTGTCTAGTTGAGTAAGAACTTGGATAAGGAAAGACAGTCGATCTGTAGGATATGTTTGTACATGCGTACATAGATACTGATGTTCCTACCTAGTTTAGCAAGGAACATGTGTTCAGGGACGACGACAACGGAGTAACAGTGGATTTTAGTGCCCCCTTTGTCGGATCCGGAGACGGGAACGATTAAAATGCCCCTGAAGTTTTGAGTAATCGGGTTAAACTTGAAGAGTAGATGTCGGGATTTCTCAAAACATGAAAACCGACAAAAATCTCTACGGTCTTTATCTATCTTTTTGCAAGCAGATAATCTTGTCGTCACCGTGATATTTCCAGATATAAGCGGGTCTCACGTGATCAAGTAGGATTGAATTTGGCAGTTGGTTGTTGTTCCCGAAGACACGGCTCAAATCCGAAGTATCCGGTTATTTAGATGCATAAGGTTCGTATCAACACAAGCGAACCTTTACGATGGTGCACTGAATGTTACATATAACGTGGTTGATGTAATGCCCTTGTCTTGTTTTGAGGTTATGTTGTATGATAACCACGGGTGTATGTTTATGGGACATATTAGGTTTAAAACCTTGATGTGAAGAAGAATGGAAGGTTTAGGAACATGAATCTACACTATACTCAAAGTTTAAATTCAATCTTGTTGTTCCATGTTGATGATGGACTTCCAAGCAGCATTGTATCACAGTTGTCACAGTCGAAATGATAACCCTAACTCACCAAATGTCAACCCTATAGTTGGCCCACTCAAAAGATATGCCGACTCCGTCCCTGAACATGGAGGGCAGTAAAGTTCCAGCGCCGTCCTTCTGCTATTCTTTTTATATCAAATATACCTGACCCCACTGCCAAGACGACCTTATAAAAGCCCGCATTGTTTCCAAAGGTTGTGGGTAATAACTTGATAAATAATGGTCAATCTCTAGGTCAACCCCTCCCAGCTGCATATGATACCGTTTTAGTAGACTTGAGAAATTCGTAGTGGTGTCAATACGGTTCAGTATTGTAATCATCTAAAGCCATGACAGTCCACAATTCAAACTCATACTGTCCATCTTTAGACCCAAAATATCCCCCCACAACTCGGTAAATCTAGACCCATCAACATCAACGTCAGAGCACGTCTAGATTACCAGCCGGCGGTCCTACAAAGCATACACGTCTCCGATAACAAGGTTTATTGGTAACCTCTCCCCCACCACCCCCACAATTGATGCATCTATAAAAAATCAGGTAGCCAGTCGTCACACTATACTACAGCTTTACAGCGTTACTGCAATCCCTTATTGGCTTATTCTCTCCCACATCAAGTCAGTACAGATCTCATGACAGTTAATAAGGCTGGGTAGCGTCAGTCAACGCCGACTAAAGTGTGATTGTGACGATGAACATACATACAGCAACTGCTGGCTGCGGGGTTCGATTAATGTATACATGCTTCCAATGTAACTCGCCATTTCTACTCTCTATGTAGATTGCCTGACAGATTCAGCCCAATGTAATTGCCTTTGTTATCACTAGTACCAAGATATAGTACCGAATAACGCAATTGCTTTTTCTGATGCTTATTTGGGTTCTCTGTGTATTCATATGGAGAGTGTGTCCTCGAATGGAACTGCACATATCAAATACTGCCCTCCAAAATTGAGACGTTTACTACAAAGGTTTGTAATCTACGTCAATATATTTGCCTATCTATTTTCAGCCCAACGATTTATTAGTTACGTTCTGACTTAATTGTCTGTTCTGTACGTTCTGACGCAACTATGCGATACGTTTACTACCAAGATCGTCAATCTATATCGATCCGTTTATTCATCTATTTCAAGCCCAATCGTCTGTTCACGTCCCTCAATCCAATAGTCCGCTCACCGCCAAAATGTCGATCCAATGGCAGCCGACACCCCTCCTTTATACGGAGATGTGGCGATTCATGGTCCATATAAACCAGAAACACCGTGGCTCTTCACTTTGCAAATACAAGTCTATTCATCAATGGTCTGTGACTAACCCGGAGAAATTCTGGGCCGAGGTGTGGGAATACGTTGGGATTACTTGCGAAAAACGCTTTACAAGGGTAAGTTCAGTCTTTACATACATGTACGGACATACATATATAAAGAGACCTGTATGTATTAACATAAATAGGCCATACCATATACCAATTCTTTGACCATTATTCGCCCAAACTATTTTAAAGACGCCTACCTTAACTATGCCAAAAACATCCTGTTTCCGGCAAAGGTAGGCGTCAACCCGTTATCTCCAGCACTCATCGCCGTATCTTCACCAACTTCAAAATCATTAGATAAAGTCTACACCTGGTCTTCTCTTCGAACAGCCGTAGCTCGCACTTCTACTGCTCTTCGCAAATATGGTATATCTCCTGGAGATGTAGTTATAGCCTCTATGGCTAATCGAGCCGAATCTGTCATCGCCATGTTAGCCTGTGCTACAGTCGGGGCTGTATGGTGTATCGTTAATCCCGGGTTACCCATCGATGAGGTCGTGGAATGCTTTGAGAGGTTCGATGCAAAGATGCTATTTATCGATAACGGTGCCGTGTTACAGGGTAACTTAACCGATCTTACACCCGATATAATCACCATTACAGGCCGTCTCAAAGCTTGTAACCTTAAGCATGTCATTGTCAACCCAGTTATCAGAGACCCCCACCTTAAAGCTGTTAATGCACTCAACTCGGAAGGCGTCAAGGCTTTTTATTGGGATTCTTTCGGCAAAGACATTCTATCACCAACTTTGGAATTCAAATCAGTCCCTCCTTCACACCCGCTATGTATCACTTTTACTGCTCGGACATTCGATAAACCTCCTGTTGCTCTTATGCACTCGGTAGCAGGAGTCTTGGTTCAGCATAAAAAGGAACATATTATCCATGGCAACGTGAGCCGTGAGTCAAGGGTGTTTTGTTATACTAAACCGTCTTGGATGATGTGGTATTGGAATATTAGTTCCTTGGCCTGTGGAGCTTCGATAGTTGTTTATACCGTGGTGCCTACAGACCGCCCTGACGTGATACTCTCCATATCATCCCGATTGGCAGTAACACATCTGGTCGCTCCGTCTACATACCTATCTCGTCTCCAAAAGTCTCGGACACGAGTATCCCGATTCAGTCTGTCATCGCTACAAGTGTTTTACTCCCCGGATTGTCCGTTGCCAGCCTCAACATTTACATGGTTCTATTCATACTTTCCGCAGACAGTAATGCTCGCCAATATAACGCCCAATAACGACACCATGTGTCTTTTGACCGCCCCATATACTCTGGAGTATCTCAAACCCGGCTTTACTCAACCCCCGGCACTCGGTATGCACTTCAAATCAGTTAATACCTTTAGGAGTACCGCTCCATCAGGCTATACTATAGGAGAACTTGCAATAGCCGAGCCTTTCCCGACTCAACCAGTTAGCGTATACGAGACTGAAGGCGTTACTGGATCAAGTGGCTATCACCTGTATTACCGCACCAACTGGAACCACGAGATGGCAAAGAACATCCGGCCATTTGCGGGCTTCTGGCATATGCCGGATTGGTTTGTTGAGAAGAATGCTGATGGAGATGTCGTGTGGGTTGGACCAGTAGAGGTGCTATTCAAGGAGTTAAGATACCAAAGGGAGGCAGGATTGGCTTTGGTAAAGAAGATCAAAAACACAATGATCTCAAGGGTTAGGAATGCTATGGTATTAACTCACCCGTTACAAAACGAGGCTCCTAAGACGTACCTCTTTGTAGACTTGATCGATGGCGTCTCCATGTCCTCCCATCTCACGATTGCCCTTTTAAACCTTATAAGGTCGATGGAACACCCCCCTCATATAACCCACATAGTTGAAGCTGACAGCGGCATACCCACCGACTTTCAAGGACACCCAGTTCCCATTCTTGTCCAAAAGATTCTTGCGGGATTAGGCGTTGCTCCTGGGCAAGAGATTGTTAATCCAGAGACTCTTGGTTGGTTCCGAATGTGGATTAATAATAGTCAGCATAACGGAAGACCAATGTTGCGACAGGATGATGTATTACTTCCGCAGGCTGGCTTTGAACGACGATACACAGGGGAAGCAACGATAGCTGAGACAGATAGTACGGCCGAGAAGGAGATATTAGGGAAACCAGGGTAGAAAAATAAAGAGAAAAATCCATTAACTCCAAACTCCAAACAGAAAACCGCCTTTTACGTATGTACATATGTACATAAATATATACATATGAAGAACTAAGGAAACCCAGCCGAACCCCCATCAATATCCCGGAAATCCATCATATAATCCAACATATCAGCTCCTCCAATCTGGATCCCTTCAGCCGTCATCTGGACATCACTATTCTCCATATTCTGAAATAACCCCGTAGGAAGATACCACATATCCATCCCCGAAGCCCAATCATCCGCCAAACTCGCTCCGGTCGGCGCCGCCCCGTTAAGTATCGGGGCACTCGGGATACTCGGCGGCTGTGCCATGAACGGGATTTGATTTGGTGCCGCGGTGGGTGTTGACCCGGGAGCCAATGGGGCGGTGGGGAATGGGTATAACTTGTTATCCACGGGCGCAATTGTAGCTGCCGGTTGGCCGTTGATTGGATCGGTGGATGTTGGTTGTTGTCCTTCCTTGGTGCTTTCATTGGTGGTTTGTGGACCGGTTGGTTCCTCGCCTTCCTTGACGACGGGGGCTTGGATGAAGCGGGTTCGGAGCCGGCTTGTTAATGTCTCAAGGAGATCGGCGAAGCGGACGCCTAGGTGGACGTCATCTACGACGCAGTTCCGGAGAGCTTCTACTGCTTGATCCATTAACCCAATGGATATGCGCACGTCACTTCTTGGGGCGCCGAGGGCAAAAGTCTTTAGTAGGAACATGGCCCCCGAAATAATTCGAAAATACGTTCGGACAGGAGCATGTTTAAGATACCCCTTAGGCAACAGTCCCTGCACCACGGTTTTCAACAGATTTCGGCACCCGTCGATGACTTCCCTAATATACACCTGATCGGCCTCTGTTAACCCGCCTAGCTGACCGAGTGGTAACTTTCCGTAGTAATTCTGCGTCTGGCTGGAAATTTGAGAACCGCCTTGGTTCCCGGATACCGAGCCATCGGCACTGGCGTTATCGTTACCAGCAAGGGCAATGTTTGCTTGGGATGTGCACCGTTCAACTACGGCTTGGAGAGAAAGTGAGTTGATGTAGATTCGAACATATTCATACTCAATCGTCAGGATATACCTGATATAAGGCGGTAATCTGAACCTCTCAAACTCACTCCACCAGTTCCGCAGCATCGGTTGAAACTCCTTCAACAGATCCGCATACCGCCCACTCTGGATAATCTCCGTGGTATGTTTTCTTGAGCGGAATAATCGCTCATTACCAATGTGCATGGTATTACTTACACCGGCCCAGCAATGAATGATTTGGTCGTCAAGCTCTAGATCGGGGATATAGTTAAACGCAGTTGCCAATGATGAATGCGAGGCAGGCGTCATCCCCTCAGTTGTATCCCGGCGTTTCCTAGACACTGCGGGGTCACTTTTCCAGAGCTGTTCGGGTACCATGTTCTTCCAGCCTAATCTGCCGGCTAATTGCGTAAGATAAATCAAGAGGAGTCTCTTGATTCTGTAAGCTCGTTGCCTATAGCCTTCTTCTTCATACTCTGGCCTTGGAACTGCACCGTCCCGTAGTAATTCGTCAATGTCATCAAAGACACCCAACTCGTAAGCTAGACCCATTGCAGTGCTAAGTAACATCCAGCACATCCGGTCACTTCTCCAAGCAGGCTCCAACCAACTTTCAATCCTCTTACCTCCGTATGAAGTAGAGTCCCAGGATTGTCTTTGTTCTGCATCATTAAGCATGGTAGCTTCATATGAAGGTAACATCAACTCATCAATAGCCTCTGCCGGCGGGAAATGTAACGCCCGAGGATGCCACTCAGTAAGAATCATCAGGGACTCAATTGTCCCCAAAGTTCTCAAACTACCCTTCCGCAAGCCTCTCCACGGCGCCGTACTGGACGTTTGAAAGTCTTCTGTCGTTGGCCCAGACGGATGAAGACGTCCACCAAAAGCCTCTTGACCCCATAGACACCGTTCAATCATGCCGCGTAGATATGTCCATAGTTGTTCATGAATAGCATTGGCTCGACATTCGCCACCAGGTCCTGACAACTTCATATACCGAGAAGTAATTGTCAAAAGCGTCACCGTCAGAATTGGCTCTTCAGATAATAGTGTGGTGTGGGTAGCCGGGTTTCTGAAAGTCGGTGGGGAAATCGGTGTCAACGGGGACAAATAAGTATAATAGCTGCACCCAACTGTTAGTCAAAACCTCTTGAACATCCACGAAAAAAAACTTACTAGTCAATATAAGCCACCGCCTCTTGTGCAGTAAACCAGCCCGCCCTAACAAACCTAAACCGCCCCCAACTCTTCAGCGCATCTTCCAGCGCATTGGCCGGCTCCACTTCCACCGGATACCCCGGGATTCTTACTTGCGGCCCAGGTAAATCTCCATCCACCCGACTATGAGCTCTGGAATGTCCCAAACCCGGGCCCATAGGCAGCCCTGTTGGTGTCGGCATATTACTCCCTACTGTACTCGCCCGACTAGTCTTGGGCCTTGTCTCAATCGTAGGGCTGTCAGTAGCAGCCTTATACAACAAATCCAACGCATCATGCTGGCCGTACACGCGATCTTTCATGACGGCTTGCGCCTCAAGGTTTGCAAGTTGCGCATTCGAATCCTCTCCCGAAAACTCTCTTCCCCGTTCGCGCCCACCAGGCCGTCTCAACGGCTCCCGTCTACCCAAGGAGCCGCCAGGCGTTAAAGGAATCTCCGCGCCAAATCTCTCCACTCTAACTACCGGCTCCGCATGTAATCTCTTGCGACCATTCCGGATAATATACTCGTCACTTTCCAAATCGACCTCGGGATCAACTTCATCCGTCTTACGCTTCCGTCTAGTCGCCGAAAAGAAGCACTCTTTAGACTCTCTTCGACACCGGACACAGGGTGGGTCATGTGGGTTATCTACCGAGCCCAGGTCACAACGGACCTTACGGCGTCGACACGGGATACATGCTTGGTAAACCCGCTTATGTTGAGAGGCAACTGCGGCGGCGTGTGCTGCGGCGGAAGCTTCGGTAGGTGGCACGGAAGTACTAAGAGAGCGGGGTCGTGGTGGCGATTGTGCGGGGAGGCGATGCGTTTGAGTAGCTGGTACCGGTGCAGATGCCGGTGGTAGAGGAACAGGAAGTTTGTCTTCGGTGGGCATTTTATGTCGATATGTATGGACTAGTTGTCGTGTAATATATATTTATCGCAGAGTCGTGAAAGGCCGATTAGGGCAAAGAAGCAAGTAGCTCCGTAAAATATAAGTCACCGAAGACCCTCGCAAGAACCGTAATGCGCCGTAATAAACAGTCGGAACAACGTAAAAGAAAACAACAAGCACTGTTTAAAAAGAAAGAAATCAACGACCCAAAACAGTGTCGTCGCAAATGATCAGTATCTCCAATACCTATTACTATAAATCAACCCGTCTGTCGCAAAAGAATCGTCGTCGTCGTCGCAAAAAAAAAAAGAAAGAAACCAAGACATGCGAAAAAAAAAAAAAAAAACTCGGTTTGTGACGGATATCCGTGGAGCCTAGTCGCAAATAACCCAGGAACCAAAAAGTCAAAAGTAGGCGAAAAGAAAAAAAGAAGAAAGAGTCACTAAAACCGTTCTTTTGTATAAAACGACTAAAGAAATTCTCCAACCACCTTGGCTTGCTAGCTATTTAGTTCCCCGATGGCAGGATGCGGTAGTCATGTGCGTATGTATGTACGTATGTATGTATGTGTGTGCCAATGTCTACAAAATAGCAGTGCACAATTACCTCACGATACAACCAAATTCAAATAAGAAACGGAGAATATAACCCTGCTTCACTTGACGATGAGTCTTCAAAATCACGCCTTCATGATTCATGATTCATCGACCTTGAAATGACCCATACAATCCCCAAAAAGGCAACCGTAGCCAACGTTTCATTCACCCTCCTTCATCCTCGTACCGTGCTCTCCGACATTAGCTTACCGCCTGCCCGGCCCCAAATCGAACTTGACGAATGGTTAGTAAAGACCATACTACATCTCCGCTGCCCGAACCTCCATATTTTCTGATTTCTCCAACCATCTTACACAACTTTACAAACTCGTTCCACAAAACGCCTCTCAAATTATCCACATTGCCGACATGTCTCCAAGCAATTAGGGTTGTCACGTGAATGGGTTATATACCTATCCTTGGTGCCGACATACAATAGTTAATGATATTGACCAAAACAAAAAAGAAACAAAGTCTAAACTACCATGAACACCACAGAATAACCAACCATTTCTGTCTGTTCTCTCCCATCTTGCCTGTAGGCATCAAGACCTAGCCTGGTGTCTAGGGAATCACGCCCTCTAGGGTATCACGCCCTTGCTCGCCAGGTAATCCCATAGGGCCTTCGTAAGGACCTCCGGCATCGTGTAGAGGTCGATTGAGAACTCTCCGGCTATAAAAGCAGTTAGCAACTTTCCACGGTTTCGATATCCTCCCAAGACTTACAGTCCACATCACTCTTGATGTAAGTATCCGTAGATTTATAATCATGGATGATCTGAATGGCCTTCAACAGATCCTCCTCCAGCAATCTTTCCAGGCCAGATGCAATCTTCTCATAGTCGATTTTCTGCATGCTACCTTTCTTACCGGCTCCCTTCTTCTTTCCCTTGTCCTCATCATTGGGCAAAGGGCCATACTCTCTCAGCTTCTCTTGAAGAACCTGGCTGGGGTTTTTGAACGTGATAGGTCTGATGATCTCGTAGCTCTCCTTCTGGAAGTTCAGATCATGAGAAAGAGAGATCTTGGTCTTCTCGGTGTAATAGAGATCGATGGACAACTCGAACTCGCCCCAACCTTCGTTGACACATTGGAAAGGCGCCTTAGTAAAGGTCTGCACTGGGTTCTCAAACGACGGGTGAAGGTTGTACACAACCTTGTTGAAGCACTCAGCCGGGTGGTCTTCACCGTTAACGTCAACCATGTACACCTTGATCGACCATTCGCGCATCGGGTAAGCCTCGACAGGCGATGGCTTGTCGCTATGCATTGTTAGATTCTCCGCCTATGCCAACTTTCCCAGAGAATACTTACATCTTGTGTTGCTCAGTAATGAGCTTGATTTGACGCTGTACGTAGAAACTGTCAGCATCATCCGACCCCGAGCTATCTGTACCCGTCGCGCCCTCAGACATATCCACATCCGCCTCCGTAGTCGAGTCCTCTGTAAGAACCGGAGCCAACACCACCGTTTTCCTCGCCGTCCTGTGCCGCCGACGCCGTCCCTTGAACCGCGTGTTGTAACTGAAAGCACTTGTATTCGTACGCATGGCTGATTGATGAATCACCAAACTGTCAAAGAGAAACAAACTACACATGCAAATTCACCGGCGTCAATGCCCTTTTGACCAGACAAGCCACTGGCTTCATCTACACTCATGGCATCCATCTCATTCAGCAATCAGATCATCTCTTAACACGACACGACTGATGCTCATGACCACATACCCTGAACGCGCCGGGAAGCTAAAGTAAAAAAGATCAAACCTACCTCAACAATCATCATGATTGAATTCTAACAGTCAAGTGAAATGGGAAAAGAATGAATAAGAAAAAAGCAGAAAAGAACCTTCCCGTCGTAAAAGATGAAAGTAAAAAAGGAACAAAAAAAAAACCAAGAACAACAAGTCCAATTCCAAAACCTGAATCCCTTTGTTTTCGTGTGAATTTGCAGTTGCCTACTCAAAAATAATCAATCAAGAAAAAGTCGTCTTTTGGGAAAGAATAGGCCAAAAAAGAAAAACTCAACAACAACCTAAGTAAAGCAATCGCCAATGGTAAAATACGTATGTATGTAGAAACCTGAAGCTGAATTTCCCTCTTCCCACAAATATTTCCGCGTTTCTTTGCCTAAACTGTTTTTTGAGAACTTCCCTCCCGCGCTTGTGGTTGTGCCTGCTGCACTGGGCTGAGCTGGGCTGGACCTTGCTGGGGTCCGGTCTTGATATTTTGGCGGAGAATGAGACAAGGTAAAATGTAGCCTGATGACTGCTATCTGTGATGTATTAGATTGAATGAAGACAACAATTGATGTAGTAGGGGTTGAATTGCATCTATTAATGAAATGTAGTTTAAAGAACGTCTAGAATAACCACGTTGTCAATGCCTACTCATACTGAAATATACCGGGCTACATCATCCAACGTTCAAAAAGGGGACATGGTCAATTCTCAGTATACTACCCACACAAAACAGCCTCGTGTCGTCACCACATTAATCAAGATCAAATGTCATCATAATATTCTATTATCTTTACTTTACTTCATCATCAAGCCTTTAAGCGTCAGACTTGAAGATGACCTTGTTGAGATCCTGCGCCTCCTCAAACGACTTCTTGAACTCGTTGGCGTCTAATTGAAGTTGTTAGCATTAGAATCTCGTATAGCATTCATCTTTGAAAAAAGAGAACTTACTCTCGGCGTTGGCAAAGCGGATGGCCAGGGTGGCAGCCTCGGGCTCACCCTCAGAAACATCAGCAGCGACATTCCACACCCAAGAGCGGTCAGAGCCAACGTTGGCAGACAGCTTCATCTCGGGGGTGACTACACCAAAACGTTAGCATTCCATACCGACTGTACACACATCATCTTTTCCAAAACTCACTGTAGTGGTTCGCGCAGACCTTGAGGGTCTTGTCACGACGCATGACCAACCGCACCTTGCCAGTCTCCTTGTGCTTCAACAGACGGACATCACCAGTGCCACGCTCCTTCCACTCCGAGGTCTCTCTGATGAAACGGAAGAGCTTGGCCCGCATCTTGAACATCTGCTCCTCGCTCTCCTCGTTGGTCTTGGTCTCCACCTTCTCCGTCAGCTTGATGACGGGCTCGAAGTGGACATCATCCGACTCGGGCGCATCCTCCTCCTCGTCACCCTTGGAGGCGGCAGCGGCATCGCGCTGGGCCTTGGCGCTACCCGAGTTGTCACCACGGTCCTCCTCCTCCTTCTTCTCCTTCTTAGCACCACCACCGAACATAGAGAAGACGGCAGAGGAAGTGACGGGCTTCTCCTCCTATTATACATTGTTAGCATCAAGTTCCATCATTTGACGTCATTGGCCGAGTTTCGACAAGTCATCGGATGGATGGTGTAGCCAGGCATTCGAGAATTCAACCGACCCCACGCTGTCAATGGCTGTCCAGCCCCGGTATCTACACAGCTCTCCACAGCAGCAAAGCTGTTAAACAAGCCAAGGTAACACCAAGGCTGACTCCAACCACTAGCGTCGCCACCACAACGGCCATCACCAAGACGACATGTGATATCGACAGAAAGGCAAACTCCATGTCTGAACCCATGACATCAGACAACTGGGTCAACAACCCCGCGTCATGCACGTCATCCAAAGCGAGAACCCTCACTTGCAGCGGTTCAACAATAACTTGTGAAGGAAGCCCCACGTCATCGTATATATCCGGCGTATAATCGTCGTCTCGGGTCGTGAATCGAATCGTATCCGGTCCGGTCCGTGTCGTGCAGACGTCCCTCGATAAGGAACTCCAACGAAGATTCTCAAATGCCCAACCATGTACATCATCATGCATCCAACCACTTTCTCGAACTCTCCATCTCATCACTATCCCCATCATCATCGTACCTCAGTCTTAGTCTCGGTCTTAGCCTCCTCGGTGGCAGCAACAACCTCGTCCTTCTTCACCTCCTCGGGCTTGGTCTCAGCGGCGATCTCAATAGCAGTCATCTTTGCAACTTGTTAAAAAGGAATGGGTTATTAAAAAAAAAAGAAAGCGTGGAAACAAAAAGACTCGCTTGAGATGTGATTTTCTCAAATTAAAGGATTAGAGGTAAAACAAAACACAGATACAAATCCCAATAGCTGTAGATGCCAACTAAAAAATTAACTACCCAGATCAACAAACCCAATTCAAGTGGGGTTCCTTCGCAGCGGGGGAGAAAGGAGAGGGGAAGGCGCAAAGCCAGGTAATAGCCCACTAGTCAGGGTGAAAACTTGCCACAATAGGCGCTCATTGCGAAAATTTAGGTGGACAGACAGCCCTGTAGTGGAGATTCATCTTGTTTTGACACCCCATTACAGAGGCTCAAGCTCAAGCTTCATAACACGACGCAAGCAATATCCAGTCACATGTTGTTCCCCCAAACGACGACCAACCAATCTAATACAAAGCCCAACCCCTCCAGTGATCCATCCATCAGCAGCACAGCGTTACCCCGCAGTAGGCCACGATAAATCTGCCCACCAGCCTCCTTCACTGCATTCTTTACGAACTTAGTAGTTGAAATTCCTGGGTATTATAATCTGTTTGTCTGGATATCACGTTTCAAGTAACATGACAAGAGAACGACATGGAAGTCTAAAGAAACCTCATGACATCACGGGACGACCCTGCGAAGCATGTATGCTTATAACCCTTGTGATCCCCTCGCCAAACTAACCCTGGTCAATGATGATGGTGCTTTAGAACCCTACAGTACCGGGACTCTCCGTGTGATCATGTCGTCGTTGTTTCAAAACATGGCCCACATCAAATTAATCCTCCCGGTTCCGACAAAAACATGTTCTCTAAATAAGTAACACACACTAAAACTACTCAAATCAAACATCACATGAAGAAAACAGCAATCGAGATTCATCTATTCATCTACAGACTTCACTGATTTAGACTTGATGCACCCATTTCTCTAAGACTTTTCCCTTCTTCCCCAGAAAGCCCCGACCCTTCTCTCTATATTCATCGGCCAATTCGTCTTTCCCAATAACTCTCAACCACTTTTCCTTTAACTGAATTTGCAAGTTAACGAAGCCCAACTTTGTCTTTGCTACTGCCTCACGACTCTTTGGCCGGGCTGTCTCCTCCCAAAGTTTCTTGACGTCAGGCTTCTCTGTCTGAGTGAACTTGTCAAGAGTCTCTTTGCCAAAAAGCATAGAAACATCTTTCCATTTTCTCATAGCCTTTGTGGCCGCTTGGAATGACTGGCACTTGCGAGAGGAATCAGTGGTCTCGTTATCTTCTTTGACAAATGATCTGAACTTGGCAAAGAAGTTCTCGAAGGGGTTAGATTGCACGGTTTCCGAAGCCTCAACAGTGCTCGTAACCGTCGTAGTTGCCGTGCTCGTTGCCGTAGCAGTAGTAGTAAGATAAACGTAGTTTACCGAAGTCTTATATTCGACAACAGTCGTTGTGCTGATAGGAGCCGAAACAACGTCAATCTCTTGAACCTGCTGATGAGTAGGCCACACGGTTTCACTATGGTGGAACCCCAGCGGCGACACATCAGACACCTGATATGTCGATAGTGATACAAAGGTTGAAAGTAGGAGCATAGTGAGCAATGTAGCCACGGTGCCAACTGCCTGAGGGGAGGCGTCATCCCACATCTCGCGCGGCCCCGGAATTCCCATGAATAGTTCCCGAAGCGAGCCCCAAAAGTCCGTCAAGGCTAGAGCAAACGCGTTCCCACCTTCAATCCGCTTGCGCGGCGGCAGAATCTGCGACATTTGCGGCGTTGACGGCTTTCCTAATGAGCTCTCTATGTATTTAAACGAGTCCTTTCTCGCCACCTGTTCCGCCTTTGGTTGTTCAGCGGTCGAGTCTTCAAAGTCGGAGAGAATGTGGAGGTTACTAACAACGAGACCCGGCTGGTGAATACTTCCTCGCGGGGTGGTAAGATCATCTTGAACATGGGAGTCTAGAGTCTCGTCTAATTCTTCCTCTGAATCATCGCAGTCGATGAATACGGAGGTAGCGTCGGACATGGAGGCACCGGAAGAGGCGCAGGAACCGGCGAACCTGGTAGGACTCGGGTTAAGAGCCAGATAGTCCTCTCCTACGTCATACGCCATGATGGCATCGTAGTCTTCATCGTCTCCAAGATCTGGGGTTGGTTGATCAATCTGGGTGTCTTGTTGGGTTTCTTCGGCATTCAGAATGTCGTCTCTATGTGGGACGTATTCGTGTTCCGGGTCGAGATCACTAGTAGCATTGTCATCGGAGCACTGAGAAGAATCATCTGCTACGGGAGAATCCTCAACAGATTCAATGTCAACATATGCTGATCCCGTCAGTGAATCAACTTGCTCAGCTAGCGCCTTGGCGCTTGACTTTCTCCGCGCCTGCTTCGTCATGACGGCGGGTTCGCTTTGTCTTCGGATAGTCGGGCTTTGATGCGTAACGCAAGTTATGGCTGAACGGATGAGCCGGTCTTTTGCGGTATGCCGTGGGGAATCCGAAATCGAGCTTGTATCAATGTGCGACAACCACTGGGCGAGTCGCTGGTTGCCTTGGGGGACTGGGAAGCGAAGGGCAAGTTGCTGTTGAGAGGAAAGGGAAGGGAGAGATTTAGATAATTGCTGAGTTTGTAGGGGTGGAGAAGGGGGACAAACTGGGTATGGTTTGGTGATAACAGAAGAATCTGATGAAGGAAAGGGAAGTGCAGTAGTTGATGTAGGTTCTGTCGCGGGATACGAAAGGTCGGATGAAATGCGGGGGTTAGGTGTAGGATATGTCTTAAGCCGTTCTGTCGGGCTACTGTCGAAAGTAGCTCTTGATTGGCTTGGGATAGAGGTGTCGCGAGCGAGTAGGGCGTGTTCACAATGAGGTAACTGGTGGTCGGTGGAAAGTTGTCTGTAAATATAATGCTTGTCCATCAACAACAATAACTAGAAAAGTCGAACCTCAAGAACAAAAAGTGCGTTCTGAAGCTCGGTAGGTAGAGAGGAAGGGAAAGGAAGCTCGCAAGTTGGTATCAACAGGCGCATGCGATTGGTAGCGGAGACAAAATCAACGGATCGTTTATACAGTTCGTTGTGGCTGGATCGGATCGGGCGACGTTGTTCGGATTGTAGAGAATAACAATTTACGTATCAGAACAAGACTGGAGAGAGTTAGTAGTCTGATACTAGCTGGTATTTATTATGCTGTCTGATAACATACACGCCGGCCTCATTAACGTCAAGAGAAATTGACACCGTGAAATGACGTATAGGCACCAAGTGAATGGCTTGGTGTGTGTGAATTATACAAGGGGTTCTCAAATGTATGTAAATAGGAATCAACGGAAGGACGATAAATGGCCAGTGTGGCTGTCAGACGATGAAGCGGGGTAAGTGGATGTGTATGTACAATATGTAGATGGATGACCATAACCCACAAGAAAGAAAGAAGAAACGAAAAAGAAAGCATTCGTAGCTATTATGAAAGGAAACCTCCGTTTAAAAGGGCAATGCTGAATCATTTATCGGCCCGGTCAACTGGCAGGCAGCCTACTCCGCACAGCTATAAACCTGTTCACGTTCCGACTCAGAATGGACCGGTGGCTTATCAGCCATTAGTGATGAGTCCAGAAGTTTCCCGAAATGGCAACATGTGACCAAAGAGGAATAATTGATCTTGGTAGGATTGATTTAGTGCGTTTAGGCGTCAAAGGGGAGCTTTTACAATGAATGAGAATGAGACATTCTTTGGGTAGAATGGCGATTGCTGTATGCACACGAGTGGACATACGAACGAGATCAATGTATCTTTAAATGCGGGTGCAAAGTGAGGCTTGATGATCGGGAACAGACGGACATTATTACCTGGTGTGACTTTCTGTCTACATAAGTACATACTTGGATGTTCCCTAAACTTCACTAGAACGTACAATCCCAAGTAAAACAAAGGCACCCGGTGGGGCCTCACAAAAGGGCAAGTTAACATGCCCCGTCAGCGTGGCAAAAGCCCACCAAAACCACTGGCTATCGACTCTGAAACGACCTTCTAGACTTCCACAACGGCCAATTGTATCCGCCACCATAACGCACTATACCCGTCTGTTGGGTTCTCCAACAGATTCCATAGTGCCCTGTCCAACCATTTCAGCGCTATCATGCATCAGCAGCGGTCGTCTCAAGTGGGCCAGCTCTCCCCGCACCGCCTATTCCTACACCCTGAAACCAGTGATCATCCCTGTCCACTATAACCCCGAATCAGCATCACCAGACCTGACCCCGCCATTCCATTGGCCAAAGAGGGATTGCGAGGAAGCGTAATTGGCACTTGCCCGGGTGTAGCTCGCGACAAGTCATCAATGAAGTCATCCTTTATCCCCTATTATAGAGATGTCGTGAGGTTATCTACAACCGTAACTTTCACGTGTCCTTTCAGAGTTAGAGATTCTTAGATGAATCCAGTCAGCTGATACGGTGGACCGTTTCCATCACACAACAAGCAACATAAACAACATCCTTTTACCATGCAATACCAATAGCCCCTTCATTTATAAACTAACCTTGGTTATAGCTCCTAGTAACCGCTATCTATCACTTGCTCCCTAATTTATTCCCCTATCGAAATCCTATTTCATTTCGAGAACTCTTCAATCATCCATTTCTTCATTGCGGCTTCTATATTCAACTTTTGCAATTAAATCGTCTAGATCGCAAGATCCTCAATACACACTCATTATATGACGTCACACTTATGGGCCGTGCGTTCATTGATAAGATAAAATACCCATGCAACTTATCAAGCAACTGGGCGTTTGGTTTAGGGGTATAACGTTTGCTTCGCATCTCTGCGAATCTGCGAAAGGTCAGGGGTTCGATTCCCCTAATGTCCACTCATCTTTTTGCTTCAGTCGTAAACATGCCCCGCATGATCAGCGATGTCTCACAAGAATATTGTGTATACATTTCACTATCATAAACTTTGTGTTTTGTTTTGGCAACTTTCAAATGTTGTTTGTCATAGCTTCATAAATTCATATACCAAACCTGGGAATAACCAACCTCAACCATTCGTCTATATCTATCATTTTATCGAGAAAAAAAAAACACTTATTCCTTGGTGTCTCCTTCTTTACTCCCCATTAGCCTCCGCCTCCTCCCTAATGGCCAATTGCAACCATGGATGCTCTAAAACCTGAGTAATGGTAGCTCTCTGTTCAACATTCCGATCCAACATCTTGCGAACAAGATCAATAGAGTCCTCGCTCATAACGTACGGAACACGAAGGGGGTGGTCCGTAATCTCATCAATACTGTAGAACGGATTCTCCTTGTAGATGATAGTGTACAGAAGAATGCCCAGAGCCCAGACATCCTGCTCTTTGCCGTTGTAAGATTGCCCACCGAGGACTTCTGGAGCAGCGTAATCAATAGTGCCGACGAAGACATTGAAGGGCCCGGACTTAATGTAGGCGGCAGATCCAAAGTCAATCAACTTGATAACACCCTTGTGATCGAGAATGACATTCTCGTCTTTGATATCCCGATGGACAACCTTTGCGACGTTATGAAGGTGATCAACAGCACGAGCAACTTGGAGGAAGATCTTCCGGCACTCAGTTTCGGCCAGGTCATTAGCACGAAGCTCAATGTAGTCGAACAAGTCAGACCCAGGCATGCCATGAGGAACCATCTCGATGTAGTAGTTAGTGTTATCCTCAAAGAAACACTCCATCTCGACAATGTTGGGGTGCATGTACTCTGGGCGGCGGAGGTATGACATAACATGAATCTCCAAAGGGACTGTTCCAAGCTTACGGTCACGAGTCCAAGTGTCAACCAAGATACGACGCTTAACGACGTACTTCAAAACCACCTTACGGCCTGTAGCATTATGGCGCGCAAGTTTGACTTGACCATATGCACCCTGGCCCATCTCCTCAAGAATAGTGTAATCAGCAATCGTAGCTTTAGCTCTAGTGCCAGGCTTGTGAGAAGGAGTGACCGGTGTGGCGGGAGCAGAAGGAACGGCAAGAGCCTTAGACTCCGTGGTAGAGTCTTCGGGTGTTTCTGAAGTCGGCGTTTCAATAGGAGTAGGTTTGTTCGGCGTGTACTTCACAACAGGAGCTGCAGGCTCGAGAGCTGGCGCAAGGCCACTCTCGGCAACGGGAGAAACTGTTACCGAAGAAGCAACAGTATGCTTGTTCTCCGAGACTTGAACAGCTGAAGAATCTGAAGCAGCGGGTTCGAGTCTCAATGGCGGGATGTCAGCAACAGGGCTGCGAACAATAGACTCCTTGTGATCATCCGAATCCGAATGCATATCAACTGGGCTACGAGACTGAACCTGACCAGGAGACGGTTGGTGAAGGGGCGACTTCACAGCAGTCATCGGAGGAGTTCCATGTGGGGAAGACCCGTATGAAGTGTTGAGGTGTCTGGAGTAAGTAACCCAAAGGGCGTAAACAGTTTCGACCTGAGGGGCGCCGAGGCCATCAGTGCCAATGGCATTTGGATCTGTTTCATCAACCTCGATAACTGGCGTATTGCGTACATCAGAGTTTTTCTCGCTCTGGATAACGCGCATTTGCACGTCAATTTTGAGCTCGGAGCCGTCACGATGCTTAGCGGGAATACCAACTGGGTACAGGAAGGCGTTGGCTGCATCAGGACGATGCTCGCGCAAAGCCAAAAGTGCAGCTGCCTTACGAAAACTTGTCTCTGGAACAACCATGCCTGGTGCTAACTCGACACCATCTTCATCAGTCAGCATTTTGACCAGGCTGTCAAAATTGGGGATAAGGGTAGATATGTTCTTGCCGTCTGCCTTGTCCCATCCGAACAACGATCCACAGAACACAGAGTTGGTGCTCTTGATAGCTAAAGTCTCTGGGGTGATGAGAATGATACCAGCCATGTGGGGGAAACTGGAAACTCTGAGTTCAAGCACGCCACGGACCTGCTCAACAGTGCACGGAATGTTGACCTTGGATGAGTGAGGGCAAGTGTAATATCTACGACGGGTGATCTGGGCATAATCAATAGGACCTTCTCTTGGGTCGATACCCTGACGGGGAATCCGAGGAATCAATGCATTGGCGGATACCTCACTGGTTTGCACACCTGAGCCCCAAATAGCTTGGGCAGCACCAGTAACTCCGGTGACTTCACCCTCTGCGTTGAGAGCAACAACAGCAGAATCCTCGTAAATCTCCTCTACAACCCAAATGAGGCCGAGGCGCTTCTCCTTAACCCAAATGCTGGCCGAGCCAGTGGTACCGTTGCGCTTCTGAATAGGCACAACGTCGCCGCAAAGTAACACGCCGCGAGAAAGGTTGTTTCTTTGGTGTCCCTGAGCACGAGTCTTGGGTGGGTGAGGATCGCCATTGTGAACAGTCTGAGAGCGGCGGGGGTTTTTGGCCACGGGTGAACGAGGGCCAGTGCCCGACATGATACGAGCTGACGATCCAATCAGGGCTGTCGCGGCAGCGGCAGCGGCAGAAGCATTTGGGCGAGCTTCCTCGTCCTTTTCGGCTTCCTTAGGATCCAAGTAGCGAAGTTTCTTCTCCAGCCATGCGCGTCTCTCCTCTTGTACCACCTCCAAAATACCGATTTTTCTGATCTCAGTCTTGGTGACACCGAACAAGAGGCAGGCAAGATCGTTGGCTGCCAAGATTGTGTATGGTGATTTCGCCTCAGTGGTGAAGATAGCTTGCGCAGCAGGGACCCAGCGAGTGTGGTTGTGACTCCCGGGGCGCATAGGAAACTCATCCATAACAGGCGAATCAGCAGCCTGTTCAGCAATTGACTGGGCAATCTTAGCAGTCCGGTCAAAGGTGGTTTCGGCGGCCTTCACCTTATCTGGTAAGGCACCACCGGGGGTGTCGGTAAAAGTGCGCTTCAACAAGAGCGCAGGTCTGTCGGGGAATTTCTTGCCGGGGAGTGGGGAGGTGGGGCTAGGCCCGGTCGCCTCCTGCGCAGGTTGCAATGAACGATTTTCTAAAGGAGCCGAGGTAAGGTTGAGACGTTCGGGGCTGGAAGTGCGGGGTCCAAAGCCATAGTCGGTGAAGTTAATGGCACCAGTACCTGCCTGGCGCAGATCGACCATGCTATAAGAGAGATGCAGCGAGTCACTACCAGACTCGTCTGACGGAGCCCATCTCCGGCCGCGATGTGAGCTCTGACGGCTCTCATCAGTCTGGGCAAATGAAAACGAGTGAAGTGACTCTGTCGGAAATCTAGAGAGATCTTCGATGTATAGCGGAGAGCTAGGGCCGGTACCGAGAGCAGCAGGCATTGATGGACTTGGTAGCGAAATGTGCATAGAAGACGAGCGAGCGCCAACAACAGATGTGCTTCGCGAAGAGGGCGCTGATGGGTGAACCAAGGGTCTACCAGAATGTTGTTGGCGTATGCGTCGCAAGCCAGAGAGGCCATGGTGGTCATGCTCAGTGACAATTGGAGAACTAGAAACCAATTGTAAGCGATTGCTATCGGACAAAAGGCGCGCATCCAAAGGGACATACCGAGAGTTCTTTTCGATTTCATGGGCAACATCGATTGAGTAGCGCATTAGAGAGTGGTCAGATGAGCCTTCGCCTGACATGATGCTAAGCAAGTTGCCGGTGCTTCTGTTCTTTGGGATTGGTGGAACGACAGACAAGACGGAGCGGCCGCGGGGCTCGTCTTTGGACTGTGGTACGTTTTCTGGTTGTGGTGATTTTGGTGGTGTTATTTGGGATGGGGCAACAGGAAGCTGGCTGACGGATGACGGCGTTGTGAGAGAAGTGGCGCTTTTAGAGCATGAAGATGACGACGGCGCCTGTGAGAGGCTGTCCTCGGCAGTCATTTTGAAATCTAAGAGGGGCCGTGTGTGTGTGTGTGTGTGTGTGTGTGTGTGTGTGTATGTGTGTTTGCGTGTATAAGTAGTGGTTAAATGTCGATTTCATGTAAAGATGCTGTGAACCGATCAAATCTGTGGACTCGGGTATTTAGTTAGTAAACAAAGGTGAGAATATAAAGTGTAAAAACAAATGACGAAAGAGTGTAAATCAAAAGCATAAACAAGAAACAGTCAAAGGGCAATGCTAGACTAGCACAGGCCAAGCATGCAGAGAAGTTTGTAGCGCACGAGGTCTGGTGTTATATGTCTGTAGGTTTACGGAGGGTTTGGGAAAATATGGCACGGTCTTGATGTAGTGGACGTTCAGCCAGAAAAAGTATGGAAAGCCAGACATCGCTTACAAGGTGGTGAGACATAAATGCTAAACCAATGACAGAGCGAGAAAAGGCGAACCACAGACACAAGTATGAACCCCGAGTCGCAAGTTTTTGATATGGGCAGATTGATGTGATATGGAGAAAGTGCTCTTACATACCTTAAAGCATCAAGGGATGCTTGTAAATGCAAGCTGCAGTGACTTGAGCGGAAATGATGTCAAGAGAAGACTCCAAGCAAGTGCGCGCCCGACGCTTTGGCAATTGAGGAGAGCTTCGAGTGATGCAGTAAATCCTTACCCTAACAAAGCAGTGTGGCAAGTTGACGGAAAGTGTTTCGTAGTATGACAGGGACCTTTTCTAGGGCGACCGGTTTGTCCTAAGACGGAGTTGGACAAGACGTCTATACACGTCGAAGTGGTAGAATCCGTGATGTTAAGGTCGTGGGCAAAGTTGTGGGTAGAGTTGCGCGTAAGAGCCGAACGAAAGGAAGCCAACAAACAAAACTCTGTAGAGTCACTTGACAGCTGGGCCTAGTCGCTTATAAAGTGCGAAGTTGTCAAAGGAATCAAGAGCCACTTGAGAAAAATCGGGAGAAAAACGCTGACCCTTGTTTGGTGGGACGGGATTGCAGGATGAATGGATGAGGGACCACTTTCAAAGGCTGGCGACGACGATTTAATTGAGGCGTTGAAACTGACAAACTTTGGGCTTGTTGGGTAGTTGTTTGCCGTGACGAAATGGTGATGTCAGGGTTTACTGGCGTAGTCTAGCGGAGTCTGGTGGGGTCCTTGGG
Organism: Huntiella bhutanensis; assembly: GCA_002018275.1. Classification (NCBI taxonomy): domain Eukaryota; kingdom Fungi; phylum Ascomycota; class Sordariomycetes; order Microascales; family Ceratocystidaceae; genus Huntiella; species Huntiella bhutanensis. Next base: position 308,641 of record MJMS01000005.1, on the reverse strand, counting down.
TATCAAAGAAGTCGTCAGGTAGTAACGAGTAATTGAGGTGCGGGGTCTGTATCGATGACGATCGGTAAATAAAGAGCGAAAAACGTGTAAAAAAACAAGACTGCAAGAGAAGAAAGAAAGCGGGGAATGTCTCTTTATATAGTTGACCCAAAAAAAAGACTTGTCTTAGCTTTTTCGCCTTGATTTATTTCATTGCCTACGTTAAACATCGCGAGCTAGTACGCACTTTCGGCCTTCTCAAGTGCTAAACCTCCCTTTAACCTCTTCCGGAAGTGTGTGTATGTAGGTTGTTGCTGCTTGTACAGACATACAATTTCAAACCAACACCAGGCTGAAATCATGTTCTCCAACAGGCAAGACAACCACCAGCCATCTAATCCATCGTCTAAATCCCATCAAAATCTTCATCAATTTACAATTTTTCATCATCAAATCCAATAGTGATCCTACAAACCCGCCACAGATAACTACAAATGAACATAATCCATTGTCAACTCCGTAGTTTTCTCCCGTCAAGGAATCCCTGAGACCGCCCTGTTGACACCCGTCATCCGGGAAATCGAACTAGTCAAAAAGCGAAAGACTAACGGCGTTAGGCTGATGCAAATTCTACAGAATTGAATGTTCTATGTTTTTCTCCATGTTCACATGACCTGAATTCGGCGGCTCTGCTCATCAACTAGGAACATTACGGCGATTTCTATAAAACACCATTTTGAGAAGGCAGGTATGTATGTACATATGTATGGTTGGTGATACATTTGATTACCTTCGCTGTTGTCCAGATTACGCCAAGATATGGGCTTGCGGTTTTGCACGTCGTTTTGTGTATGCATATGTTTAAATTATCAAGACAATAAACCCGATCATATTGAAAGAGTAACACAGAGCTGCCAACCCCATTAATTCGTCTTTCTGGCTCTGACTCCGTCGTTACTACCCAGCTAAACTCATTCCTGCATGGAAACTTCTTGACCTATCATGTCGGAACCTTCTTATGAGACCGCCATCGTCAGCCAACTCGGCAAAGTGCAACCGTCCTCGTCATCGACCAAAACCCTTGACCTTCTTAAAATATCCGCACCATACACTCTACTCTAAAGCATCATCAATCTGCTTCCTGTAGTTCTCAAAGAAACAGACACATGCCAGCACACCGCCTCGAAACCCCAGAAACGCCACATGTCTATCCAAATCGCAAATCAGCCATGCATCACCTTCCCAATTCACCCAAACAAGTTCAGGAACATGAGACAAGCAAAAAACCCGTTTCAATTATTCTCAGGTTAAACATCCGGCGGGATGATCCCTCGCACACGCAGGTATCCTTAACCAATGTTTGTTGGTCAATTTCACCTCAATATCCGCATCCCTTGGTAATCTGAATTAGTAACGAGTCTCTTGTGCCATCCTTTAAGTTGATCTTTGTTTGCCTTTCTATGCATGTGACGGTTCTTTGTTTTAGAGTTGCAGGTTATTGTTGGCGGTTGTAACGACAACAATGCAGCTATTCATATCATTCGTCACATTATACAGATTTGTTCTTATATCTCAATTGGTTAGGGTTATTTGATTGGAGTATCACCGCCGCTATGCTAGTCTTGCTCAGTACATCAACTCCGGGTTTGCCCTAAAGTTACACTGGCACTTGCATTCTGGAACCGCACACTCTGTCATTCTCGCAAACCATTCCCTTGCGTGATTCAAGTGCATCACATGCTCACACTTGAGACAGAAACTTGGGAACTTAGCCGCCGCCTTCACTGCCGCATCCACCGCCCCATCAATACGTGTAGACCTCTTCATACCAACAATCTCAAGGCACACTGCACACCGTGGCAGGTTTCGCCCACAGGCCTTGCAACAAAGACCTTCGGCCATGCTAGCTGCAATTAACGGGTTCCGAATTTCGGGCATTGGGTTGCCGTTTCCGCCAGTACCGGAGATACCTCCACCACCATTAAAGGCTGACTGATTGCCAGGTCCACCTGCTCCGGGTTTTAGGTTGCCAGAAAAACTAGGCGTAGAGGAGGATGTGCTGAGACCCCTATGGAGACCAGAAGGCTGCGAATTTCTCGACTCGTCCATTCTCAGCCCATTATCACAAAACACACACCGCAGCGCAATCTGTCTAGGAGGCGGCTTTAACTGAGGCTTCGAGTTATCATCGTGCTTACTAAGCTTCGTACTCTCGACGTCATATTTAGTCCGCTGTAAGAATGCCCTGTGACGTTGCAGATAGTCCCGATATGCCGTACGCCAAGCATGCGCACGGAAATCATCCACGTAGCGAGGGGCAAACATGGCGCAGACAAGCGTAGCAGTTTGATAGTCGCCGAACTTTGCAATGTACCGCGCAAATATATCGATAAGTTTGCCAGTGAGACCCGTCAAGACAATGCCTTCGAGGTCACCTTCGTCAGCGCTAGCACCGACCTCTAAAGAAAGCCAAGTGGTGAGCTCAGCGTCGTCTAGATTGCGGACAGCTACGTATGCTCTGTCCGCAAGTGGGAGACTCCTTTGAGCTGCCACCATGCGCCAATCGCCTGTTGCAATCAGGGTAGAAATGGCTCTTAGATATGGATCGGTCTTGCAAGCTACCGAGTCATCAAAGTCAAGAGGCACTCCAGCGCGACCAGAGCCAATCGAAGAACGAGTCCCTTCTTTCCCCATGAGTTGGAGAGCCAACGAGACAAACATGAGTGTCGGATGCTTGCTACTAGCATGCTTCAGAATATCAATGGCCTCCTGGTTCTTTCCACGAAAGAGCGCCTTGGCTGCAGCCCGTGTTTGGGGAGTTGTCGGAACATCTGGAAGAACTTCATGCAGATTATCAAGATCTTCGTGGCCCTGTTCTCCATATGTGCAAATGGCTAAACACAACTGCCGATGGTTGGGCCACTTGGTCTTAATACCATCGTACCGTGGGAGGCCAGCCTTTTTACACAATGCACCAATATGCTTCTCCCATACCATTCGATCCGAACTCACGGAGCCACCAAGGCGAAGACGGGAACGGGGCTTTAAGCCGAGGTCATTGTTCCACACAGGCGAGATTCCCATGTAACTCAAATCGAGGGGGTGGATACTCATATCAGTATGCGCCGAGGCAGATTTTGCATCTGTTAAAGAGTGTTAGTATATCATCTACAATTTGGTTAGCCGCTTTAAACTCACCAGCAATCCAAAGCCACATGCCCCGCACCCATGGATCGTCACTGACAATCTCTGCGTTGCGGACTGGATCAAAGAAGTATTTCTCTTTTGCTCTCAACAACATGGTATGGTCAATTACCATGTGTGCTTCTCTTGGGAAGCCTCGCGTTTTCTTGAGCGTCATAAGAAGTTCCTCGTGCAGTTCCCGGTGTGAAAGCATGCCATTGGCTCTTTGTTTAGCCTTCTCCTTCTCGGCTAAGGTAGCCTTGGACGATACATAGTTCTCTCGGGAGTATATCCGCAGGAGCTTAAGCTTCTCGGCCACAGTTCCAGCCTCTTCAAATGCTTGAGGCAATGGCTGGGCTAAAAGATCAACATCAACGAGAGTGGTTTTACTAGCATCAGCTGGTGTTACAACCATTTTAGAGATTTGGTTCAGCTGATCTCTCTCTGGTCCAAATACAGGAACCTTGGACATCTCTTGTTCCTGAATGACTGGACCCAACATGGTTGGAACGTCCTTGGCGTCAAACTTCATTAGGTCATGGTATGGTTCCTGAGTCTCGTATCCCCTGTGCGGGGCAGACCACGGAACCAATTGGAACATGTGGTCCGCTGCATTTGAAGGTTGTTCCAAAATATCAAACTTGCCGCTTGCCCGTAATGCCAATATTCTCGGTCGCAAAGTAGGATTCTGCAGAGACACCCAATCAAAGGAAACAATTCGGTCGTTCTTGCGGCTCAAGTTGTACCGTGAAACATCCATGTCGTGTGACCGATGCACTTCAAGGAGCTCTGCAGATTCCCTACTGTAAGCTGGTCCTGAGCTTGCTGCTGCAAGAGCTGCTGCAGCTGCTGCGGGGTTTTGAGCAGGAGGATCGCCAATATCTGTAGAGCGCTCCTTGTTAATCTGGAGGACCTTGAGTTGTCCAGTACGTGACAGAACACCGAGTAGACCGCGGCGATCACGGCAAAAACGAAGTGATCGGATATCAGAATGCATGCTGTCCGTAATCGAGGCATCAGCATCAACATTTACGATGCGATCCAACTTGAGAGCAGCTCCGTAAGGAACAACTTCATCTTCAATAGCTTTAGCGTAAACGGTTGACTGCAGAGGCTTGTTTGCCGCACGACGATCCCAAATCATGATTCCGGGCAAATCAAGAGCGGAAGAAGCAAAATAGTTCTGATCACAAGAGTCAATGGCCAAGTTGTTGTTGCATTTAGTGTTGAACATCACACCTGGTTCCTTTTTCTCTGACACACGGAGATCCAACATTTTCACACCATGGCCCTTGATTCCAACGACTAGAGTATTATGCTGGTCCTCGAAGAATCGGATACTCGAAATGGACTGACTGGCCTCGAGTCTATTGGATGGTTCCGTGAAAGCTGAGTGATCCTTTTGAAATCCGGAGATCCGCGAATCCAACCGGGTAAGATGGCCGAGATCCCAGATATGAAGGCAAAAGTCGGATCTCACTCTATCCATGCCAACAGCCAATCGACATTGTGAGTTGAAGGCAACAGCCTGACACGTGCGCATCATCTTAACCCCCAACTCAACATAGTCATTAGAGTTATCATCCACACGGAGCAGGTTGACGACACCAGCCGCGGTACCAACGGCCAAAAGACCTGGTGATGTGTGAGACCAGTCATATGTCGTCAGTGGGGGGATATCTTCATATTTGGATACAGGTTGGTAGTCAAAAACGCCACGAGTAGCACGACCCGTTGGCTTGTAAATTTGCACTGTCCGGTGCTGGAGATTGATGTGCATAAAACTCTCATGATTCTGGCGTGGGCACCATTTGACGAGACCCGAGTCTATACGGTCCATAGTGAAGGATGGAGAGGCTTGCGTAGATGTGGCGGGGTATGATGTCTTATTGAAATGATGAATTGTTTATAGAGTGGGCAACAGAGACGAGTGACTCTCTCAGGATAGCCCGAAGTTTGATATAGCAAAATCACATGAGCTATATTGGGCTTGAGTAAAGACTCAGAGAGCCTGGATGAAATAACTGTTAATGACGGAACGGTCCCGATAAAGCTTGGTCCAGCTCCGGGATGGTCTATCTTGAACTCAAGCCGCAAGGTCGGTGAGCCTTGAGCAGCTTTAGCCGATTATCACCCGTCAATCGCTCACCGAGATAACTGGCCCACCTAAATTTTGAGAATGGCAGGGATATAGCGCATCGCATCTTTGTTTGAAGTTTCTACGAATTTCTAGGATTTCGATTGGACCAGTGCCGACTTATAGATTTTCATTAATGAACCACTTCCCGTTCACCATATTGTTTAATACTTGATATCGAAAGACATATATATACACAGTCTCATCATGGAAAATGACGCCCCCGCAGCTCCTCGTTGGAAGGGAAAGACCCACAAGGCCAAGGAGGGCACTCTAAATGGTATGAAGAAGCGTCTTCGTACCATTGAGCGCAAGTTCGCGCGCGGAATCGACATGCCAGCGACTATCAAGAGCGAACTGGAGCGTGAGAGACAAGCGCTCAAGACAAGCATTGCCAATGTTGACCACCGGCGTCAACGGGGAAACATGATCAAGAAGTACCATATGGTGCGGTTCTTTGGTAGGTTCCGGAAACTCACAAGGCCACCCAACACACTTGCTAATACTCTTCCATCTGCTAGAAACTCAAAAGGCCACCCGTAGACAAAAGCAAACAAAGAAGGCTCTTGTCGCCAACCCCGACGATGAGAAGCTCAAGCAGGATCTCCATGTCTACGAAATCGACTTCCATTACACCCGTTTCTACCCCCACCTCGAACCCTACATCAGCTTATACGCTGCGGAGAGAAAAAAGGGCGAAGCTGAGCCGGAGCAGCCCGTTGTTCCCCTTGGGCACGTCCCGGTACAAAATATTCCTGGTCTTTTGAGACCACCAATGTGGACGCTGGTAGAAAAGTGTTTACAAAAGGGACCTAAGGCGCTTGAGAGACTACGTGATCGCTGGTCACCCGAGGTAGATCCACTGGCGGAGAGGGCACAAAGCCAGACCAAGAAGGATACGCAAAAAGAGAAGAAGAACAAAAAGAAGGCGGTAGTTGAGGAGAAGGCGGAAGAGTCTGGTGATGAAAGTGATGGTGGTTTCTTCGAGTAGACAGACTTGACTGTTTGTCGGGGTTATTTTCATTTGTGTATAGGTACAGTTGGGCAACGGAGTTTGGGTTTGGTATCTTTTGTTAGGGTTAGTTTGGTTCCCTGGTGTATTTTACAGCGAATAGATGACGTCAAACAATGATTTCACATGACTCTCTACTGTTATTAGGTTGCATGCAAATATGCGTGTTTGCATGTGCATCAAGGCACCAAAGTATGACAGCCTGTTGCATGTCTCGTCACATTTGGTGCTCAGGTCAAGTCCCCGCACATAGAATTTACGTGCCCCACCATGTCGTCAGCCCTGTCAAAATCAGCGTTTACAACTATTCTACTCTCCGACAGAATTTAACTAAACCATTTGGGATACCACCACGTAGACACCTCCTATTTATAACTTTCATATTCGAGTGATTCCCCTGTGTGCCACGGTTTGTGTTGATCCAGCTGTTCGTGCATGCATGAAAACGCCCTATACCAACGCCTGGGACTTGAGCTTTTGGTACCGACAGCTTTTTGGTGGCACCTGTTCATCCTGACGTCACCACCTACCTTGTTTTGGTCAAGCTCTGCATCCTTTGGTTGCATATGTATATTGTACTAAGCCATTCCACTTCTTCTTCCACCTTTCATTTTTGTTTTCGCGTCACCAACAGAGGTTCTTTTTCGCTGAAATCGGTTACACGATCAACAAATTCAGTTCATTTGAACAATGGAATCTCAGTGGCCCGACATCGTCAAATGGGCGACTGCTCGTTGCAAGCAGAACCTCGATTTCGATGAACTTACCTCAGAAGAGCAACATATCTTGAGTTTAATTCCGACAGCCATCGAGGCTTGGAAAGGCGGTAATGAGGAACTCAACCTCGAAATCTTCTCATGTAACTGGATTAGCCCCCTCAACGGTAAGTAATGGTCTCGCTATGGCCGACGTTTATGTCCTGACTTTATTGTAGAGCTTGCTTCTCGGATAACTAAGAACTCATCAGCCCTTACATACACCGATGAGCAACACGTAGTTCCTGCCGATGAGGATCGTACCCAGGGCATGTATCGCTTTTCAAGCACCGTCAGGTACGATGGTTCGGTGGAGCCTAGTGCTGACTTTGGGTTTATCAATGGGAAGTCTCCGCAGTTTGCGAGAAAGAAGGTATGATATGGCCAAGAGTTTTTCAACTCCATTCATCTAACCAACCTACTACAGGATGCTCGCCAATACGCCTCATACTGCATGCTTCATCGTATGCTAAAGAAGTACCCGCAAAAATTCAATCGCTCCCTTATCGCTCAACTGGAAAATTTCCCAATCACCTCCAGTAAATCAAAAGCTAAACCTGTTGCGGCTCGGGCTTCTGAAGTTCCCGGTACTACTGCTCCCGTGGTTCCCGTGGATGACTCTCAGGCCCCAGGCGCCCCGCCTTCCTTTGAAGCTCTACGTAAAGCAAACCCAACAAACACCGCCAATATTCTCGATTTGTTTATTGCAGAACAGTCTGATTCAGCTCAGGATACCAAGTATGACCCCCTTAGCCCCATTTTACAGCCACCGGTACCTACCACATCTGCGCTGAATTCCTCTCAGTCACAAAAATAGCTGGCAATTGTGGTACCAGTGGCTGATGTTACATTTTCAATTGGTGTTTTTATCAACTACTGATCCGTCTAGAGTAGGCAGGTTAGTCGAGTGAATGCCTAGAAATCCTTTCACAGTTCAAAATCGTACATAGACTGTGAAATTCATTCACTAAATACATTCCCCAAATAGGCATACCCCCCATCATGACCCAGTTTCTATTTCATCTGTGGGTCCCGTGGAAAAGTCTCCGCAAAGTAGTGTCAAGCCGGTTTCTTCCACTGATCCCTCTAATCGTCGGAACTCTTCTTCTAACACGTCCCGTCGCTCTGTCCCAAGAAGTTCCAACTTAAGTATGGGCGCCGGTGAACTTGTTGGGCAACGCCGTGAGCTCTCGCGTATTTTCACGGAATTGGGCATTGAAAAGCCTGTCTGCCGTATTGAATTCTGTCAAGAGAATGGACGCAGGACTTACAGAGGATGGTGGGAGAAGAAGGTTGGGACTCATTGCCAATTGCCCAACATTGAAGTGGAGGGCATGTATGATAGAGCGGCGCTAGAACACAGACTTCATGACGAACTGATAGAAGCCTTGACGCAACGTGCTGAGCAATGGAAGTTCCAGAAGGTAAAGGACTTGGAGGGTGTTTGGGGTGCAGTACAATGAATGTTTTTCGTTGTTCGTGACATTTTTACTTTACGGCGTGTTACTTTCCTCTGTCTCTCTATACATATATTATCAACGTTTTTCTTTTTATTCGTCATGGTTATTGTTACCTCTGTCCCTTCTGTCTATGTTTCCCTTGTGGCACCACCATCTTTAGGCCCTCGGGCAACACTCCAACTTCGGCTCCATCTTCCACTAAAGTTCCCACATCTACCCGTCTACCTGTGACCTTCTTGAAGAATCTAATTGATACCAAGCCTTCTGCGTCACCTTCCGTCAACAAAACGCCATTTTCACTTCTCCACCACTTCAAACCTCCCTCATTGATAGATCTTTCTACATCAATCTCCACAATCAACTCTGCATCCCCACGCATCCCCGATATCACTTTATCGGTCTCTCCGGGCACTCCTTCAGCACAGTGCACATGATTTCTTCCCATCCGACTAATACCTCCGCTCTTCACAATGGCAGCCCAGTATGTGAAGAAGGTTCCGTGAATGACAGTAGTAGGATAAGGTGATTCAACGGGGGTTAAGAGAGCAGTAGAGTCAACGGGGATACTGTGGCCTTGGTTTGCCCGAATAAGCCAGTGAGTGGGGTCGGTGGAATCTTCTGGGCCGTCGGGTTTGAGTTTCATGGTGAAGCGTTGTTTGGCGTTGTCGCGGGTGCATGACTGGACTTCTTCAAATGTTACTTTGTCTGACTTGAGAGATCCCCATGACAGCTACGTTTGTTGTTAGTTTAAGACCCCGGGTGTTATACAAGAGACAGGTCACTTACTACTTTGTCTAATGAGGCAAAACCCTCGGTGTCCAACTTGATTCCAGCGCTCACCGCTTGGTGTCTCAACAACTTGGATAAGGCCCGAGATACCTTTTCTTCTCGAGAGGCAGGTCCCTTGGGTCTCCGAGGTCCTCGTGCCTTTTTGTCTCCGGTGGAGTTTGTGGGTGCTTCTTTGGGTATCTCTGTGGACATTTTGGATGTTTGAAATGATTCTTGAGATAAATGTTGTTACTGTCCTGATGATGTTGAATACGGACATTATAGTCTGTGTCACACAATATTAACCCCATTCTATAAGTTTAACCCTACTGCCTTACTGGAATCAACGACTGTGCTTCAATAGTTTCCAAATTGCGTAGAAACACGATACAACACCAACATCTATATATTGACAATACCTAGCCCCCATTTAATACACATTTACTAATATATATTTATTTCCACTTTCCTAACGATACCCCAATATATCTATATTCTGCATCCACCCGCAATCACCACAACACACCGACTGTTTTGAAAGTTACTGTGACTGTCATGATTCAGAACCCTGGTCAGTCTTGTATCTCCAGCTGTTTACCTCCGTGACCAACGTTCTCCACGATTGATCCAGGACTCTAACCAAGTGTCTCTCCTGATCCACTAACGCGGTTCTTGTCAGGGGACAGAAGACAAGTCTAGAAAGTACACCGATCTTTACGACATCTTCAAACGCCTAAGTAAAACAATGTCGACATGGAGAAATCACAATGTAACCATATCCCACCTGCAAGTATCCTGCAATAAAACTCATAACTGTGACTATAGAAGCCGCCGCCACAGTGGCAACACATCATGGGACAATGATAAGCTACTTTCACATTCAACCATGGTTCCTTCAAAGACCACGCACAGAACTCCCGGTATCGTGACCAGCTCCCACCGGATTCCTATCTTGCATTCCACCAAACATTTACCACGAGGTACAACAGCGCAGACAAACTGTAACCTGCGCTAGACTTGGTTGAGCCAAAGACATTGCATGGCGAAGGAAGTACCAGATGAGATTTCCAAGTGGCAGGCCGAAGTCTTTGCATAAGATTCCCACTATGATGCCTGCTTGCATGCTGCAGCCGGTTGAAAGAAGTGGGCATCTTGAATCCCATGACAAATCCTCCCTTCTCCTCTTCCACTACGCCTACAGATTTTTTGCTGATTCGTGCCTTCTTCTCCTTTTGGTCGGCACTGACAGCGGTCCAGGTGGGAGCTTTGACTGTGGACACGCGAGATCGCCCTGGGCCATTTGGTGGTCTCTGCTACGGGATGCGCTTGGTGGAGTTACGGGCGAATGCTAAAAGCACAGAGAATCTACTGGCCATGATCAGGCGTTGGTTGGAGCTTGAGACGGGAGAGCGCCAACATTGCCGACGACCCTTATGATGACATCGCTGTAACCCTACCACAATGGTGGGTTAATTAACATTTTCGAACAAAAAGGAATTGGTGTAAGCGGTTTCTAAAAGATGAACCTGCGACTTCAACAATTTCAAACTAAACAGCGTTCCCTAGACCAACATTACAGGGTGATAACCGCCAACACTCAACAACAGGACAAGGTTATCAAACATGCTGGTTTCGCACGCGAAGGGGATTGACGAAATGATGAATTAGTTTGGTAGCGGATGTGGAGTGGCGTACGCGGGGGTTAACGCGTCGGAGAGGGGTGAATATCGCAAAAGTAGGACCCAGGGGCAACGAAGAAGGGAGTTGCTAGTTGCTAGCGTGATGGCAATCTGTCGAATTCGCGATGTTGCCAGTTGTTGTCTGGCCTTGCTCAGCCTTGTTTAGGATGGAGGTTGTTTCTGAACAAAGACATGACATGCCGTCAATGAAGGAGCTAAGTAAGATCCGGCTATTGTTTCAATTTTGGAGAACGTCATCTCTTGGTCGTAGTGTACATATGTACATACACACATATAGATGCAACTCATGTTTGCTAGCTTTTGTCGTAGCAGCAAAGTTTAAGAGCCTGCGTTTGGTTGCTGCATATGTCAGGATCATTGTCTGTTGTCAAAGCCACTCTCTCCCAAGGGAAAGGCCCCGGGAAGCTCTAGAGAAGTGGAAGACACTAGTATCACCGCTTAACTTGGTCCTTTCCATTTCTAGATTTTACTACCGTATGCCCTTGCTCTCCGCCCAGACTTTGGTTATCCATGCTCACCCAGATGTTCAGCGTCGCATCCAGTCAAGGCGGGACATCGTCTACGTTGCATTTTCCACCGACTCGCATGAGAAAAAAGCTGCACAGAAGCGAAAGAAACAGCGGCACCAGCCATGCCATATAGTTCAAAACCTGTCGTCATTCTGTGCACTGAACTTCCCACCAACGCGAGCCACCGTCATCGTGCTTGAGTTTCTTGCAGCTCGCTGTAATCGGAAGCTTCCTCGTTTGTAGTGGTGAATCTCACTTTCCTTGTTGTGCTGCAAGAAGGAATCGTAACTGCATCCTTTCCCATTTCGCTTTGCTCTCCATGGCTGTTGTTGGAAATTATTGAGTCTCCTCTTTAGCGTTCTAGTTCCTGAGTCTCTCCACTTTGTAAAGACCGTTGCTAGGAACACACTCGGACCGCTCTCTTTTTGTGCTTTTTATTGAAGGTTGTTATGGTGTTGACCCATCAGAGTCCAATTATTCGATAGTTTTGACCTTGTAAATTCACCGTTGTCAATCACCCAGTTTGACATTCGAGGCTACGATCGCTAAAAAGCTTTTCACGGTCCCGGTCAACAACTCCAATTGACCGAATCGCCCATCCGGCTCCTTTTCGCGCACATTGTATCACCGAACTACTTTAGACGTTCCTGTGTGTCCGTGTAAGAGCACCATTTTCATAGGAATCCGTCGTACCAGGAGGACTATCTGTTCCCGTCAGCTTGTTCTTATACATACATACAGCTCCTAAACACCCCACCATTACATTGTTTCACTGCATTTCTTTGTCCCGCTATCCACCACAATTACCGGAACAACAAAGAATCGTTACAAGTCCTTCAATATTCTGTAAGTAGCCTAATGTGAAATATCCATTTTGTTGTATTGTCACCATTGTATTATTTGGGACTCATCCATAGATGTGTATCTTTGATCTTGGAATCATCAGCTCTCCACTCTCGTTACATAGTTTCAGTTACACTTCCTGTATACGGATAATCCATACTGATTCTCATGCTTTCACTCAGCTTTAGCTTGATTTCGCCATTTCCGTCTTGCTACCTCAAAACCCTGACCTGGCCTCTACTTCCGCGAAATCACGTCTGCGGCGCTACTACCCTCGCATCTTTCTACTCAGGCCTGCCACTCCGGCGATCAGACGCTCGGGACATCCTTTATAAAGTCAACGTGAAACGACTTTCTCCACGGCTCCATCGAAACTTTTGCGACGCCTTTTGACCTTCTTTTCCCCTTTTGTCACTCTTCTCCTTTACAATTTTCATTTCATACTTCTCAACACTAATAATCGGCACCATCGCGAGACATTCCAACTGTCGGTGAAGTACCCAACTGACCATTGGCTAAGCTGCATACATTTACATCCACGCATACATTTAATTATCGCCCCATTACGCAAACGCCCACCAGATTTTTCCGCCAGATAGCTTGTTATTTCGACACATACGCCAGTCATAGACACTCCGGATATACACATCGTCTTTTCACTGTTCTTTTGTGACGGCACCGTAACGCATGGCTTTTGCTGAGCCCTCTGCAGCTGTAGTGAAACACGAGATATAGCAAATATGGCGACACATATGGCTTCCGGTCTTCAGAGTCCTATCTCTCTCGGAGAGAACACACCCGGCTTTGATCATTCACATATTTCCTCCACGATGGATACATCGGCTGTATCCGGGACCAGTAATAAACCGCATAACAAGAAACGAAGCCTCAACCACAAAAAGTCAAAGTCGTACGGGTCCCACGGTTCGCCAAACTCGTTCCGTACCAACGGGAGCGCCTCGAAACGGAACTCACTGCAGTCATCCCTCACCACGACGACGCAAGCCACGACCGCTTCGGGCTTTTCACAACAATCGCAACACCAGTCTAATGGCCAAAAGGGGTCTCCACCTAATGCTTGGAGTGGCGTTAAAACTGCCTTTGCTTCCGCAAACACCCTATTTGCTCCCATTCCATCGTCACCTAGATCATTTGCTACATCAAACACCAATACTCCGGCGACACAAAGCTCTGCAGTCTTTTCATCTTCTTTCTTCTCAGCATCCACTTCCCACCTGGACGACGATTTGACCAGCCCTGGTGTTTCTGCTGCTTCTTCTTCCTCTCGCTTGCCCTTTATGAGAGCTCAACAACAGGAGCCCCAATCCGCCCAGACATTTTACGCTTTAGATTTGGATAACCGCCATTCTTCAAGCCTCCATGATCATCGCCAGAATCACAACCAGTCCAAGCTACCAACCTTTAGGTTTGCTGATGTAGTTGCCGGAAAGACTCCTTTGCTATCGCAACAGACTCCACCACCTACTTCTCCTGCATCACCCGTGCCCCCATCCACAGCCGTCACTAGATTTGTCGCTCTGTCTAAGAGTCACCGGAGAGGCCGTTCTGAAAACATACCACCGAAAGTTCCATCTTTGCTTAAGACAGCAACCGCCCCCGCCGTCATTGGTGGTGGTTTCGACCCCAAGGTGGCACCCACAGTTGTGACGACCGTATCGGCATCAGCCTCAGCACCCACCTTGGCGCTACCAACGTCACCTACTCCTTATTCGACTCAAAAGCTCCAGTCTGCCCTTAAGAGGACACCACGAGAGCAACGTGAACCCACACTTCAACAGCAACCACAAGAGTCGATATCAACAGCACCTTCCCACAACAAAAAAGACTCCGAGTCAAGTGTACGCGAACCCGTGGCCGAACGTCCTAAGAGTCAGGCCAGACGAACACAACCACCATCAGCATCGAAAACTATTCAGACACAGCCTCAGACCAATCAGAACTCCCGTGTCCGAGCATCGACATCATCGCTTGAACCCACAAAACAACCAACGCCAATTTTGGTTGCTTCAAAGAGACCTGCATCGTTCCCTACGTCCCCTCGCGCTACACAGGTTACATTTGTCGAACCCCCGCCAATCGATTTGGAGGTCCCGGAAGTAACTGTTGCCAAGGGATCTAATCGCCGCGGGGTTGTCTCATCTAGTGCTACCTCCTCGACTGGGAGAGCGCCACAGCCATCTATTAGATCGCACCGTGTGCAAGGCGGAGATTCTCCGAGTGTACCCACAATGGCGGATATAGTGAGGGGAACTGCTACCAGTGCTGGGTTCAAACCAGAACATTCACCTGGTCCACCGGTGTCAGCTAGCTCCGGACAAGAACGGGCCTCTTCGCGTGATCGAGCTGGAAGTGCAATGGGCCGCTATTCAGAGGACAGCAGACGTACATCTTATCCAGCAAACTCTAGACCACCCACATCCTACAAGCATGCCCCACCTAGTCCGTCAACTGCTAGTTCTAATGGATCAACTGGAGGCCGTGTCCCACCCATTCGTGGATTCCGTACCTCTGCTGCCCGGAAGAGTATCTCTCTAGAAACAGCTGCTTCGATTGCGCTTCCAAACGACGATGACACGGATCTTTACTTACCGCCAGGCCACGATGTGCAATCAGTGGAGAACAAGGCTAGGACGCCGGGAAACTCTGTCGACCTTTCCGCCCCGAACGACCAAAGACCTTCTCTCGTTAAGACACTATCAACCCAGAGTATTCCACAAATCATGACGCCAGAGGAATATAAGTGTGAAAGTCCCGAACCTGTGGTTAACCCGGACGATACTGGTGACCTTTTCTTGAATATTGCTCGGGACGAAAGCAGCGTCTCCAATGGGCGGACCTCTAGTGCTGCAGCATATGACGATGTCGGCTTCTTTTCGGACGACCAAAGACAGTCGAACACAGTGGTAAGTTCAGTATTTCTTCTTCATTTTTGTTCTGAGTAATTGTTGGATTGCCCACCCCCCTTATATGTTTTTCTAAAGGATCGGATATCATAATATGCAAGCCTTCCCGGGTTCGCATAGCCTACCGTCAAGTTGGCGAGACGATATTGATTGGCATCACTTCCCCACGCGGCAAAATATTTTGTCACTACTACTTGGTTGCATGATGTTTGGGTGGTATGCAGATGCAGTGCATCATTTGCCCTCGAACCGCAAGGCGAAGCAGCCAACCGTTCTTTTGTACATGGCCATGCCACCACACACACAGCATTCTTGACTACAATGATAGAGGCATACCAAAGTGTGGCAACGGAATTCATTGGTGGGCCTCACTTGCTTTTACCTTTCTAATATTATGGATTCCTTCCCCTCTCCGCCGGTTGCAATTATTTGCTTCTGGCATACCAGGCACCATAATTGTCTTTGACTGGACGTCGGGAACAAGTGTATCACGCTCGTCTTTTCTTCTCCTCGCATAGCGACTGGGAACCCCCTAGCCTTTTATTTCTAGACGACATGGTCTTTGGCCCCAGACTGGCTGCAGAGACAGCGGGCGGACATTCAGATGAGCAGGGACACGGGCTGCTGTGACTGGCAATAAGCACTCATCTCAGCACATAAAAGTGAAACACGCTTTGGGCGTAGATGATAGGTCTACTGGCGTTATCAGTGGTGATTGCTGGTAAGCGGACGGGCTGTGTCTTCGCGTTATGTCGTTATATTTTTGTGCGCTCTGTCCCTGTGGGAGAGCGAACAAGGCGAGATGAGGAGACACGAGCAGACAGACATAAGAACAAAAGCAAAGCAAAGAGAAGCCAGTCGCCATCTCTCTGGCCTTTGTGCATGTGTTGAATTTGTGAATTGTAGTCGACAAAGAGCTAGAGTGTCTCGGATCCGTTCCAACGAATCCACGTCTCAGGTTTCTCAGTAGGCACTTGACCTCATTTTTGCACTAGTTGAATCGCTTGTTTTCTCTTTTTCACCTCGGAGCAAAAAAAGAAAGTTCGGTTGTGTGGCTATTCGCGTGTTTTATTCCTCTTCCTATGAATTTGCACAATCGCAAAAAAAGACTCAGAAATAGTTGATTCTGCATGCAGAAAGACATCATCTCCCCTCCCTTACCATTTACACATCTTTTGTCCCTTGCATTGTTAGCGTCACGGTTTTTATTTTGGCTCGCGCGCTGCGTTATATACATCGCCACACGCCAAAAATCTGTTGTGCCAATTGTGCACATTTCACAAACGCCCACGGCGAATCGTCACAACTGTTGCTACAGATCTTTGTACCTGCGGCCTCTTTATAGTTGGTGTTGATCAAAGAAGAGTCGTTGAAGCCACTTCCCCCTTGGATTGGTCACTCCAGCCCCCAAGCCGCCGACCACCCTGCTTCTTATTGTCCTTTGAAACATCGTTCGAGACTGCTATTGCCGATTCTTCCTCCCCGACACCAATAGCGTTACCGGTGACTTCACAATCGCTTCCAACTTTACTCAATTCCCCCAAAACATTGAAAGTCACTCAAGATGGAGTCGACACACCACCAACACACTTTTTCGCATCCATGGCTAACCTCTCCGCCACCAAACCAGAGCCGCGTTTCCCGCGCTTCTCACCGTCGGCCGATGTCAACGGTTATCCCCTCGCATGCTGTCCCGCAATCGCCTTCCCGTGTATCTCGTCGACTTTCGGACCAACAAGACACACAAGCTCGCACACGCGGCCGAGGATCTGACGACCAAAGTAACAACAACAATATCCCACCACGGACACTCAACTACCGCAGTCTTGCCCGCGATGTCTACTCGTCTGCCGCCAGCGCCGTTGGCGAAGAATCCGGCCGTCGCTCTTCAGTCGCTACTCGATCACATACATCCGCCGGATCTCGTTCGCTTGTTTTCCACGATTCGCTTGCCAATGACGGCCCTCAATACACCAGCCGCCGTAAGCCGTCCATGTCAGAGGGCATTTCGATTGTTACGTCAGGGACTCGGACTCACAAGACTGCTACGCCGTACCACCGCACCTATAACTCATCGCCACTTGCATCCAGAAATAGCATCGAACAACAACTCCCATCAGCACAGCAAATTGTAGCTACACCCGCACTTCAGCCACCACAATCTGCGCAATCGGGGGATAATGCGGCCGAGGGAACCGATTCCACAACATCTACTGGTGGTCCTTCTACCATGTGGGATGAGCTCGACGAATTGAAACACCGAATTCACCGCCTCGAACTCACCGGAAAGTTGCCAAATTCTTCAAGTTCGGCCATGTCACGTGTATCCGACGAGAGACCAGCCACAGCACACACTGCAGCCACGACAAATTCTGGATCCTCGCCAAAGCGTCCGACCGCTACAGGCTTGCTCAGCAACGCAGGGTCACACAATAACGCAAGCACGAGCGCCACTGGAAACGATAACGCCAGCACAACATCGTCACAGCGCGAGACACCATCACTCCTGCAAGCAGCGCTGAACCAGGCCAAGGCTGGGGTCAGCATCGAAGTTTTCCGGGCCTTAGAGTTGGCAGCCACTGACGCATTGAGTCTTACTATGTTGATGGGTTCAGCTGGGCAACCTGGTCCTATATCCAGTGGGGCCAGCGTCATCGGATTTGGCGGCCCGCAGACTGTTACGGACAGACAATTGCGGCGCAAGGCCGAGGGCGTTGTACGGGGGCTCACAGAGTTATGCATTGCTCTATCAACGGAATCTAAGGGTAACGCCGGGGTGGTAATGCAGTCTATCGAGAACATTGATTCGCCCGTGTCGCCTACGACGATTAAGGGGTTTAGTTCTATCATGACGCAACGCAGATCAAACACGCTCATGAATGCCGCTCCAGCTTCGATGCCGTCTAGCCCACGGGCTATGTCGAAGTTTGAAGAACGCAGGAACAAACTTCTAAATTCGCCCTCGTTGACTGCCCCTCGGTTTAGCAACAACGCCCCTCCTGTCCAGCAAACTCCTCGACCGCCACCAGTGACGGAGACCCAGGGCCGGAAGTCTTCAATGCTCTTATCTCGTCGTAGAGCAGAGACCGAAGAGCCTGAGGAGTCCGGCCGCAAAACTTCAATGCTTTTACGTACACGCAGAGCTGGCACAGAAGAGCCTGAAGAATCTGGGCGCAAGACATCTATGCTCCTACGTGGTCGTCGTGGTACTGGCTCTGACGATGATGAGCCCCGCTTACGCGCACCTTCTAGAGCGGTCACGGAGGTTAATAATATGCGCCCCATGACACGGAACGGTAACGAATATGGGTCTAACACTGTGCTTCCATCAATAGAGGGTGGCAATGCAGGATCTGCGGCTCCGTCAGCATCTCGAAGACGGGCTATGATGTCCTCCAGACTCTCTGGCGCTCCACCAGTGGCTGCTACACCAACACCTAGGAGGTTCCTTGATCGCCAAGCTGCTGATCGTGATTACCCCAGTTCTGTAGAAAAGATGCACAGTGAGGAGCGACTTCAACGGCCATTATCAATGGGTGGTGCAGCCATGCTTTCTCGTAATCAGAGTGTGAGCCGGCGAACCACCCGTGATCGGTAGTGGCATGTTAAAAAGCTAGTTGTTGTTTTTGTTGTTTTCTTTCCTTTCATTGCATCCTTTCTGGATGCCGTCTCTCTCCTGACTCTCTCCGACACTTTGACCTGAGCCCATTTTTTGTTTCTGTTAATTTTCCTTATTCTCGGTTTGTCTCTCGTCTACCCAGTTGTCATGATACCTCTTTTGTACTACTATTTGTCCCATGTTTCCTGTTCGTTTCTTTTGGGCTTCGTTTCACACGACCATCTTGTCGGATGTCGCTTCGAGGGAGTCGTCGGGTTGAGAGAGATATTGTTTTCCTTGTTTTCATTTTTTTCTTCTTAATACTTGATTGAATAATTGGTTTAGTTGATATTTTTTACTGTTGTCATTGGAACGCACTCGGTAGTGGCACAGGCGGGGATTTGTTTTAGGGTGGGAATATCTGGATATCGGTCTTTGGTGTTTGGGGAACATTGGTTGGCTTTATGTGCATTTTATAGGCAGTGCTTCAGTCTCGTTTGCGAGATCGAAATTTGGTAATTTTATGGAGTATTCGCTTTTTTACAAGACTCTACTGAAATAGGCGTGAATATGTGTTAGTGGTCCAAGGGTGGCAGCGCAGCGGGAGGAGGACATCTGGCGTTGCCGGTGTTAGGCTATTGGCTGAATCTGGTGATGTCATGTTAGTCGAGGCGGGGCAAATCATCGATGATGTAAGGCACAGACTGGCGCCAGTGGCTTCCAAGCGGGGCAACAAGCCGGGTGTGATTAATTGAATCGCGTGGGGGCGGAAGATGCAGGCGCGACGAGGCTGATATTCCAGGGATAATCGCGGAAGGATCACTTTACATGATTGGACGCGCATGAAGTCTTATGGTCGCATACGGAGAAGGCTGAGGAATGTACACACATAGAGGATTTAGTTTATTTACTTTGAATAGAATCGACGAATCCGAGCTAGTTGCTAGCTTGACTGACACTAACGTTAATCCACTATTCGCGATATCAAAATGGTCCGTCCTAGCCGTAGTCGAAATGCCACTGCTGCTCTCGCTTCGGCAACAACACCATCTATGTCGCCTTCACCAGCACCGGATATGATGCATGCGCCGGCTATTCAGCCAACGACCGATGATGAGGATGAGGATGTGGAGTGGGACTGGATCTTTGACACAGAAGATACAGAAGGCAAAATCAAGAAGCGGAGACGGCCGTCCAATCACATTATTGGAGCGAGATTGGGCCAGTTTGAGTGTTGGTTGGGAGATATTGTTCTTCTACGAACAGACGGCGTAGGCGAGGCTTGGGCTGCAATTGTGTCAGATTTTACAGTAGATGACCATGGAGAGAAGGCAGCCATTTTCGTGTGGTTCACTGGAGGCAAAGAGATCCGCAACAACGAGAGGAAGAGACATGACTATGCACAAGTAAGTTATGGGAGGACATACGAAAAGCCGGACTTTTTCTAACACTTTGTCGCATTTAGAATGAACTGTATATCACTACCGCCTCCGACATCAACCCTCTCGGCTCTATCTCTGGAAAAGCAAACGTCATGTCCGAAGCCTCCTTCCGTAAAGCATTCCCTAATGGCAAAGTACCACGCAATTCTCCCCATTTCGGTAAAACCTTCATTTGCCGCCGTGGTTGCAACATGCGCACTACTAGCTACACCAACGAATTCGTCTGGGAAAACGCATACCGTGGATATCGTGACTTACAATCTCTTCTTCATTTTGTCGTCGAGGGCACCAAGGCTACTCGGAAACCTCAGGAGGAAGATGCGGCTTTTGTTCCCGGAACTGAACCGACGGAGACAAAGACGCCAATGACACCAAGTAGAAGGAGGGTTCAGAATATGGAGGGTGGCCAAAGTGCGCATAAGAGAAGCGGAAAGAAGGCATTAGAGTTCACGCCATTGGCGACGAGATTCATTCCTATGGAGACTATTCAGGCCTCTCCCTTCGCACTGGCCAGGACACAGTTACATGTTGCGGCGGTTCCTTTAACATTGCCATGTCGTGAGAAAGAGTTCGAAGAAGTCCACTTCCATTTACAAAAGGCCATTTCTGATGGTGTGAGTAACTGTATCTATATTTCCGGCACACCAGGTACTGGTAAGACGGCAACTGTAAGAGAAGTTATCGCTAGTTTGGAAGAACAAGTGCTGGATGACAAGCTAGACGACTTTATTTTTGTCGAAATCAACGGTATGAAGATTGCCGACCCACATCAAGCATATGCATTGCTTTGGGAGGCTCTCCGTGGTGAACGTGTTTCCCCCGCGCAAGCCTTGGATCTTCTAGAGCGTGAATTCTCACAGCCTAACCCACGACGTGTCCCTTGTGTTGTTCTCATGGACGAACTGGATCAGTTGGTCACCAAGAATCAAGGTGTCATGTATAATTTCTTCAACTGGCCCACACTCCGTCACTCCCGCCTGATTGTTCTGGCCGTCGCGAATACCATGGATTTGCCGGAAAGAACTCTCAGCAACAAGATCAGCAGTCGTCTTGGTCTTACTCGTATCCCGTTTCCTGGTTATAACCACGAGCAGCTCATGAAAATTATCAAGTCCCGTCTCGAAGGCGTCCCTGGTAACATTGTCAATGAAGATGCTATCCAGTTTGCCTCAAGGAAAGTTGCCGCCGTCTCTGGTGACGCTCGTCGTGCGCTGGATATTTGTAGACGAGCTGTCGAACTCGCGGAACTTGCTGCCACGGGAGCTGTACCTGGGAGCCCAACCAAAAGAAATGGATCTGGTTTACCCCTGGGCAACGGGAGAGTTACTATTCAGACTATCCGACAGGCCATTCACGAAGCGACTTCAAACCCAACACAACAGGCGCTGCGGGCTTTAGCGTTAGCGCCTAAGCTATTTCTTGCTGCTTTGCTGATTCGTTTGAGACGGGCTGGTATTGGTGAGGTTTCATTAGGAGATGTTTTGGCAGAGTTGGGATCTTTGTTGAAAAGCTCGTCTGGTCAAAAGGCAGAGGAGATGGTTGAGGCTTTAATTGGTCTGGGGATTGTTCGAGTTCAAGGAACTGCAGGACAATCTGGAATTGGACTTGCGCCTACCGCTCTGATGGCTTTCCAAGAAGCCGGGTTGGCATTGGTAGCTGCCGGTATTGTTGTCATCGAAGGCGGCAAGTTGGAACGTCCTAGTAAGATTCGTCTGGGAATTTCCGACGACGAGGTGGGTTTGGCCTTTGGTGATGACCCTGAGATCAAGGAATTGGGAGTCACTGTTTGAGATGATATATAGACGGTTTATTAGATTTGATGATAATGTTGAGATTAAACAATAGAATGCAATAACGCCAAACTCCAATCTACCCACCCAGTTGTTCTTTCCTACTCTGCTCTTATAACTTAAAACCGCTGGCGAGCTAAGGTGGGCTGCCATTGCACGGGGTGTGTCTCTGGGGTGGCATCGGCGTCTTGGCGCCATATCTTGACTTTTGTGATGTCAGTCACGTGACTATACTTGATATTACGGGGTGGAACTTACTAGTCTTATCGGCTTCACCGGTGATCAAACGCAGGCCGGAACGATCAAAAGTTGAGGCCATGATGCCCGATTCGGCATCGAGTGAGCCGGGTTGGGCGGTGGTCTCGAGGGATTGGAAACGGTGACCGGTTTTCCAGTCCCAGAAGGACATTGAGCCGTTGTCGCCTACAAGTTGTTAGTTTAAGATGGTGATTGATGGGTTGTAATGGTACTTACCACCACTGAACATGACGTTCTCGTCATTGACTGCCAGGGTGTTGATGATTGCATCGTGTCCGCTGAAATTCTGCATGAAGGCACCCTCTGGGCACTTCCATTGCTTGATGCTATGCGAGCTTCCGGACGCAAATGTGAATTCTCTAGGGTGTACTGCTAACGCTCTCACGCCCTTTTTGTGATGCGTCAAGACACCCATGGTTTTACCCGCTGCCAAATCCCATAATCTCACCGTCGAATCTAGGGACGAACTGATGACCTGGGGATCCGATTCTTGGCACTTCACGTCACTTATCGTCCCCGTGTGACCTGATAGAACGTGGATGTTACTCCGCGTGCGCATGTCCCAAACACGGGCGACACCGTCGCGTCCACCGGTTACGAGGACATCGAGGGTAGGGTGTAGAGAGAGTGTGTATACACCTGACAAATGCCCGTGGTAGTGGCGGACAACCTTGTTTGTTTCGAGATCCCAGCATTTCACCATCTTATCTTCACCACAAGAGAAAAGATACGGATGGCGTGGAGAAACCGCGAGACCACGAACTGTGCTGATGTGACCTGTCAAGGTAATCTTTAACGAACCACTCGCAAGATCCCAAATCTTGATTGTCCGATCACCTGCGCCAGTCGCAAACCACTTATTCCCAGGCTCCACCGTCACGCTACGCACCCAGCCCAAATGACCGGAAAGCACACGCATAAGTTTCCAAGGCGCATGCCAGTCGGGCTTCTGGTTATTAGCCGCAGAAATAGCAGCTTGTGCGAGGGAAGTTGTGTTATAGTTTGCGGCATCGCCCATTGACGGTGATGGGCCCTGAGCGGAAGGGCCGGCAAGAACGAGGGCGGAAGAGGTGGGTGCGCCGGTGAGAAGCTTCGGGCCGGAGGTGGATCCGGGGGCGGGGCGGCCGGGGATGACTTTGCGTTTTGAGGGAGCGGCGGGTTGGAGAGCGGCTAGTGCCGGTGGGAGAGTTGCTACGGAGGCATACTCTGCGTTGAAGCGGGCGGAAGTGGCGGGAGTGGGGTCTTTTGGTTTCTCGTCGGGTGCGGCGGTTTTGGACTTTTTGGTTTCTGGCGCGGCTGGGTAGAAAGTACGGGTGGTGCGCGAGTTGCGGGAGACCAAGGAAGATAGGTCGGGTGGGGAGGTTGAGATTTCCATTTTGGAGCGCGAAGATAGGTGATGTTGCGGGCGAGTCGAGCGCCTATCACGGTGGAAGGCTGACGAGATGTAGTCAATGTCGCCAAAAATTATTGGACCCTAGTCGTTGCTAACCAATCATGGTCATCTATCACATCACTGTGTGCGCCAGGGATGTTTATACTTCGCACGGTACTAGCCTTGTCTGTTCTCACTTGTAACCCTTGCTGTCAACCCCACTTTGGGTTTCGAGCACCGGCAGAAGCGCACAAGCCTCCACGTCATGAAAGCACTTGCGATGGTAGCTTCTCGAGCCAAGAAAGAGGATGTAGCAACCGACGAGGCTCACACTGTCCACTTACGCAATTGTCTCGAACTTGCGGTGTTTTAACTTTTTGTCTAGCCTGGTCTTTATCACGTGTAATCGAATTTGCAACCCGATTTCTTTATTTCTTGTTCCTGTTTTTACCGGTTTGAGCCTTGCTTATTGATTTGTCCCGCTATTGTGGCCAATTCCCCTTGTTCATTTCCATACATATACCCCCACACTCCTGTCTTGTAGCCCAGCTTTTGAACGGCAATATAGCCTTACTTCTTCTTTTTTTAATCGCTGGACGACCAATTGCTTTTGCACTTTTTGTTTTAACTTGGAATCAAAATGGACTTCAACAGTCTCAAGGACTCGGTGTCTAACCTGTCGCTGTACGACCTAAAGGCCGGCGTGCGGAAGGTTCAGAATGGTGGGTTCGGGTATTCCGGTGGTTGCCGATGAAGTTCTAACAGAAGATAGCTGTCATGAACTTTACTGAGATGGAATCCAAAGTATGTTGGTAGTTTGAAACTCGGGAATTGTCTTAGACACATGCTAATTGTAACGCAGGTTCGTGAAGCCACTAACAACGAACCTTGGGGCGCTTCTTCCACTCTCATGCAAGAGATTGCCAACGGCACCTTCAACTAGTAGGCACCCACTCGACCAATTATCAGCGAACCCGAGACTCTAACCACCATTGCGCAGCCAAACTCTCCACGAAATTATGCCCATGATCTACCGCCGGTTCACGGAAAAAGCCGCCGAAGAATGGCGCCAAATCTACAAGGCCCTCCAACTCCTCGAATTCCTCATCAAGCACGGCTCCGAGCGTGTCATCGACGACGCTCGCAACCACATGACATTGTTGAAGATGTTGCGCCAGTTCCACTACATCGACACCAATGGCAAGGACCAAGGTATCAATGTGCGCAACCGCGCGAAGGAGTTGACAGAGCTTCTCTCTGACGTTGAACGCATCCGTTCTGAGCGCAAGAAGGCTCGCACGGCTAAGAACAAGTATACCGGTGTCGAGGGTGGTGCTGGACTAGGCTTTTCGAGTGGTAGTTCTAGCAGATATGGTGGATTCGGCAGTGAGACGGGAGGTTCTGGAACTGCCGATACCTACGGCGGATACTCGGGTGGTGTATACGGTGATGGTGGTGGCTTTGGTGGACAGGCCAACGACTACTCTTCTTCATCACGCCGTGGCGACAAGTTTGAAGAGTACGATGAAGGTGACAGCCACGCCGGCGCTTCCTCTTCGTCGCAAACTCGCGCCCCTCCCAAGCGCGCCACCCCCAAGCGCGAAGAGGCGCCGAAGCCTAAGCCTCAGAAGGCCCCAGAAGTTGATCTGTTCTCTTTTGACGACCCTATTCCGGCAGCGGCCCCCATCCCTGTCACTTCTACTCCGGCAGCAGCTCCAGCAGCAGCAGACGATGATGACGAATTTGATGACTTCCAATCTGCCGCGCCGCCTGTCGCCGCGCCGGCCTCAGCACCTTTTGGTGGTATGGGAATGGCTGCACTTCCCCTTGGGTCTCCTCAGATCGCCGCACCTAAGCCTGTATCGGCTCCTCAAAATGCCAACTTGAGTAACATGATGTCGATGGCTTCCATCTCGCCTGCCCCTTCCGCCACTGGCACTCCTGTGGCCAACTACTCTTCCTTCTCTGCCCCACCTAGTAACCTTGGCACGGCTCCCGTCGTCAAGCCCGTTTCTAATGCTCCCAATTACTTCTCCAGCGTCCCCTTGGCTGCTGCGGCTGCGAAGCCAAGCGTACCCATGGGTATGGGTGGTATCAAGCCTATTGTGGCTAACAACACGGGATCTAAACCTGCGGTCGCGGCTACTGGCGGTGACGCCTTCGGTGCGTTGTGGAATCAGGCTAGTTCGTCATTGGCAAAGAAGCCAACCACGCAGGCAGGGGGGCCTTCTATGGGTCAGTTGGCTAAGGAAAAGAGTAGTGCGGGTTTGTGGGGGACACCAATGGGTGGCCAGATGGGACAGCAGCAACAGCAACAGCAAACAAAGCCTAGCGGGAGTGCGAGCAATGATTTGGCGGATTTGTTGGGTTGATTTGGGAGCGTGAGGGTATGTCGTTATGATTGTGTGTTTTGTTTTGGTGTAAATTTATTTTTTGGTTTATTTTTTTCAACTTTTTTGTTCGGATATTGTTGTGAAATGTGACAATTTGGGGATTTTTTATATTCTTTAACGTCTACCTGAACAGCGCGAACTATCGATACGACGGCTGACAATTTGGGGACATTTCAGTTATGTCTTTATTCTCACGACTCAAAAGAGAGACACAGGTTTGCATTCGGCAAAAGTTGCCAATCTATATCCTGACTCGGCTCCTAACCCTACATAACGCTCACACATACACACATATTTCCTATTTAGGATTTGGTATAAGAGACTTTTGTGACGAGGGTGAGTAGTAAACAAACAACAATCAATCAAGGCACATGCGAGACTCAACAGCAAATTTACTATTTAGCGAAAACGTTCACTAGAAGGATATGACTATCGACTCATGACCTGTCTATTTGGTGAGCTAATGCGGGTATCTATTTTGCACCCGATAAATTCATATCTTACGGTTGTATTCGGAATATCTCGCTTCGGGGACTTTACGTCTGACATGTAATCTAAAGTGGGGTCGCGGAGACTTAATGGAAGCCACGGTGCTGACTTAGCTGCTTACCCAACGAGATGTTTTGATTACCTTTTCATTCTGAGATGTTTATGACATTCGTCTAGATTAACAGCAATTTGGTATATTGTCAACATGGGATTATATCGATACTGTGCTGATCTTCCGTCCGGCAAGGAATCTATTGGCTTTATGAGCAAAGAACAATGCCATGAATACTGTAAGTACATAAAGGAGAGTTTTAGTTTTACAGTGACAATGATTAACTATGGCTGGAGTTTTTTTGTATTGATTACTTGTTTTGAGAGGCTATATGCTGACTATTTAAAGGGCAAAACGAAGACTTTGCTCCTATAGTAGACACGAAAGTGATAAAGGATGAAGTCGGAATTTCGCAGGGGAATGAATATAGATTCACTCCCCGGAGGATCACTCGGGCCGGATCTCCCAGCATGGCATTTAAGATACGTGGACCTCTTGGGCCTCTTTCATATACGCACCAACCACTGGTCCAGCCGCAAGCCCAAATACGAATCGTCACACTACTACCCGGAACGGGCTTAGAACCACTACGATGTTCTATATCTACGCACAACTTTCCGTCTGACACGGGGAAATACACGTGTCTTTCGTATGTCTGGGGCACAGCAAATGGCTCATACCCTATGCACCTTGATTCCGGGATCATCGGCATCACTCAGAATCTCATGGCTGCATTATGGCATATACGACGCAAGAGAAAACCAATTCGTTTATGGATCGATGCTTTGTGCATCAATCAGAAGGATGATGAAGAAAAGGCATCTCAGGTCCAGCTGATGGGGGAGGTATATGAAAAGGCAGACCGTTTGATTTCATGGCTTGGTTCAGCCCAATCCGACACCACCCAGATATCGCGAGACTTGAATCGTCTCTTCCAGGCCTCTCAAGGTTGGGATAAATATGACGATACTAAGCGTCGATTCCTTGCGTCACTTACAAAGGTCAACTGGATTAATCTTCGCCCAGTCTTCGACAGTGCCTACTGGACTCGCGCGTGGATTGTTCAAGAGATTGCCGTGCGCCAAGAATACCGTGTCTTATACCAGTTGTTTTACAATAAGTTAGACAAGTCTTGGTACCCAGGGGCTAGACGACATGCACAGTGGCCGAGAATCCGAGGCTATACAGCAGATTACTTATTGTACGGAAAATGCAAGATTTCCCTGTGGTGCATCCTCATGATAGCCGAGACGATATACTGGACTGATCACGATGATCGTCTGCTATTTATGCGTCAATCTTTATCCCATACTGAGAGTTTCAACGAATCTATTTTCGCTCTTGGGGGCTTATTCGATCGTATTTGTAACGTATCTTCAGATCATCTAACTCGGCAGCTATATGCATGCTCGGGCGGGACCATGAAGTTTGCCTCCGCGTACCGCGATTCATACCAATTCCTCCAAGTGAAAATCAATCGCGACCGCCTGTATGCCCTTGCTGGACTTTACAAAGATCTCAAAGTACAGATTGATTACAACAAACCAGATGCCGAGGTAGTGTTGGACATTGCTGAGGCGATAATGGTTTCTGTAAAAATGGTGCATGACGGGTTTTTTCTACCAGCAGAGAGTCACTCATTACAGCCAGCTTTCCAGGGACAGGAGTTGGCGGTAGATACTGTAGTTTCTTGGGTTCCATATCACCAATTTTTGGTTGTTCCCAATAAATTTTACCACCCTCGCTTCAGTTATCTCCAAGATCATCCACTCAAGTACAGGAGAACTGATACTTTCAAAAATACGACATTTATTCGTGGTCCGGGGTGGGGAAAGTTGTATGCTCGGTGTATGTACCGAGCTAAAGTTGTGAAGTTCTTGCAACAAGGGGACCGCAAAGAGCTTAGAAAGGCCTTGGCGGCGCGTTTCGGGGGATACCGGATTGGTGATGAAGAGAGAGACATCTTACTGTGGTTTCTGGGTTATAGTCCGCCTTTCAGCGTGAGCCTCCAGGAAGACTTGGAGCACTACTTGAATATTGACAAGTATGAGGATGGTGAGGTTGTTGAAAGTCTCGTCAAAGACTTATGGGACATGCAGCAGAGTGGCCACAGCTTTGGCATTCTATCGGATGGTAATCTATTTATCAGTTGCTCGTACACCCAAATCGATGACGAAGTTGTTTTAACCGAGGGATTCTATAACGCGTTCGTTGTACGAAATGCAAATCCAGAAGGTGAGGTTTTGTTCGTTGAATACGCCCTCCTCGTGGGTTTAGATAATCCGCAGCTGATTACAGACTGGAGAGAAGAGCTCGTGATGGTGTGAGTCTTTCTTTAGATAGTTTCCTAGAACTCTGTAAATTTTGAAAAGAAAACGGTTCCTATGAAGATTAGAGTTTTGTAAATTGGCGGCTAGTTTATTTGGGGGTGTATTAATGCTATTGACTGTATGTTTTGTTCGTTTTTATCATCATGGATGTTGTTAGACTAATAACTTTCCTTTTTTTTGTGGGTGTAGTTAAGGTTATGTAGTTTGCTGCTGAGATATACAGCTGGCAGATTTATGACTGTAGATTACTCAGCCCAATAACCACTCAACTTCCACATATTGATATCTTACTAACATGTCCTATTATTTCGTGTTTTATCTAGTTCAAATTGTAACCGTGATCTATCCATGCCCATTCATAGGGGCTCCGATGTGATCTCAAGACTTTTGAAAACAGTTATCTATATCTGTTGACAAATGTCACTGTGATGTATACTTCTTCGCAGTAAACCGCCGGTCATCCATTAACAGCCAGACCTTGATATATTCTCAACTATGTAACGGTAGTATTCGACACTAGTCGTCCATAAGATGAGTATGGATGCAGGGATAGGCTCCCGGATTATGAAACGGTCGTCACTTTATATCCCTAGTTAGCCATGTCCTTTGTGTGACGTCGCTCCAAACGCCGCAGTAGTTTCTATATATTGATGGCCATATGGGTGAGTGCTACAATCAACCAAGGAGGCAATGACCGCCGAGAGAAGTGTCATTCGTGAAGAGTTTTAATTGGATGATTTGGTGTTGCAGTCTAAATAGTGTATGGTAGTGACTTCCTGAATCGTCAAGTAGCCATGTCTTCAAAGTGTTCACCTAAATGAAGCTTAGGCATGCGAAGGTACCTTAAGGGGACCAGTGTTGGACTATCTTGGGTCGTTGTTGTATCACGGAGCTTGTAATACTGAGGCCGAGATGTGCTTTCTATTCAGTCCGGTTTATCCATTCGAGACTAAGTCCTACATGTTGCCTCTTTTCAGGTTTGGTATGTACATACATACCTTTCCTTGAATAGATATCCTGGCCTCACTAAAGCCAACGCCCTCGTCTACATTATGTTCGCGGTCACGCTGGGTTTTTCTATCGTACACAGCAGCTGGTGAGGGAAACACGGAAAACGCAGACATACAGACGTCATGTCTCGATTTTGACCCGCTGAAAGAGTCTGTGGAGGTCCTACATGGTGATATGGAGTTCCTACCTCCTCGACAACCATTAGTCACCGTGAGTATTATGAGCATTTATTACCAAGACGTTCCGAGCATCTACTATCGTCGCAGGTTCAGTGACATTCCTGCGCAAAGAGAATATATCAAAATGCCGCGTGATACTCGTATTGAACGGCCAATGGCAGAAGCTCATTCTGCGAAGGAGAACAATGTACGCGTTTGGAGACATTGCAAATCAATGCAGAAGAAATAAACCAAGGTTTAGACTAAACAAAGGTTTCAGAGAGAGTATATGATGACCACATCAGCATGTGGGATCATATCCGTCGACTTTGTTACTCTGTCCCGTGGAGAACAGCATCTCTGTGGAAAGTATATTGATATTGAATTATCAACTCAACTAGAGCTGTTTCTTCAGGCCAGACATGTCACATGTTCCGTCATCAATGAAAGTTGTACATGATTCATCTCCAGGGGATCTGACTATAACACATATTGAAGCGTAGTGAACCAAAGGTACTATCCAGATGTCCAAAATAATAGTTCTAATAGACTCCAATTATATGGATCCAACTTCCAATAGTATGTAACTCAACACAGATATTGATTGTAAGATGACGGGGCAGGTTTACTAATACCCCCTTGAATAGGCCCAGAGACTGACAACGTACACATGTACTTGAATTGTGTATAAGTTTTAAAAAACAAAACCACTAACTTCTCGTGACACCATGAAACTAGCCTAGAAACAAACTATACAATAACCAACTCCTCTCTCCACTCAGTAATGACCTGCGCATGCTCCAATCCCATTAAGATGGCTTCCTCCACATAGATGACCTCGCCATTTGCATTTATCTGGCGTACCACAAAGGCTTGCTGGAAACCTTCTACCAGGACAAATTCATCGCCAACTTGGCAATATGAGAAAGCTATAAACAGATTACCATCTGAAAGGAGTCCCAAGCTTTGTCCATTCCGTTGCAAAGACCATGTGGCTTCCATGGGGTGTGGATTCTCCCAAATCTTGTACTTCTCAAGATCCAAGTATGCCTCCAGGTGCTCTCGAAATT
Source organism: Huntiella bhutanensis (assembly GCA_002018275.1). Taxonomy (NCBI): domain Eukaryota; kingdom Fungi; phylum Ascomycota; class Sordariomycetes; order Microascales; family Ceratocystidaceae; genus Huntiella; species Huntiella bhutanensis. Next base: position 277,408 of record MJMS01000005.1, on the reverse strand, counting down.
GTAGATGGGGCGATGGAAACACCAGCCACCGCAGCAATATGTCTTTCCCGCTCGCATCAAGATTGCTTCCACCGAACCGCGCTACCATTGCCTGCCTGAGTTCAATATCTTCGTGTTTTTGAAAGAGATGAACTATCTTTGCTCGGTACATACACTGCGTGTACAGTTTCCCCCATCCAAGACCACGTTCAAATCTCACGTTTGTTGGCGTGTCAGTCCTTTCACCAACGAATGATTTTGATCTGCGGGGTACAAAGGCGATGTCATAGTTTTTAGGTGGATACAATGTGGACTTTCCATACGGAATCCAAGATATCAAAGTATCCGCCGCTGGTAAATCATCCTCCAATCCCGAGCGTAAAGCGTAATTTTGTTGTGACATTGGCAGTTGCCCGGGGCTGGCTTTGAAAGACTTAACAAATGCTTCAGCGATGTCTAACACCACTTCGGTGTCGGGCTTTTCGTAGTCTACGTCGATTTTGAAATCTTCATAAAGCCCAGCAAGAGAGAACAAACGGTCACGATCCTCTTTCACCTGGAACGCCAGGGATGAGTGACGATATGCGAGGGTAAAATTTGCCGGTCCTAATGAAAAGGCGAAGAGCTGAAAAGTGACTTTTGCTGAGAACGGAACACAACTTGTAGACATCGTATCCTGACGATGACCCAAAACATCATTATTGAAGTCTCCCACAACGTCCAATGACCCTCTTAGTATAGCTATACCATCGTCAAGTAAGGAATCAACAGATGCAAAACTGATAGCAAAGATGGTCCACAGCGATATCTTACAGTTTCCGTACAACAGGTAATCCAATTTATGCCTCTTGATATTGGGCCATTGCGCATTTCGTCTCGCCCGTGGATATCGGGAAATATCTATCTCATTTCCATATAACGAAGATAGTTCACGGTATTCTTCGCGAGCAGCAACCTCCTGTATAATCCACGCGCGAGACCAGTACGCACTATCAAGCACTGGACGAAGGTTGACCCAGTTCACGCTTATCAGCGTCTCTAAAAACAAACGGCGAGTGTCCGTGTCTTTTTCCCAATCCAACGAGACCAGAAAAAGGCGATTCAAGTCTTGTAAGACAGGCGCAGTTTCAGACTGTGCTGATCCTAGCCATGAGATTAGACCGTCGGCTTTTGCATAAACATCCCGCATCATCTGAACCTGTTCGGTTTTCTCCCTATCATCTTCTTGGTTGATGCATAATGCATCAATCCATAAAAGTAGCGGCTTTCTTTTTCGACGAATATGCCACATTGCAGCCATAAGGTTGTCTGTAATTCCGATGACGCCAGAGTCTAGGTACATAGGATTAGTCCCTTTTGGACTACCCCACACGTACGATAGACAAGTGTATTTTCCCGTTTCAGATGGAAAGTCGTGTGTAGAAGTAGTGCACCTCAAGGGCTGGTTATTCTTTCCAGGCAACAAGGTAACGATCCGAATTTGTTTGTGGCCATTGGCGAATGGCTTGTAGTTGTAAGAGAGTGGCCCAAGTGGCCCACGCATCGTGAAAGCCATACTCTGAGAGCCAGCACGAATAGGTCGGCGGGGAGTGAATCGATACTCGTATTCCTTCGGGTTCCCAACTTTATCTCGTATAATCTTTCTGTCTATCAATGGAAGAAAGTCTTCACTGCCCCCTATATAGATCTGGTCAGTTCCTACCATTCCAAAGACTAGGCGAACCATACTTCATGTTTGAATGAGGGACATGTGAGGTCCTAGGATGCTGTCATAATCTCAGATTCACTTACAATGTTCTCTACATTGGTCCATAGTCATGAAACCGGTAGTGTTGAACTCTGGGGATTCATTCAAAGGACATCGGAAATACACCATTGTGAAGATACCGTTGTTCACTAGGAAACTAAACAATGAAAGAATATAAAGTTTCCTGTGGGTCGCGAGAAACAAAGACCTGTTTTATGTAGTAAAGACGAGAGTAAAAGAGATAACAACAACAACTAAAGGTAGAAACTGAGACTCAACTATGTAACCCAAATCGGGCGTCTGTACAGGCGTCTAAACAGGCGCATATACATTTTCAGCTCAACAAGTTACCCGACCATGGATCAATCACACGATTGAATGTGATTCTGAGCAAAAAGACCAATAGTATGTTGACTAACCAACTACCTAATAACTAAAGCAAGTACCATGGCAACACACATTTTCAGAGTTCCAGTTTTGACTCAGTTGCACTCTCGGGTTCGTGTAACAACATGATCTCTATAGGATATCTACGATAAATTATGAACTATGTAACTCGGTCAACAAATATCACGAAATCACGTGGAAATACCGCTACCTCAATGACCAAAGTAATAGGCAAAAGGCGAATAGAATCCTAATCAGCAGATCCTATAGCATGTTTCATATCAAAGTGCTTGTCAACCTCCACTCTGTTTAGTGACTACTTACTGGTTGCTCTGCTTCTCGTTACATAAGAATGTCCGCTCCTGCGTCCTATATAGTTCCTGATAGAACATGCGCCAATAACAAAGTCCAAGGTTCCACTTCTTTTTTGGCAAAATGGTATGCTGATGCCTCCCAGTCCGTCAGTACCATCCACCTGCATCTTGACATCGTGACTCCGTGTCAACCCAAATATCACCATGAAGTTCTATACCCACATACTTCAATGTACATCAATGTACATAATTTCACCTCACATGAAAACCTCGTCATCTCCGCGTACGCCGATTTTTTTGAATCACGCCCAGTATACTCCTATCAAACATGACTACACCACCCGGGTTCTTCAACAGTCATATACAAATCCTCAGTATCATGCACTATGTCTACTTTCAAAACGAAATGTACATACTTCATGTTATTACGATAGAAATCCCAAAATCAAAACAAGCATCAATCGACTACTGTACAAAACAACAAAAACCTCCCAGTGGCCCTGCCATTCACGCCAAACGTCACGGCCAGACATCGACTCATATACATGATAAGAATAAGCAACGAAAAGAAAGGACGGCAACACCTAATCCCGACCTCACAACCATCATAGATGCACGTCTACACAACAGTATTGAAGCATAACTGATCAAGTTGGGTATTGATGTACAATATCGAAAATAGAGTGACTTTGAGGTGGAGAAAACAAAGACGAGATGCGGCACACTCCCGTAGAAGAAGAGAAAAAAAGAAACAGACTGGTGAAAGAAGAAAACAAAAAAGAGCCACAATGATCGATTAAAAAACAGAAAAACAAAAGACAAGAAAGAAACAGCCTTTGCGCCCATAAAGAAAGAGACCCCGAAACACGTGAGTTAAAACTTGCAATGAGAATCATCAACCTTAGATAAGGCCGCAAAGACGCAGGTTTTCCTGGATGATGATATCTAGACAAGAGGGTTAGCAAATCATTGTATGCGTAATAAGAGATGAAAACTATGTAAAACTTACCGTTGACTGCCGCCATGACGAATCTTATTTGCGTGGTATCAGTGGCGCAAGTGAAATGCGTGTAGATTTGCTTGGTCTCGTGCTGGTTCAAGCTTACGAACCGGTTAAGAATGTAGTCGCAAGCCGCACTGTAATCATCACCGCCCTCGTAATCGGGGAAGTAGTTCTTCATAGGGCTGATGGGCAACTTCTCCTTGAAACGATCAATCTTGTTAAGGAACAGAATGATCGATGTCTTGATGAACCACCGCGAGTTGCAGATTGAATCGAACAGTGTAAGGGCTTCTTGCATACGGTTGACCGTCTCATCCTCGAACAGAAGCTGATCGTACTCGGAAATGGCAACCAGGAAAAGAATAGTTGTGACGTTCTCGAAGCAGTGAATCCACTTCTTACGCTCTGAACGCTGACCACCAACATCAAACATACGGTACGTCAAATCACCAATAATGAATGTCGTCTCTGTAATACCGGTGGTCTTGACACGAGAGCGGAGAACATCCTGGTCGTTAGGCATGTAATCCGGAGCAGCGATCCGGGCAATGTTGTCGAAGTAGTATCTCGCTGAGTCGTTGAGCTGGTACTCGCGCGAACGCTTGAAGCACTCCTGCACACCGTGATCCTTCCACAGGTCACCAATAGCAGTGCCAACCTCCGGAGGGAGAACATCACCCTCGATCTGCGCAGGCTGAATGAAAATAGTCTGCACGTGGTACTCCATCCGCTGCTCCTCCAGAGGAAGGTGGAGCTGCTCCATGGCCTCCAGAATGACGCGCATGGACTGAACCGTGTTGGAGAAAATAATCTCCTTGAACGACTCACGCTCATCCCGAGAGTAACCACCCTCGTGGATCAGCTTCATCTGCTTAAGAATAGTCGACTTTCCAGACTCACCAGCACCTGTAATAGTGTGTTAGAAGCAAAGGAGACAAAAAAATTGAAACGGGAGCAACTTACCAAGAAGAAGCATCTTGATCTCATTGCGCTGGTTGAGCTTGTCGCGCTTAAGCTGGTTCTCAATCTCCTCGTTACGAGCCTTGCCCTCCTTATCCTCGGTACTCATACCACAACCCATTTTGAGAGATTTTTTGAAAGTCGTAAAACGTAAAGGAAATAGATGACTGTATGATTTGAGAGTTAGTTTCCATTTGTATGCATTATGAGTTCAGGATTGCCGGGTCCAGGACAATAAAATAATGGCGACACGGTAGTTTAAGTCGTCACACAAAAACACCCGATTGAATCTTGGTAAGGTGTGGTAGTACGTCGTATGTCTTGCTGCGTTATTGGATACAAAAAGACGCTGGTGAGAAAAAGAGCGAGATGACTAGTCGAGAAGTTTGCACTCTGGATTTCTCATCATCAACCGCATAATTAACACCAGTTATGTGTATTATGGAAATTCCAATTGTCGGACAGTCGATACACCAATAATCACACAAGGCGGGACGATTCGTTGGACAGATTGACGACTACCGAATCAGACATATTGTTACACCGTTTTATCTTCCAAGTATCCAATTGCCCACGAATGGGACAGTTTGCAGCCATGGTTCAAAGCTTTTCGTGTGTACCCTTGAAGTGTTCTGAACGTGGTACCGAAACTGGCGGTGGAGGTCCTACCTTTTTTATCGCGATCGGGCCCTGAATATTCCAACAGCAATTCGGGTGGATAGCACCGATGCTTATTCGATGAATTCGAGCCGGTGGTTGATTAAAAAGTTGGAAATGTCCAAATGTCGGATGTCGTGTAAACGTGATTTCAGTGGCCAAATAGCATGGGATTATAAGAGGCTGGAAATTCTTAATCCGTGCTGGTAGGGGGATTCGCGTTATGCCTTGTCGTAGGGGCAAAATGGGTGTCAATAAAGACTGCGAAGCGGGAAACAAGAAAGCTTAGAGGGGTAATTAAAGACGATAGTAGTTGAGGCGAAGAATGGGTCGACTGAAGAAACGAATAATTTTGTTTTGGTCGAGGCTGGGGCTGATGAAGACAAGTCGTAGAATACAATCAAGCCGAGCAATTGGTGAATAAGACGAGTGGCGAGTGAATGAAGAAGGAGAAGAAAGAAGAAAGAATAAGAGAACGGGAAGAAGGAGCGTGACTGGTGGCAGCAGTACGGAAAATAGATAATGAAAGAGAGAAGAGAAGGGAGAGCTGGTGAGGGAAGGAAGGGAAGAAGAAGAAAAAAAGAAAGGAAGGAAAGGGTAAAGAAAGAGCAAGTCAAATGTGAAATAACAAAATACAAGAAGCAAGAGCAGTGAAATCGTAAAAGAGGCAGTTGACCTGTGCAAGCCGGGGGGGTTCAGTGCTGTAAGCGGACTTTGGCTTTTGACTGCACAAGGTTTTCTGGGCTCTCCGGGGGCTCTTGTGAACTTTACAGACGGTCCTTCGTGAGAACGACTAGTGCAGAGGGAATTTGGATAAATGACGAGAAGACAACGCGCGTTAAATTACTCGAATTTATTGTTATGGAAGGAGAGCTGCATTGGCCCAAACCCATGCTAGCCGCACTGATGAGGTACAGAACGAAGAATATCGTGCTCCTGTGTCCCAGGGTTGTGTCGACAGACAGATGCCTCTAGACAGCTTTGGTGACAGTTATGGACAACCAAGCCAAGATTACGTGAGAGTGAACAGGATGATCGCAGGTGGGCGTCAATACACACGGGCAAAGACGTGCGCGTGTTGTTTCCTCTTTGCCTCTTTATATACGACTTTTACGGGTAGGATTTGGACTTCACACGTTGACTTTGTTCTTCCCAACAAACCATGGCGGTTCTTTCACCTCATCCATAAAGGTTCCCACAGCAGCGTTCTTTGCAGACACTTTGTTTTATGTGCATTTCCGCTGGCCCTGTGGTCTTCGTTTTTGTTTCCTCTCTCTCGTCCATCATCAGCCAATGGAGGATGCAGCTTCAGCCAACACGGCCTGGAACATGGGGTGAGAAGCAATCCACTAGCCCCAGAAGACCATGACGGAAACCCAGGCATGTACACAACAGGGGGTACTTCCTTATTGGGTCACAGTTTTCTAACACAGTAGAGCTGGCTTTCTATATGCCTGTCATAGAAGCAAAAGAAAAGACGGGAGGGAAGGGGCAGAACAGGCACTTAACATTCGAGGCTCTTTTAATAGAAAATAGCTGGTGATATCAAGATGTGCGTTTGAACTTCAATGGTCATCACAAATCATGACATTGAAGAGAATCTCAGCCATCGGACTCCCTCCAAAACATGTTGCCGACAGTTGAATTGCCCCGAAGGATTCGGATACCAAGACTCAGAGCCCCGAGCACGGATGGCGCTGGTGATATTGCAGGAGACACACCGAGACAAGAAGCTCAAGCGGCAGGCCGGTTGACAATGAACCAGCCGTGAAGGCGCAGTCATTAATCAAGTGGTAACCTCTACATGACGGCCAACCAAAAAATGTCGGAACTCACGGGAAGCACGCACACCAAACAACAACGATTTCGTCACAGGCGAGCCCGCGGATAATAGGGTGAATAGAAGGGATGGAGAAGGTCACCCTTGGGTCATGTCTTAGGTTGAAGCTTCCACCGGTCTTCTTTTCTATGTTCTGTACTTTCACCCAGCTTGATTGACTATGGTTCAGTAGAAACCTACCTAGACTTGTCAGATATCATGTCAGATATCATATCAGTCTCGCCGTTGCCGATTATTCGCTGGTAAGCTCTATCATATAAAGGGTATATGGATATCATCCACATCATTTATCCTTTTTCAAGTCAAACTTGTCTTTATGGTTCACGTTGCGTAGTTTGTCTTTCAAACAGAGGTTGATGTTGTTGTACGTTAGGGTTAGGATAGACACCACCGACCACCAATAGATTAAGCCTACTTTCAGCACAGATCTGCATTTCATCAGTTGACACAAATTGTGACTGTAAGCAGCAACAAGGCGTCTCTATATTGTCGTTTGGAAGACATGTGGAAGGTGAGAGTAGGCTATGAGTTGAATAACAGGTTTACATGTACATATGTATAAGATTTGACACAATGTCAATCACGTCAGCCTTCTGGAAGATCCACAAGATGCAGTCCGTTTTGGCTTTCGAAAAGTGTGTTAATTATCACCAATTTTCTGCCCGTCTTCTCAAGCGAGAGTGCAACTCGAATTTGGTTCACCAAGACGACCATGATAAGAAATCAGATCAGCAAAGTAGAGGAACCGCAAAGAAAACAAAAAAGAAACATAAAATCTAAAGATTTTGTCCCCTGGTTGACCCTTCTGTTTTCGGAAATTACATTTTGCATAAAATTATCGCTTGCGCTGGTTTCTGGGGTTGAACGAGGGCCTGTGTCCCTTTTCAGCTACAGGCGGCATTGATGATTTCCAGTCTCCAAACAGAAATTCATTCGCCCTCTAACAAAAGGAACGTCAGGCTTTTTTGTTTGTCAGCTCTTGCATCTTGGAACTGGTTTTCTGGTCGGACTTGGGTCCTGGTTTACAGCTGCTTGCCTGTATATAATGTCGAGATGAAGATGTGATGTCGTATATGTTTGTGTATATTGTATTGGATATGGCACAGTAATGTCACCTTAATAAACGCACTGTTTCCACTGGACCGAGTTATAGGATAATATCAACACTACACAACGGAATAAAACATCAAAGCACATCAAACTCCTCCCGGAAAACGACTGAATACCGTCTTCTACCAAAGCGGACATAAGAGCCTGAAACCCGCAATTTGCCACGCCAGAAGCCTCTCTATATACAGCCCATCACCAATGTGTAGAGTGCCCTGAAGAGCCCTAAGCGCAACCACTAGCGGCCGCAAGAAACAGTATCTCGAGAACTACAATGCCACGCTAGACACCAATTGGGAGACTGCGGCTTCCCCCTTGCTCCTTTTTTCCCTTTTTTGCAGGTGGAGAAATAGCACTAATGGTTCCATGGCGTGGTGCTCCGCTGGCCTGTTTAGCGTAGAATCCTGGCTTGTTGTCAACTGTCACCTTTTTTCACTGTTCTTGCCATTTACAGGAATCAATCGGGAAGTCTATGACGATGTTGGTTTACTATTAAAGTGCCAAAAGAACCCTTTATATAATCATAAGGGTTCAGACGGTCTCTGGGCTGGCCGTGGAGTCTTTAGACCGACGCTAGACCAATGGTAGCGTCAGGAACCATGCAGGTACTGGGTAGGAATCCAATGCAACGTAAATCCAGATTGCTTGCCAATGGAGAAAACTACAATCGCACCAAAAGATAACACCCAATTCGTGAAGATTTGTGCTTGTCAAGGTTGAAGAATGACCCCCATACTATTCAAACAATAGGCCAGAGCAAAACCCCGCACGAAAATCTTCCTTTAATCTCACGTGTTTTGCCGTTGTCACCAGAAAATCTCCGTTATCCCGTTATCCCGTTGTCATTTTGGCACTCCGACCGGAGTTGACAAAAAAACCTACAGCATTGACCAAACTCAACGCATCCGGAAACCCCAATAGAGGCCCTGCGCAATCCGATAGACTGGCGGTCTTTGCTTTTAGCACGATGCGACGCTGCACCGTCAGTGCAGTCATGGTTGGATCTGCACTAGGCCGTGGTTGTCGTGGAGCCATGTTTGTGGGTGTCGTCGCTCGCGAACTGAGATCATCTGGTGGTTCGTCAACTTTGGTGGATGAGCGGCTGATTGTCCGACCACCCGTGGGCGGAAGGATACTATGGCGAAGTTTGCCCTTTTTTAAAGATGTGTGTACTCACTTGCCTTCCTTGGCAATTGGATGACGATAGATGTAGACTTTGGTGTGTAGTATCTACATATGTATATACAGACATCTGGTTGTCATTGCATAAACCCGCTTTGTTTCGACAGTGTTGTCTGTAATGACAAGGGGCATCTTCAAAGCTTGGATCTAATTCGTAGACGGGCGTCATTCAGCTTGGGTTATTTCTTTGCCGTGCTCATCCGGCAGTTTAGTGTCCTTGTATGATGCGACGAAAGATGTTATGGTCCTGGTCTTTTTTGTAACGTCAACCGAAAGATATTGCTTGACTTAAGTGCATAATAGGCTGTACTTCAAACGAACATTCCATTGAAGTCCTTTCACATGGACTATGTTTTACTTCTTAGAATTCTGTGACATGGGCATCACATCGGACCAGGCCTAAAGCGGAATTCGACGTATCATTGATAACCCAAACACAATGTATGTGTGAATGCACTCATAATCTCATACATACTCTGATACTGTCATGACTACCCAGAAGGAATCAGTTCATGCCTACAATCTCAAACAAGACCGGCTGTATCGCATCCCGTAACATCTGCCACATGGGGTGAAATATCGGTCAAGCCGTCCGTCACATTGTACGCCATAACCTGTATCACACAGCATTACCAACATCCGTCCCAAGGGCCCCGAGTTGTTCAAGACATGCACCGCCTATAGTTGTGTCGCCCAAAGTTGCTGATTTAATTCGCTAGTCAGCATATATGCCAGCCTCCTGATTCCCTATAGTGCACCGCTTTTACCCAGTGTCTATATGCATGTCTAAACGCCGTGTCGAGGCCTCTGAAAAAGCAGCCGAGTAGCTATCCGCCGACGACATTCGGTACGGGCCCGTCTGCGTAGTAACAATGGCACATGGGTTGAGCTCACATGGCGCTAGCTAAGCAGATTATCGGCTGCAAGGCCACCGAGAAGACGCCAGTTATGCTGCAGATATGTAGACGACGGCGGCGCCACGCAGCGGCTAGCAACATGCTAAATATACCATATGCCATGTACTTTAACGCCAGCCTGCACATGGTCATAGTATTGTATTCCACGTGATTTTGACGGTGCGGACGGGCGAGGAATGCCGGTGTAGGCGAGAAGTGTTTTTGTGGTTCCCGAACTAAAGTCCATCCGAAGAGGTTGATAGTGGGGTTTATGGGGAAATTAATTGGCTTTAACGGCGGTTTCCATGTTCCCACGTGAGAAAATGTGGGTTTCTTAAAGGGGTTCGGGGAAAGAGCAGATGACATGGAGAGAAAGAGAACACCGTGATGGAATTCAATGTCAGTCAGATAACCATATTCAGACATCTGAATATTTGCTTCTAGACGCGCCTACTGACTTTTAAGAGTTACATTTATACCCGCATTAATACGTGTGATTGGGAATGTGATGGAATACGTGATGATAGCCCCTAAGTAGCGACGAGTTACCAGCTGAAGAAGTCTTTCTTTTGTTATAGTTTAGATATTCCAGGGCCAAAAGGTCGTCCACGTCAAACCTGGCTACTGGATAAGTGGATAGGTTTGGCCCCCAGTGAATGATGTGCGCATATTTGAGGACGAAGAACCCAACTGAGCGCAAGTGCTTAACCCAAGAGCCAGGGATGCCTGACTTCAGGCGATGCGAGCGGAACAGTTTAATTATTGAGGCCGACGATGGTTTTAGCATGTCTGTATCAACGGATTTATATGTACACTTTTTGACATGTCTGGCTTCATGATCCTTTTGTCTAACGTACCGCAGCCAGCCTTGTGGCGTTAATCGGTGGCGTTTATAAGTGGCGATAAGCCAGTTTGTCACAAAAGTCTTCTCTTCCCATCAATACACTAGAATAAATAGTCCCACGTCTCTTTATAAAACGAAAATAAGAACTTGTGATGTTTCTGACATGTCGTACGAACAAACGGTGGTCAGGCTCAGTATATAGCTAGGTTTGACAAAGTGCACTGTTTCCCTCTAACAAACGTGGGGGTTAACACATGACTCGTCACGTGACTTAGTTTATCTAGACTTCAGCCATTATGATGTAAGTATGTATATGCGTAAAACGGGCATGGTCTCGGATGACGGTATGTCCGGTAAATGGATATTTCGGCCTTGTTGATCGGAACACCTGGGGGAATCAATAAGACGGTCCACGATAGTGCGGGGTAACTAGGGAGGTGGCCAGGTTGGGCTATAGTTGACATGGCATGTAATAGGCAAACTTGGATGCTTACTGGATGTACATATGTACTGCATTGGCGCGAGGCGATGGATGGGCGCCAACACAGCTGAGAAGACGAATGACCAAAATTATAGACCAATCGATTAGGTCGGTGTTGGTTGGGTTTAGATTTGTTATTTATATTCTAGGGCGCTTATTTAGGTTGGGTTGAACCTTTTATTTTTCGTTCTTTCAGCTTTTTGACTTCACGATTTTGACATCATAGGGTAAACCACGTTTTTAAGCCCAGCATCGTCTTCGCTTCCTGGCATTTTAACTTTCTTCTTCTTTGCCGTCTATTTCCATTTGTGGCTTTTGGTGTTGTAACATCATTTGTCAATCCTTTCTTTTCTTTTACGTCGTGGCGTCGCACGCATACGTACAAATAACATCAACAACATATTGTATTAAGGTCCCGCTTTGAAATTATGTCTACCGCCCGCATCAGCACCCAGCGTGGTAAGTCTTGTCTTCACAGATTCCGGCTATCTTTGTTTCCCCATTTTCCTACTGCAATATGCATGTAATTTGGTTCCCTTGCCTGGTCTTTCAATGTGTGTGCACACATGTCGTGTGTACATATTTGTTTACCTGATTTGTGGTTTGATACATGCAGACAAGGCAGTCCTTGTCCATGGAGAAATGGAACAGACATTTATTTTCGGCATCTTTGCATATTTGAGATCACGTACTGACAACCTGCCTAGCCTTTCATCATGATGAGGATGGCTCAGTGGAGGTCGAATATGATCGTCTCCGTGACCTCGCTCGCAAGGAAGCAGAGAAGCGCGGCCAGTGCTTCAAGCGCGTAAGTTTATATGTTTTCAAATATCAAATCGCCCTAGCTAATTCAACCACGTAGTCGAAAGACGCTTATAACAGAGGAAACAAAGCCGAAGCCAAGGATTTGAGTGACAGCGGAAAGGCACACGGCGAGAAGATGAAGAATTACAATCGCCAGGCCTCGGATTACATCTTCCGCGAGAACAATGTCGTTGGACGTATCGACGAAGATGAGATTGACCTGCACGGTCAATACGTCGAAGAAGCCGAGGAGATTGTAAAGAAGAGAATCCGGGCGGACCAGGCGGCCGGAAGACCGAGACTGTGTGTCATCACAGGCAAGGGCATCCACTCTAACAAGAATGTCCCCAAGATCAAGCCAGCGGTTGAAGGTGTCTTTGATAGCATGGGATTGCAGTACGAGACTGACCAGCATAACACTGGACGTATCATCGTCCAGCTTGGTGGAAGCGGCGGTGATTATGTTGCGCCCCAGAACCCTTATGCTCCCCATCATGGAGGCCAACAACACGGAGGCCAACAGCACGGCGGTCAACACCAACAACAACCGGCACAGGAGCCGGATCAGCCCGAATCTTTGTTTGGGCTTTTCCAGAAAGTTTGCTGCAACCTTATGTAGTTCATTGGGGTTGGCTTATGCTTGGCTCTCGTGGGGATTGCAGGATCTGTCGTGTATTTAGTTAGTAAATTTTGCCTTTAAGAATGGACTCTGGGAGTCTATGGATGTTAATGTTAATATGTTTATTAACCCCAACCCTTGGTTTCCCCACTTGAGATTTCAGATATTTGAATCCTGTCGTGATATTCATTGTGTGTATGTATGAGAATGTAAGACTCAGTCAACAATTTAAAATGCCTGTAGGTACGACGAAGAAGTTTACAATGGTTACCGACTAACGATATGAACTAGCTTATTATGGTCACTGGTCTGCCGACCTCCGGCAAGACCACACGTTCTAAGCAACTCTACGATTACCTGACAGCCAAAATCGCCTCACCAGACACCAAGAAGAAGTACAGACTGCACTATATTTCAGACTCTACCCTGTCTATATCTCGTGATGTATATGATCTCTCTGTTGTCCCTCAACATGCGAGATCGGCCAACTCCTCGGAAAAGGATGCTCGAGCTCTCATATCCTCGGCCGTCAAGAGGGTACTTTCGGATCAAGACATTGTAATCCTTGATAGTTTGAATTACATCAAAGGCTGGAGATACCAACTGCATTGTGAAGCTAAGGCTCAAGTAACACCCAGCGTTGTCTTACAAATCGGCTGTATGCCAGACCAGGCCAAAGCTGTCAACGAAGCCCGTCTAGCGGCACAGTCATCTGATGAAATCCCTACTACATCCGAAGCAGCCGACTCAATCGTCCCCGCCAACGATGCTCAGCCCTACGCCCCAGGAAACTGGGAAAATCTCGTCTTCCGTTATGAAGAACCTAACCCCATGACGCGCTGGGACAGTCCTCTCTTCCCTCTTGTCTGGTTCGACGACGAAGCCCAAGCTACCCGCATCTTCGACCAAATCTGGGATGCCATTGCCGGTACCGAACGTAAGACGGTCCGGCCAAACCAGGCTACTATGCAGCGTAGCTCAGATGCCGGTGGTGACTACCTCTACATTCTGGAAAAGGAAACGCAGGAGCTTGTTCGCATGGTGCTTGATCAGCAGTCACCAGAAGGTGGTGGTGATGTCCGGATACCGAGGGTTACAGAGGGAGCAGATGCCTTGATTGTGTCATTGCCTATGAAGAAACTGGGTCTACCACAGTTACAGCGTATGCGGCGGACGTTTGTGGGGTTGAATAGAAGGGGGATTGGGCTTGAGACGGTGGGCACGTTGGCAGTTGACCGACTACGTGAGAACTTTGTAGAGTACCTCAATTACCACTTTGAGCGGGATGAGTAAACATTTGTCTGTGTTACCAGGAACACCTCTATCGTACATTTGCATGTGCCTGTGCATGTTTCTTCATCCACTGGAGTTAGTGGGGCACATTTGTTGTTGGTTGAAGAATGTAGGCAAGAGTCGCCATTTTTGACAGTAACATGACAAATTCTGAATCTGCCTTCATGCTTAATTTTCATAGACGGCAATTGTGTTGCTGCCTTGTTTATGTTTGTAAGCCACGATTGTGACTAGAAGCTTCTGGATGCCAAAATTAACACCAGGTCTAGGAGGGTACGCATTGTTGCCTCTTAAAATCCCTTGCAAGTGGTCGGCCTGACTAATCCAGCTTCAAAGAATACTGCTTCTGTTTTGTAGGGTGGGGAACTTCCAAGTCCCATTTACAGACTGTGATTGGCTACACTGTTGTTGATAGTGATGAATTAAGAAACACGGCTTCTGTGACGTCGTCTACCGTAGGCCTGGGCGGCGTGGCGGGGGCGGGGGCCCCTGTGGCGGGGTCCTGTAAGTCGAAAGGCTGCGTGCTACAGGGGGTCGATGAGGGGCACGTCACGAGCTGTAGCCTGCTGGAAGGGCAAGCTTGGTTAGGCGTGGGGCGCATTGGGCCTTGCTCGAGACAGCCATCCACCATCCACCTTGCCTTCTTTTTAAACAGCCCTCGTTCCTCATGGTCAATATCCACTCTCCACCTTTTGGATCTTGATTTGTTCCATTATCACCTCAATTCATCTTGGCCTTTACTGTGTGCTTCTTTATTTGCGCAGGTTTGGCTTTTTGTTTCTGTTGATTCTCTCTTTTCATCACCTCTCGTTAGTACCTGCATCGCTTTCTGCTGTGCAGACCGGGCTGAACAAAGCCAAACTCAACTCTTGATAGCCACCAGGCTAAAATCCACATTCGCATTTTCACACGTTTGCCATCCATCATGGCTGACTCTGATCACAAGAAGAAGGTCAACTTGACGTATGTTGACAATTCTATCTCGTGTTTATAAAACTGTAGACTAACCATTGGCCTTTCTATGTGTAGCGACCCCTCCGGTGCTGAGATTAAGCCCGTGAGTTAACACCCGGCATAACTGACCGCGACCGCGTTCGACGCCTGATACTAACTATACTGAAGGAAAATGACGTTGCTACTGCTATTCTCCAAAAGAAGAAGAAGCCTAACCAATTACTGTATGTCTCACCATTGTCATGAACATCATCCGACTAGCTGATGCGCTATCTTGGTATCGATACATGGACTGACTGATTATTGTAGTGTCACTGATGGTGGCTCCGATGACAACTCCATCATCGCCCTCAGTGAAGCCGACATGGATACCCTCCAGCTTTTCCGCGGTGACACTGTCCTTGTCCGCGGCAAGAAGAGAAAGGACACTGTCTTGATTGTCATGGCCGACGAGGAGCTCGAGCCCGGAAACGCTCGCATTAACAGAGTTGTCCGTCACAACCTGCGTGTCAAGAACGGCGACACCGTCACTGTCAACCCTTGCCCAGATATTAAATATGTAAGTTGCGTTGAAAGCTGTGATGTGACTGACCATTGCTGACCACATGATCTCATATTTCAGGCCAAGCGCATTTCGGTTCTCCCCATCGCCGACACCATCGAGGGCATCACTGGCTCTCTCTTTGATGTCTTCCTCGCCCCCTACTTCCGCGAGGCCTACCGTCCCGTCCGCCAGGGTGATATCTTTACTGTTCGCGGTGGTATGAGACAGGTCGAGTTCAAGATTGACCAGGTCGATCCCCCGGAGTTTGGTATCGTTGCCCAGGACACAGTTATTCACTGCGATGGCGAGCCGATCCAGCGCGAGGATGAAGAATCCAACCTGAACGAGGTTGGCTATGACGACATTGGTGGCTGCCGCAAGCAAATGGCCCAGATCCGTGAGATGGTTGAGCTCCCCCTTCGCCACCCCCAGCTTTTCAAGTCTATTGGTATCAAGCCCCCTCGCGGTGTCCTGCTGTACGGACCCCCTGGTACTGGTAAGACTTTGATGGCTCGCGCTGTCGCCAACGAGACTGGCGCTTTCTTCTTCCTGATCAACGGTCCCGAGATCATGAGCAAGATGGCCGGTGAGTCAGAGTCTAACCTCCGTAAGGCCTTTGAGGAGGCGGAGAAGAACTCTCCAGCTATCATCTTCATCGATGAGATCGACTCGATTGCGCCTAAGCGTGACAAGACCAACGGTGAGGTCGAGCGCCGTATCGTTTCCCAGCTTCTCACATTGATGGACGGTATGAAGGCTCGTGCCAACATTGTCGTGATGGGTGCCACTAACCGCCCTAACTCGATCGACCCCGCTCTCCGTCGTTTCGGTCGTTTCGATCGTGAGGTCGATATTGGTATCCCTGACCCAACTGGTCGTCTCGAGATTCTGTCCATTCACACCAAGAACATGAAGCTCGGTGATGACGTTGATCTGGAGCAGATTGCGGCCGAGACTCACGGTTACGTTGGTGCCGATATGGCTGCCCTCTGCTCTGAGGCTGCCATGCAGCAAATTCGCGAGAAGATGGATCTTATTGATCTCGATGAGGACACAATTGATGCTGAGGTCCTCGACTCTCTTGGTGTAACCATGGAGAACTTCCGCTTCGCCCTGGGTGTGTCCAACCCATCCGCTCTCCGCGAGGTTGCGGTTGTGGAGGTTCCCAACGTCCGCTGGGACGACATTGGTGGTCTGGACACGGTCAAGCAGGAGCTCAAGGAGTCCGTTCAGTACCCCGTCGACCATCCCGAAAAGTTCCTCAAGTTCGGTATGTCGCCTTCTCGCGGTGTCCTGTTCTACGGTCCTCCCGGTACTGGTAAGACGCTTCTTGCCAAGGCTGTCGCCAACGAGTGTGCGGCCAATTTCATTTCTATCAAGGGCCCCGAACTGTTGTCTATGTGGTTCGGTGAGTCTGAGTCCAACATTCGTGACATCTTCGACAAGGCCCGCGCTGCCGCTCCTTGCGTTGTCTTCCTTGACGAGCTGGATTCGATTGCACAGGCTCGTGGTGGTTCTGTCGGCGATGCCGGTGGTGCCTCTGATCGTGTCGTGAACCAGCTTCTGACGGAGATGGACGGTATGACATCAAAGAAGAACGTGTTCGTCATTGGTGCCACCAACCGTCCCGAGCAGCTTGATCCTGCTCTTTGCCGTCCTGGACGTCTTGATTCGCTCATTTACGTCCCCTTGCCCGATGAGCCTGGCCGGAAGAGCATTCTCGCGGCCCAGCTTCGCAAGACTCCTCTGTCGCCGGATGTCGACCTGGACTTCCTTGCGTCCAAGACTCACGGTTTCTCTGGTGCCGATTTGGGTTTCATTACTCAGCGTGCTGTTAAGACTGCCATCAAGGAGTCTATCACTGCTGATATTGAGCGTACCAAGGCTTTGGAGGCTGCGGGTATGGATGTTGATGAGGAGCCTGCCGAGGATCCCGTGCCTCAGTTGACTCGTCACCACTTTGAGGAGGCCATGTCGATGGCTCGTCGGTCTGTCAGTGATGCTGAAATTCGGCGTTACGAGGCTTTCAGCCAGCAGATGAAGGTTGCTGGTCCCGGTGCCTTCTTCAAGTTCCCCGAGGCTGTTGGTAGTGCTGAGGCTGCTGCTGCTGCGCCTTCCGGATCGGGTGCGGCTACTGGCACCGCTGAGCCCTTCATGGACTCTAACGATGATGATGACTTGTACAGTTAAATGGTGAAAGTATCAGGGGAGGATGAAAGACCAAGCAAAGAATAGGCGATGGATCTATGGGTTTGCTGGTAATTTGTATTGTTGTTATGTTTACGGTTCACCTGACGCGACAGCTTCAGTAATGATTGTTTGTTTTCTTTGATAGCATGTTTTTATTGTCTCTGCATGTCGGTAGCGAATGAGATTTGTACAGACACTTTTTTTATTTGGACAAATGCACAATAGTGGATGAATGAATTTCATGTGTCATTAATCAAGCAGGAAAAGGAAGCAATAAGACAAGAGCTAATTTAGGCTTCTTTTTCTTCTTCGCTGTGGTCTTCGACCTGGATAATTTCTTCTAAGCATTCTCTTGTAAGACGCAAGGCTTCCCGTATCACGGCTGGTGGAATTTCCAATAAGCCTTCTCCAACCTCTTTTGTTCCTCCTGTCTTGACGCCATTTCCATTCACGCCATTACCAGCAGCTCCACTCGAACCTCCATTTACACCGTTACTCCCATTTCCATTCGCCCCGTCAGCATCATCATCTCCGTCCCCGTCAACGTCACCATCAGCATCCCCAACTACCTCATCGCCGGCATCCGATCCATCAGGGTCAATCAAGGCCAGCCGAGCAGCTGGGTTATCAAGTGCCAAGTCACTCAGTACAGCAGAGAGCAAGTCGCGGAAGGTGGTTGCGCGGCCAGATCGGAGGGTTGTTAGGGTGTGTGCGCGGAGAGTTGGGAGCGGGTTATTTGGGTGGGTGGAGAGGCTGTGGAGGAGGGTTTGTTGGATTCTAGAGGGCGGGCGGGCGGGTTTGGTTAGTTAGTTGGTTGGTTGGTTGGGTTTAAAGGGGAGGGCACGTACTTGGCTATTTCGCCGGATTGGAGGAGCGCGGTGTTGATGGCGTTGCGGAGGGGGTGGTCGGGGTAGGAGGGCGTGTAGGCTTCGGTGGACGAGGAGACCGGGATGGTGTTGTGTTGGCGGAGGACGCGGCCCATTTTGTTGGTTTGGAGTATTGACGGGTTTGGTTGGGTGGTTGAATGTGGTGATGCTATGCGATGCGATGCGACGGGTAGGTGGGCATGTAGAATGACGTTGACGCGTGTGGCGGTGGCGTGGGAAGAGGGTTGTGGTTAGGGTTACCTCGAATGATGGTAGAACGGATGATTTTGTCATGTGTCGTGGGACGTACGGACTTAGTAAGGATCAATTACAAATATGGGAATGACATCATAAATTCATCACAGTAATAGAAACCAAATGACAAAAAAGGAAACTTGTAAAATACTAGTCTAACACCATATTCATCCATCCTGGATAAGAATAAACGCCGACGCCAGCCATAACCGATACCGAAAATTCATACCTAACCGACCCATTCGTCGGTGTTCCCGTAATTCGAATAACCCAAAAATAAAGAAAAAAAAACAAAGTAAATCCAAGGGGATTTACGGGCAATTAAGTCGTAACAATAATGCAGAGAGCTGTCGATAGCGAGAAGCTAAGTCGACAGCCGTGTATAGAGCCGAAACTGGGTATCAGGCCCTATACAGATGAAAGCCGCAAGTGGCGACTTTTAGGACGGACAAGAGAGAAAAGAAAAAGAAACCCGACATCTCACATGAGCTACGGGGTCTGCAGAGGAGACGTCTCCTTGAACCCCGGAACAGATGGACCCTCCTCGGACTCACTAATGGAGCCGTCAACAGAGGAAAAAGAAGACCCGTCGCTGGACTTCTTCGACGCAATGCTACAGCGCGAAGAGTCGTTGGCTGCGGCCTGGCGGTTCCACATTTGGAAGTAGTAGCCTTGGCGGGCTACTAGTTCCTCGTGGGTTCCGCGCTCCACGATCTTGCCTTTACGCATGGCAATGATCTGGTCAGCATGCGTGATGGTGGACAGGCGGTGACTGTGTAAAGAGGACTTTTGTTAGTATGAATCACTTGGATAATAAGAGGAATGGAAAAACACTTACGCAATAATCACCACTGTCCGACCCTTAGTCAGCTGGTGGAGCTGCTCCTGGATCTGCAACTCCGTTTGGGAGTCCAGAGCCGAAGTTGCTTCGTCGAGAAGCACGATGCGCGGGTCCTTCAGCATAGCACGCGCAATAGCGACACGCTGGCGTTCACCCCCGCTGAGGCGCATGCCTCTATCACCCACGGCTGTCTCATAGCCCTTGGGGAAACTCATGATCTTGTCATGGATTTTCGCAGCCCTACAGACCTCGTGGACGACATGGTCAGAGCGAGTCATCGTGGGATACTTCAAGTTCCACATGATGGTTTCGTTGAACAGGAGCGTCTCTTGAGGAACCACAGCGATTTGCTGGCGAACAGAGTCGACGGTTACGTCGTGGACTTCTTGGCCATCGACCATCATCGAACCGGCGGTGTTGTTATAAAACCGGAACAGAAGACGGAAGATGGTACTCTTACCACCACCAGATTCACCGACGAAAGCAGTAGTTGTGCCAGGTTGGCACTCGAAGCTCACATTCTCGAGAGCCAACTTGTCGCCGCCATAGCTGAACGACACGTTGTCCCACTTGATGTGACCTTCAGAAGTGCGCAGAGTCGTGGCTGAACCCTTATCAATCACTGTTGGCTTGTAGGAGAAAAGCTGCAACAGGCGTTCGCCGGAGATGAGAGATTGCTGCATCGTCCGGTAAAACTGATTGAAGAAGTTTAGCGGGGCCTGGAGTTGGACCATGTAGGAAAACAAGGTCACGAAACGACCGCTAGTCATCGTTCCGGTAACCCGTTGCCACATGCCGAGTCCAATGACAATGCTGACACTGACAGAAAAGATTATGGCTTGGATGGTCGTCATCTGCGCGTTGAGGTAAGCCAGGCCAGCCTCGGACTTCTGGAATGAGCCGAGCGACTGTTTGAACCGGCTTATCTCATAGTCTTCCGCGTTGAAATATTTGACCGTCTCATAGCCCGTAATCGAGTCATTCTTGACCGCCTCGCATTCACGGTCCGCGTTCGTCATCTCCCGGCGTTGCTGGGTGCGCTTGTGTGAGAAGACGACACTCAGCCACATGTACCAGAAGACGTTGACTGCGACAACGGTGGCGTAAAAACCGTTGTAAGAAGCACCGAAGAAGTAAACGCTGATGCTCAGATCAAACACCATCGGGAACAGGTTGAAGGTGACTTGCTCCAAGAAGGTGTTGATCGATGAGCCTTTGTTCAACGCAGAGAGAACCTCGCCAGTCCGCTTGCCGATGTGGAACTGCAACGACAAGCTGTGGACGTGACGGAAGGCGGCCATCTCAATTCCGCGGTAGGCATATTGGGCGATAGGAACCCACAACGTCTCGCGAGCAGCGCCGAGAACACCGCCAGACCCCTGTAAGAGGAGCATGATGTTCAGAAGCAGAAGAGGGACGACGGGGATCGAGGTAGCCATCTCCACAAAAGATGACTGTCCATTCTCCGGCACATCGCTGACCATATCCAAAAGTCTGCCTACTTGCCAAGGGACCATCACGTTAATACCGCGTTGGGCCACAAGGATTAGCATACAGATGAAAATATGCACCTTCAACCTCAAGCTGTCGCTAGGCCAGACGTATTGCCAGAAAACTCCGTAAGAGCTCAGATACTCCCACCAGTGGCGATTGGGGATCTTCTTGGGACGGTAAAACCCTTCCTCAGTTTCTTCCGCGCTCTTAATCCGAGGAGAATCTGAATCCGAGGTACCGTACCCAGAAGTGGGAGTACCGAGAAGCGCTTCGTGCTCAGCAGCTTCAATGTCTTCCTTAAGACCCGATTGCCAATTGCGGTACGCCTTGTAGGCCCTGCAAAGGGGAACAAAGACGATCGCAACGCAACCGAAAAGCAGAGCACAGCGCAAACCAGAGATAATAAACCGGACTTGACTCCAGTAGTCCCGGCATTGGGTGCCGTGGGAACCAGAGGAGCAGTCGGGGAGGCCAAAGTAAGTGGACAGGAAGAGAATAACTTCTCCCGTCAAGGCGATGGAGCACGCGACGAGGTTGGCGAACCCGTGGTTCCCAGCTTCAGCCGTCATGTAGACTCCGAAGAAAGCAAAGAGGCCCATGCCGCTATACATATAAGCCTATTTATGTAGTTAGTATATGTTACACAGCTGCAGAATGGATGTCAACTTACAAGACGGCTGGTGTTGACCCAGTATGGGGAGTCAGTCCCCAAGAACAAGACGTGGCGCTCGAGGCATTCACGAATGGCCCAGAAACCCTCGTAAAGGTACAAGGCCATCAACGTGAAGCACGCGAAACGAAAGAAAGACAAAGACCGCGAGGAAACAGCGATCTGAAAAGGCGAAAGCAAAAACGAGACATTCGCGGGACGGGTGTTGGGAACACCCACTGCCTGGCGGGCAGCACGCTCCAGATCCTTGGTCTGGCGCCAAACCATGATACCATGGGACATGTAAATAGCTGCCCAGGTAATAAAAGTAAGCGGCCAGAGAACCCACTGGACCGCCATGTTGGTGTCCTCCCAGCTCCAGCCGGGAGACACAAAATGCGGAGAAAACTCCGTCATAGTAAGATCGCTATAGTCAAGGATCAATTGTGTTAGTAGATAGGCGGGGAGGAGTGCGCCTCGCAGACAAGCTCATGGACTGTAGCCTCCAGTTATCCAAGAAAATGAAACCAAAGTGAATAGAAACAATAAAAGATGACAAACGGGTGTCCAAGAACCCGAATGGAACGGCCCGAGTGAAACGGCCAGGTGAAAGCTGACAGAAGGAGAACAATGAAACGATGGATGATAACGAAGACAACCAAGGGCTTTTAAACAAAAGGAAAACGGAATGAAGGCTCTGTAACGTTAAAGTTGAGTAGACACTACTCTCCGAGTCCACAGAACCAATGCAGCACCAGATCGATCCGAAGTTAAAGTCAAGACGTCAGATATCAAGTCGTATCAGTCTTCTGTTTGGTCAGTCGGACGAAGGTTAAATGCACATATAAAAACCCCACCAATTGATTTTTATAATGGGAAAAAAGACCACAATTAAAGCGTGTTTCTGAATCCCAATGAAGGGGGGGCTTCAATACACAGTGGGTAGCGGCAAAGCGTGTAAACGGACGAGGGGGGGCGTGAGATGATCTTGTGTGACTTGTGCCAGTGTAGATGTTGATATGTTGAGACGGACGGCTAATGGAAGGTGGTGGTAAAGTGCAGACAAAGTAAAAAGTTAAGTTGAAGAAAAGCGCGGGATGATGGGTGGGTGGGTAGGACTAGGCAGGTGCAGCTTGTGTACATATATGTCTATGACTTGGAGTGCATGTGTGATCCGTATGAGCCGATGGGGAAACAGGTTTAAGAGTACAAAAAAGAGACTGTAAATGTGAAATAAAAAAGGTCGACGAAATAAAAGCAATGTACATATGTACTTGAAAAGTTCTTAACAAGTGTGTGACAGGCGGTGCTGAAAAAAAAGAAAAGTATAGAGAAAGAGATAGCGAGAGACAGAAAAAGCGAAGGGAGAAGAAATTGGTTCTCGAAGCAATCGTAAAATTCCAGTCAAGATCCAAAATCACGAGAGTCAAGTCCAGGGAGGAGGGGCAGACGATAGACTGCTGAAAATAGAGAATCGACCTTGTAATGTGTATAGGAATATTCGTATATATCCAACACAGGCTCTAGATCTCGAGTGTAACTGATGTTGAACACTCTTCGGGATACTCTCTTTGACTGATTTTAAGACTCTCTCACGAGAACTTGGGGGGAAATCAAGTGTAGAAAGGTCAGAGAACACAACCAACAAAGACTCTACTAAAGCTGGGATGCCCTATGACTTTATGATGAGGCTGAGCTTCCATTCAAATTGAATGAACCTAACCACAGTATAGAGCTAAGACCAATCAATGCCAGGGAGTTCCACCCGGAAAAAAATAAAAGAAAAGTAAAATGCCATTTCTTAGATTTAACAGGGTATGTGCCGGCACTACTTGACTCTAGATGCCTCGTTTTAGTTGATGACCTTGAAATCAACACTGTTGATCCGCTCGGTCTGTTTTTACTTGGCTTGTTTGGGGGGGGCATCCTGGAAGACAGGAAGAAATAAGAAGAGGTAAGACAGCGTAGCCATGCAGTTTTAAGAGGAACCAGCTGAGACCGCTATAGAGGGAGAGGGAGAGGTATCCCGTGATATATACATTCGACTAACTTCTGGCGTAACTTGGACTGACAAAAAGAGCGTTGGAAGAGGCACCATTGAGTGGCTTTCTAAGCCCTATAATCCAAGCTAACTATGGTTTTCGTCACGGCGACTCCTTCATTAGGGGCCACCGATGAATATTTAGGTTGTATTGTACAACTGGGGGAAAAAATTGGGGAGGGGTGTGCATAGAACCGTTCTGGTTTTTAGGAATACACGCTAACTGGGTGTACACCAGAGCCACGCTAGTTTTGTTCGGCCGATATATTTTTTCCCCCGTAAATCAATCAGTGTGGAAAAAATGGTTTCTATGCGAGCCTGTGTGTAAATGGTTTAATCACTTGATGTCCCATGTTGATATGGCATACGTACGTACACATATTCATGTGCTTTCCCACTTGGTTTGTCTTCATGTACATATGTATATCCTTCAAAGTTCTCTGTCCCGATTTCTGTTGAGGTGTTTCGACATAGAGAAGTTGGGACTCCCCAGCTTCATATGGCTCATTTGCGAAAACTAATAGTCGAACAAAGTTGCCAGGGGTTATCCTCGTGCGGGGATATATCACTCGAGCCTGTACTCGCGGGGAACTTGCACCAGAGGACTGTGCAGCTTCAACTATATCTCTACCAGAAAATAGGGAGTTGGTACTAAAAAATAAAAGCTAGGGGTCTTGACCATATTTGTACAGTTAAGAAACACCAGTTCTCTTCTGTCACATCTAGCGATACCATCAACCCGTCACCACTTACCGCAGCGTAGATCCCAGAACCGACCAAGGGGGTTTCTGGTGGAGACATCCGACTAAGTGACGGGGTAGAAACAGAAAGTCGGACGGAGGGTTCAACACTAGTTGGATTATTGAATGATGCTTGCCCCAGCGACGGGTACATAGGGGTGGAGAAACATTATAGAAAGCGAGGGGGAAGCGGGGCGAGTACCATTGAAAGTACCAGGAAAGGCCTTGAAGAACCGACTGTCTGGCCAATCGGGGGAGACAACAAGACGACAACGACAAACATGGCCAAACACTGGTCTTCGGACGCAAGGGTGATAGGTCTAGACCATATGGATCATAGAGTCCAAGCCAATCATTGTTTATTGGGATTGGATTGTGTAGTATGCGGATTGTGTGGATTGATGGTGGTGGGGGTTACCTCATGTTGGCCTAGGTCTGGATCGTGGGGGGCGATGGCCAGACCGAACGAGACAACTAAATGGAACGGCATCTATCACATCAGAACTAACTGACAATGGTAACGATACATCGTACACTTTGATAAACAACTGTCTGAGACATTAAATCCAATGATGGGTCGGGCGGAATAGGTGGGGTATTGGATAGGATTTGACAATGAAAATGCCAAGCCACAAGCCATCATAAGCTTATCTGCGATCAGGCTAAATAGTGTAAAACTTACTTATTTTTGTATTAACGATCGATGAAAGTGAAGAGTGTCGAGAGAGTATCGTTCGTAAAATCCGAAGAAAATCTATCCAAAAAAGTCGGGAAAAATCGCAACTTGGTCTGGAGAAGAAAAGAAGAAGAGGAAGAAGAAGAGAAACCGGAGAGACTGAGAAGAAATGTCCAGGTTATACTCCTCAGTCCATGGCCAGTCCCCTCTACCCACTGTAGCTTGCTACAGTAAACTTTCTGCTCAGATTTGTAGGCATAGTCATGTTTTCGTCCATTATAAGTAACTTCATAGACTCAAACTATCAAGAACGGTATGAAGCAGCGTATTGTTACCAAATTTCGCTGCGACGTAGCGATTTAAATTACCAAAAAAGGCAATGCTAGTGTGGCGCGGGGGGGGCTCTAGAATGTCTGGGAAGGTCCGGGGAACATTTTTGTTGTTTTTTTAGGAAACACCGTAGAAGCTATAGGTTTCTTTCAGGCGCTTTCAGGCGGTCTCAGAACTTAGTGGTAAACTTGCTTTTGATTGGTTGTTGGAGAAAGCAGTTGAGAAACAAAAGTAGGGCTTATGGTTGTGGCACTTGTCATGGAACTGTGACCATAAATCACGTGAACGTAGATTCGATACCCGAGACATTGACGATCGTAAAGTGATAAATATTCGGTTCTCCATGTACAAAGATCCCTGGAAAGTCTAATCCATCACAAACTACAAATGTATGTACATAGATGGCCTCCAATGATACGGAATATGCCGCCATCTCATGATGATGATGCACCCCCAACTGTCACACCCCACAAAGATGCTTAGATGAGGCGTCATATGTGGCTCTGGTAAAAAGCCCCACGCAAACAAAGCCATCCAGCCTTATGAGACTGTTTAAATTCCCCTGCCTAGCTGACAGGTTATAAAACCGGGCAACACTCATGACGATATAAAAAGAGAGGCTCAACTGGCAGGTTAGTGCTGTAGCACAGGAAGCTGTCACTGCCGCGCCATTGAAATAGGAAGTTGAAAGTTGCCGAATAGAGAAATGATTTTCTCGCTCCAGAAACAGAAGGCGCCATGTAACCCCAACGTATACTGTTGAACCCTAACCATTGTGGCGGCCGAGTTTGCCTCATCATCGACAGATGTCTTGGGCGTGCTCGTCAAGAAATGTCCAAACTGTCATATGTGCGGCTTTTTTTTCACTTGAGGTGGCGGCCTTAGACTACGCACTGGAACAAATTGACACAGCCACGCGAAATACAGTTGCTTTTTTTTTTTCTGAGACAGAGGGGTGTGAGTGGGGGGGACATTTCGTACGAACGACTGAAAAGCGGGGAAGAATGGGCTTTGCAGAGGCTGTGATGTGAATAATTTGGCCCGAGTTTCTACTTTGGGATGGTCATGTTCATGAGGCAAAGACATTCATCATGAGAGATGCACAATTTAGGTGTAGGAATGTGGGAGGCCCGGTGGCGGCGAGGATTATGGTCGTCTGACAGATGTCATTACTGCGCGTCGCTGATGTCATTGGGGTTTTATTTTGGGTGAGTTAAATCCAAATCGCCTAAAATGGATGGGCCTAGTCTGTTATGGCAAACACGCACCACTTAAATGACGTATGTAGCTGTGTAAAAAAACCGGAGCATATTCAGTAGACAGTATTACGTGTGTTTTAACTATTCAATGCAGATTATTGTGGGATCGACGTAATGATACTTGGTCAAATATAGAATTACATGCATAGGGTTATACAGACTACCCTGTTAGTTGGTGTATGTATGTACATATGTATGGACATGGACATGTCTGCATGACTCGGTGTACTCTATATACTCGAATTAAAGCTATACATATGTACATGTGTACTGACAGATACATATGTACAAACAATGGAAGTAACAAAGTAACAACGGCGGTATCGGGTGAGGAAGCAGAGAAAAGAGAAAGCAGAAAACAGGAAGCACACGGTCATGTCAGGAATCGTCAAAAGGAAGAGGCCAGAAAGGGCGGTAGGGAGAAAAGGGAACAAAGCTGATAAACCTGGGTGCATGTTCCACTTGCATGAGCGTTCCAGTTTCGCGACAAATCCTATTGTTCTGTCTGCGTGGAACATTGTAGAGGACAGTTCAGTTTGTTGATCTGGACTTTTGCATGGCATAGGGACATCCGTGAGCATGGTTAAATGACATGAAAGCAAAGAGAACAAGGTAAAGCGAGACCGGGGGTGACTCCGGGTGGTTCTAAGGGGCAGGTACATACATACATACATACATAGGGGCTTCGAGTTTGTCGGTATTTACTCGGCCGAAGAAATGTCTTGATGGTATTATTGGCGGTGACTTGATTTATGTATGTATGTTGGGCGGTGGATGTGGACGTATCGGATGTAAAACATAGTCACCCCACATGTTTTTTTTTTCGGAAGCGAGAGAGAAAGAGAAGACAACAAAATACACCATGAGACCTTTCAACATACATACATACCACCAATATGCCCCTCATCTCGTGCAACCATAAAGTTCGAAAAAGAAACATGGTCATTTTGAAATCCTAGTGTTTAGTCAATGATGTTGATAGACAAACCAACCTAACGCACTGAAACAAAGAAACAACAACTGCCGTGTTCATGTCTCGCTAAGACCAAGGCACCCCTTCTGAGTGGTACATACATATGTATAGCTGTGAAAGGCGGTAGAGACCAAATGTACGTATCTCCCGAAAGCCAACACAGCAAACAGACCCACGGCCGACAAGGAAGATCGAGCGATATTTGGTTTTCTGTTCTTCCACTCACCGACTTTCATGTGGATGTCTGTATGTACTGTACATACATACGTGTGTGCGCCTCACGAGGAAGTTCACAGACCGAATCTAACACAGACTCAAGAAAGAAAAGGCCCAAAACAGGGCGAAGCGAGTAACTCAAAAGCTACCACGTCATAGCTTGTTCTGCAGACACACATACTCGGCCCTTCTCACGTATTGAGCAAGCAATCACAGGCTTCTTTGTTCTTCCGGATGTCGGTCGGGACCCGGGTTCATAACATGGGCATTTACGGGTTACTGATCAAGGGTTTTGCATGTGGCATTCGGAGAAAAAAAAAAAAAAAAAGACTGTGCTACATTGTTAACAAGGGTAATAATCTTTAGGTTACGAATTTGACTTTTGTCCTTCACATGTGGCAGAGTCAAGACGAATAGTTAAAAAGAAAAGGAAAGAAGAGAAAGAGAAGGTTTTTTGGTAAATGTTGTGTAATGTATGTATGTATCATGGGATGACAAAAGAAAAGAAAGTATAAACAGACTTTGAGAAGTCGTGGAACAAAGAATTGATTTTCCTAATACTTTTCAAGGAAAGTACAGCCCATAGTATCGGGAAGCCCGTTAAAGGGTGGTTCGACGTTGTATGTACACATGTCCCCACATATACACATTGTACATACAAACGCCATCAGACGCCCGACACAGCTCAACCGAAACTACCAGCTTCAAACTAAAATTCACAGCTCCGGCCAATGTTCTTTTGATCCTCTCGGCCGGTTACAAAGCTCTATGACCTATTCTAGCCGCAACGTTTTGAAAGCCAAATGTTCTAGACTATTAAGCTAATGCATTTAGGGTGGCATTGGGCCATTCAAGCGTACACTTCAGAATTAAATCTCCGAGATTTCTTTTCACTTTCATAGGGAAGAGGAAGAGCCTAACAACAAATCTTTTGGAAAATGTTAACCCATTCTTTGTGACTGCCTTTGTGAGTGGCTTGAAATCAGGTATGAATGGCATGGTGGTCTAGACACTCTTCTCGTCACAGTGATTCTGCATGCTACATGGAGTTGGCTTCACCGCGCCGGATAACAACTAACCGAAACTATACCCCGGAACATATTCTATGGTCATAGCTTTCATCGTTCGTTCTTGATACTTATAAGGATATTCGTATACACATACAAAACGGTATCCTAGACCTCTGATCCTGTGTTACATGTCTATCCAGGATTCTATATATCTAAAGATGCCACTTCACCCCAAATAATCTCCAATCTTCTCAAAGTAGAAACTCTACTACCCACGGCGTACAACACGCAAAAAACGACAACAACTCGTGCTGAAAATCTAATGCAAACCCCTTTTACACCTGTTAGCGGGACGATCACCAGCCAGGGCATCTGCAACGACAAAATATGACAAAGACACACCCTAACTACGCACCCCCCCTCCTTTCTATTTCGAGTTAAAGACATGAGGATTCACGAATTCATGGTGTTGGCTACTGACGGATTTTAGGGATGATGCGGGTCGTATAAGTCCGTTGACTGTTGACTGGGTGGAAGATCAGGCGACCCGGTGTGGAAGGTTCGGCGGGTAGTCAGGAAGCCGGCAATTATGAATGGAAGGGATAGGGGGCTGGGATTGTCTTTGGACTGGGGTTTCTCCATATGAGCTTGACGACGAAGGAATATGCTTCCTGATTAAGTATGAGAATGGTGGTGTTGCAAGGTTACATTGATTAGTTTTTGTTTTCTTTTGAGCTCCGGGAAGGCTTTCTTATCAGCTATATGCGCTGACTTTGTTAAATCTGCCGACGATTCTTATAGCTAGGTGGGTGGTAGACCGCTTAGGCTGAAATCGGTTACCCGTTATATGTGTTGGTTGGGCGTGAGGCCCGTGGAACTTATCATGAGCTGTATGTTTGACAACAAGAAGGGTGGTACATACAGCTTTGTCATCACCTTTCCCGTACTGTGGTGAAACAATCGTACAGAAAGCCATCCACATGTCACGACGGCTTAACGTATCCAGATTCATCTGAGACAATTGGTGGGATGGCAGATGTAAAAGAAACTTTCATTTCATTATCTAGCATACAATGTTAACTGTCAGGTTCGTGTGACGAGGGACAGAATCTGTCTATGTATCTATGCATGTACATTGTACATATGTATGTAGCTATGTATGTTTGTGTGTATGGAACATATATATGTACAGATATATAGCTAGGATAGACAGACATGGTCATGAGATTAGAGAGGGCGTGTAACCATCTTCATGGTGTACAAACCAAGACTCTATATAACCTATGTATTTAGGCATCATATGGACACATTTTCCCCAAAATAGTTCCGGTCAACCGACGCAACTTCAACTAAGCCCAAAGGAACGAGATCCTTCATTACCTATAAAGGCGACGCCACAAATCATCTAGTCCAGCCCAGCCCAACCCTTGACCGCCTTCCTTCTTATGGACTGCATGTGTCTATATCAGTACGTACACTTCCCCATTTAGTACGACCCCACAGACGTTACAATCCCACTTCGGCCTCAACAACTGAACACCCACGTATGTACATAAATAGCCGTCTAGACCATTGTCTCTTCCTCCCGAGCGGGAGGGACAATGAGCGAACGGCCAGCAACCGTTGCGTGCTCCCGTGGCCGTCTCCACAACATAAAAGAACGTTACCTTTAAGCCAGCCGGGCGGGATCTTCGTCCAGGGCGGTGAGGGCTCCAGCCACTATCTAAATGTTTGTATCCAGACAAGACAGTTCCCGTCTGTGGCGACTCTCAGCCCGACGAATATATATCCCGTTGTATCCATTTCACGGATATCTAATGTACATACATATGTGCTTATCCATGTTGAGCGGGATCAGCCAGACGAACCGTCGGAAATGCAAACGGGATACCCACCTGGTCACCGGCCGAGTACGCATGTAGTTCCCATATCGCTGGAAGATGTAGCGACTTCAGAGTGACTTCGTGGCAAGATGTTGCGATCAGCGAGTTTCCTACTTGAATGGGATGCCCGTTTTGGCATGGAGTAGACGGTGAGAACTCAAGGCTAGATATGCATGCAACGCACCATTCTAAGCAGACGCGTCGTCGTTGGCTCAGTCATAACGAATGAGACGTCACCTATGTCCAGGGATGCAGTCCAACTGTGTGGTTGGTCAGGTCAACTTCAGCCAACATCATCAGCGTGATCATGATTTACCAATCAGCTCCAAAAAAAAAAAATACCCCTAAGTTAACTTATTTCTTCATCTCCCCAAACTCCAGCCACCATGATAAGTGCAACTTTCAAAAGTCCCCAACAAAATAGCTTCCGGCACCCACCCGGCGCACCGAGCCTCACCGCATCCGCTTCATATCAACCGTGCCACGTGATATGTAAGAGTAGGGTTTTTGCTTTGGTCCTCTCTTCTCTCTCTTCTCTCCTGAATTTGTCTTACTGTCCATCCGTCTCGGCCGTGGTATTTGGGGCACTGGTGGCCACCTCAATGGTGACATCTAGAAGTATGTACACATGTATGTATGTATGCATGTACTCCAACAAAAGAAACGAAACACGGAAGCTCAAGTGTCGCCTGAACTAGAAAGTGTAAGGAGTACCATACCGGTAATTGATCTGAGGATTTACAAACCCAACGCATCCATGACCGACGAATGATGCCCGACTCTCCTCCGGACCCGTATTTTAGGAAGCGAGAGATTCCTATTCCTCTTTGGCTTTCCACGTCTTCTGTGTCAATTCACCACGTCAAACTCACGTCACAAACATCCCACTCATCTGATAATCAGGATATATCCTACAACGGCATTACAAACTACAATATATATATATAAAAAAGATTAAGTGAAGTGAAGTGGAATGGTAAATCCAGTCAATTCCAGTACAGTCCAGTACACCCAGTACACCAGATATCGCCCAAAAACAAAACGTACAACATCTCGAGATCAAACCAACCCTAACCCCTACTGCTCTTTGGCGTGCGTAACGTTAATCTCAATCGCCGATTCACCCTCTTTCTTCTCGCCATCAGCGCCATTAGAAGACTCGGACTCCTCGTCCTCGTCCTCTGAGCGATCGTCACTAGCCGCAGAGTAACGGACAAAACGGTATGCTATCCGAACAATGTGGAAGAGCCAAAACAGGTTCAGAGCCTGGAGGGCGGATAAGAGAGAGGTGGTGATTACCTGGGACAGAAGACATTTGTACTGTTGAGTCTCCCAGTTGAGCTCGAAAGGGCCTACAGTGCGGAACTCTGTAAACAGAGAGTAGATGATCTTCAAGTTGATGTAGTGGCGGCAGTAAATCCAAACGCACATAAAGAGAAAGAAATACGGGCCTACTATCGCAGAGTCGAGGTAGTTAAGCGTTTTCGACGTCTAATTTTGAAACTCATGGTTAGTACGGAAGATAAGAACACCCAACTGTCTTTTCCATTTCAACTTACGGCCAAGAAGAAGTCACTAATATCGTGAGTAGTGTAAACAGCAATACCGATGTACGTGAAGTGGAACCGGTAGCTCAGGCCAATGAGCAGCAATGACACGATATGATGCGCAATCAACTCCTTAAAGTCCTTGCGCGGTTTCTCAAGCCCCAAAACCAACACAATGGCCTGTTGAGCCCAGTACGCAGCCTGGAACAGGTAATAGAACTTAACGATGGCCTCGTGAGTCTTGTGGGGGAAGTCCTCATACATGCCCGTGGTGTTGTAGTACCACACAGGCGTCTTACTCATGACGTACAAACCGAAAGGTCCAAGACATCCAAAGTAAATCGCCGTGTACATCTGTTCCATGAAGCGTGCCTGCTTTCCTTTGGACATTCCGCACCAACGGGCCAGTGGCCGAAGGATCTCCTGCATGATGAACTCACGAGTGAACGAGAGCACAATCGTGTAAAAGGTAACAAAAGCAAAATCCCAAGGGCCTTTTCCATAGTGAACTGGAGCTCCCTCTTCAAGAGGTTGCTGTGGGTAGCTAAGGAAGATGAAATGGGATACCGGATTCGCCGGCGAGGGCTTCACCGCGTACAACAACCCAAAGACGGTCAACAAAAGAGCTGGTAGCAAGTAAGTCCGCTTCACCATGGCGTTCTTAACCTTGTGAAGTGCACTCCGAGCAGCGCGGCGCTTGCGCTTCTTTCCATTCTATACGAGAGTCCGAATGTCAGCGAACCATGCACAATTTGACATGTGAAAATGCGGGACTCACAGATTGGCCATCATGGGATGCCGACATGGCCATGCGACTAGACGCCAAAGCTGGGGCGGAATTGTCACCGAGGTTCACGGCCGAACCCAAAACGCTAGATTTCCGGCGACGGCGGGGTCCGGTCTGTTCGTCCGTCTTTGGAGCGGCGAGAAGCTCCGTCCGCTCGGTGGGCTTTTCTAACGTCGACATTTTTTTTTGCGGATTTTAGAGAATTAATTTTATCTCTTTTTTTAAACGGTGGTTTGTCGTTTGTTTGTCTGTTGGCGTCAATACCAGGGAATATCACCCATTAAATGCTCAAGTGGACCTTATAGTCTGACGGCAATAAAGTAATGAAAAGCTGCTGGTTTCCACCTCTTTGGATCGGGAATGTGGATGAATAGGCTGGAGCAGCAGGCGCGAGCACGGAATTATACTAAAATCACGAAAAACCAAAACAATAAAAAGACGCCACAATCCGATTACAAAAAGGCAAGAGAAGGAAAAAAAACAACTCCAATTCCCGCCAGCCGAGAAAAAAAAAAAGAGCAAAGCGTTGATCAAAAATACCGAGTTGGCAACTGGTACATCGCCGTCAAGTTTACGTCAGCAGGAATCGAGCGGCAGATGGCTAAGAGCTGACAGCTCACTGACTGCACTGTGACGGCCTCTTCAGGGGGGCTGTTAGCGTTGCCGGTGTCCGCCACAGCTCCCGTTTTGCGGTTGGTGTGTAAAAACTGTCAGATCAGTTGGTGTTTTCCCCACTTAGTCTCCAGGGGATAGGACCGAAATTCCGTTCCACTGCCGGTTTGTGGTGACATTTTGGGGGATTTAATGGACATTTCCGGCGGCTCCAAAATGACATTTACGCTACTGGTTTTTTGTGAGAGCTTGTCCATTGATACCTCACGTGTACATTGACGTTAAAAAGGAGCAGCTACCTTTACGTCATGGTTGCCATTAAGGTGGTTTTACAAATGTTGAACGTTGGACATGTGGTCATTAATAGGGTTATCGGTGACGACATCATAACACCACACGTTCGTTTGGCCTGTAAAATAAGCGACAACAAACAGACTTTACCCCGTTCCGGTCAAAACTATGCAGGCTCGCTTCGGCATCTTATAGCACCACGAATCCCGCTCTTTGGTCGCTTGCCTTGGGGCCTGCTGATGTTAAAAAGTCCGCTCGTGACCAACCACAGCATGACTCGCCGCGGTACCCTGTATGTTGTACCGGTCCGGGGAAATCACGGGAAATTAAAGGACATCAAACAGCATGTGATGTATTATCATGTACCCTAACCCTATTGCAAATACTATATGAATACGTCTACAGCGCTCAAAATTAACAAATCAGGCAACTTGCCTGAGTGGTTAAAGGGTATGACTCGAATGGTTTACCATCACGCTATCATATGGCTTCGGCCGCGTAGGTTCGAATCCTGCAGTTGTCGCATATTTTTTTCTTTAGCGAACCTTGAATTAACCCTATGTAATGTGTCTGGGTTAAAACGCGGTAGCTTGCTTAGTCAGGCATGCGTCGCTAAATAGTTTACTTGAAGTATGTACTTAAACATTTTTTTGACGGCTGAAGCTAGAGCGTTAAGATTCAAGGCAACATATCTATCGATTTAATTCAAGAGGCATTATTATCTGAAGCATTAATAGAACGTTCGCCCCGCCAGCCTAATCTAAAACCTGTATCGTCTGGCACATCTAAACTATAGAGGATGAGCAGAGTTATCCCATGACCCGAATCTGCGTTCAAACTTACTCCCATCTCAAACACACACACACGTCTACGAAATGGAGCAATCATCACTAGAAGAGACACTCAATCATTGGCGTATTGAGCTGGAAGAGATTCCAGCCAATGTACACATTCTCTGCCCGCGCATAAGCAACGAAGACAACGAAAACTACAGCGAAGCAGAGCCCACATCGGGCATCACACCCGAGGAAAAAGCCAAGCGGATAGCGGATGGAACGGCGCGCATCAACGTTACCCTTTGGAATTCCCTACTTTTTGGAGTTGACAGGAAAAAGGTGGAATCTTGGGTGGAAACCTATGCGAGTAGGTTACAGGCGGCGTTGTCGTCATGTGATTCCTGCATCAAGAATTGGCATCAATGCAGAAAGGCGTTTTTAACGCAGTTGGCAGTGTAAGTAATGCACAGAGTTTGGATATAGGTTCTTGCTAACGTTTGGGGGTTTGATGAACAGGAAATACAGCCATGAAGTCGTTAGTGCACTGGAGCGTCTGGTGATAAAGTTTGACCATGACCGTCTAGACAGCCATTTCAAGTGGTCCCGGCAAAAGATCGAAGCCCTCCAGGTCCCCAACAAAGCATTCAAGCTCTCATCTCTCGGCCCCGAACTCTCCGGAATTCTTCTTAATATATACGAGTCGTTATGCTGCGTCACATACCTTCGGTCCCCAGAGAAGCGACAGCTATTCAAGTTTGTTTTCGACTACGTTTCCGGCGGGAAGAAGCCGCTTCGCCTTGGAGCTAACGTGTTGCTCCCCGCCATGACAGAGTTTTTGTTCGACGACGATACTACATGCCATCGGTTCGCTCTCGCGGCTTGGGGCTCGCTCACGCCTAGTTCCATGTCATCAGAACAATTTGACTGGGCAGTATCACAATATCTGGTGGATGCTTCGTCAAAGATTGGCGCCCTTGATCCTATGCAACCGAGTAGCTTTGGGATGATTAGCCGTTTTTGGACGGGTGTCTTGGCGATAATGAACGCAATGAACCAGGAGATCCTCACGCACAACTACCGGGCGTTGCAGGATCGGCCAAATCTTTACGACTTGGTGTTTATGCATATGGCAGTGCCATCAGAGGAGGTTCTCTTACTTGTTCTCGACGCTTTCTGCTC
Organism: Huntiella bhutanensis; assembly: GCA_002018275.1. Lineage (NCBI taxonomy): Eukaryota > Fungi > Ascomycota > Sordariomycetes > Microascales > Ceratocystidaceae > Huntiella > Huntiella bhutanensis. The sequence continues at coordinate 241,182 of MJMS01000005.1, read as the reverse complement.
ATTGATCGACAAGGCCCCTACGGCATTCTGGAGTGCTATCAGCAGTCCAAGAGCGTTTGCTGTCATTGAGCCTATCTTTGCAGCACCAATGATAAGGTCGCTCCTCAACAAGACAATGGAGCTTGGGTTGAACCGGACAGGTCTGCATAGGTCAATTGCGTGGATCACAGTATGGTCCCAGTCTTTGACTCGTGATCAACGGGCCGATGCCTCAGAGTCTTTGCTGCATCTTCTATTTGACAGCTTCTTGTCAGACGGCTCACTCAACGAGATTGGTCGAACGGCCTGCATTAGAGCGGGCCTGGAGACACTCTCAGAACTGATTGATTCATATCTTAACCCTAGTACGGACAAAGATATGGTGCTGATTCAATATCTTGCAGCATCAAACAATCTGGTGTTTGTCAACAATGCGTTGAATATCGCGTTGAAGTATAGTGATATAATTGTTAATGCTGCCGAGAAGAAAAGCTCTGTAATGTACGAGCATGAGTCAGCTGCTGCAGTAATCGAGAAGGCATTGATATTGGATACTCGGACTTATGCGGCCGAGCATCGAGCATTGCTTACTGGTGCCCAGGTGCAGCAGATGGTAACTCGTAAGTCATCGTTGTTATGGGAGGCCTTCTTGGATCTCATGCACGCCGGTAACATTTCACTGGCTACAATGATGCTTAAGCCGCTTATTACGATTCTTCCAGTCGACCAGTTCCGTAATGAGCGTAAAGCTACTAAGCCTATGGCGGCCGGACGGGTATCATTTAACCAGCGTTTCCACGAGACTTCGGCCGTAATTGGTCGGTTTTTACAACGTTTGTGTGACTTTGAACGGTCGGAGATTGCTACTCTAGGCCAAGATTCACATCTACGGACACTTCTTGCTATGATGTTACACGGCGAGGAGGAGATTTCCCTGGCAGCTACAGAGCTCATCAAGACGATTACTGGCGAGTCATCTCGTAGTGAGGCTATGCTCAAACTTATTACAGAGCGACCAACACCAGTGATTCGGGCTTTCACGGTAGCTATCAACACCACGGCCAAGGCGTTTAAGAACAAGGAGGGTGTCGAAATTTACCCTGCTTGGAACCCGATGCGGAATATTTTGCACACGGCTAAGGATGTTATCACGGGATTGTTTGACCCAGCCGTTGGTGTGCTGCGTTCACGGACACTCTCTAGGAGTGATATCGATAGTGTTCATGCTTGGTGGAGATGTCAGTGGCATTACGTACAGGTTTGCTTTGACGCCACGCAGTACTGGTCTTACTACATTGAGATCCAGGTGTTGACCGACTTTTGCCGTGAAGTGATTGAGCTTGCTGAGTCACTGTCATCTAACGATGGTGTTTTGAGTTCAGCGAGTAAGACAGTGATGTTGGCTACGGCCGCCGAAACACAAAAGCCGGGTGAGCCAACTCCAGACTTGTCAGATTCCCAGGCTACCTCTGCTGCCATGACTCGGGTGCTCGATCCGTGTAGGTCATTCCTGATAGGTTTGGTCCGTATGATTCGCCTTAAGGATGAGTATCTTGTAGAGATTACGGTCAAGATCATTGTCAAGTTGTTGAATCGTTTGACGGAGTACTCTTTGCCGATTCCAGACGAAGTCCGCGAGTACATTGAGAAGGCGACAAGACGTAGATCTGATGGAAAGTACAGTGTAGGCACTAAGTTATCGAGTCAGCAAAAGGCCGAATTGCTCCGCGCAGCTTGCATTGACATTGAAGATGAGCCCATCATCACAGCGGTGGTCCCCATCGGGGGCGCCGGTGCTGGCCGGACCGGTAAGGTTCAGGCTAAGCTAGACATGTCAAGCTGGGCGAAATCCGGTGGTGACGATCTCTCTTCATCCCTTACCCCCGGGTTGTCCGCCAACAAGGACTTACTCGCTTCATTCGCGGCTAAGCACGAGGCTAAGGCCAAGGCTTCGACTACCGTCGCCAAATCCTCGGCTGCAATGCAAGCTGTCCAGGCCCTCCGTAATAAGAGCGCCGAACAATCTGCGGCTGTTCAAGCTCGCCATGCCGCGCAGATCAAAGCTAAACAGTCTGCCCTTAAGGAGGCTCGGCAGAAGGAACGGGAGGAGATGGCTCGTAAGCGTGCTGAGTTTATTGCTAGAGATCGGGCCGCCCGTGGTATCGTTGTCAAGGAGAAGTCTGAGATTATGGTTGAGAGTTCTGAATCTGAATCCGACGATGATGATGGCGAGTCTTCACTTGTTCAATCCTCTAAGGCCGGCATGGACGCTCTAAATGAAGCTGAGCGTCGGCGTGAACGAGCTCTCCAGGGTAAAATCCGTGGACCAGTCAAGAAGATCAAGATCCAACGCACAGCCAAAGATAACCGTGCTCGTCTTATGCCGGCAATGGACTCTCTTCACGCTGAAATCCTTAGCTGGGATATCTTCCATGATGGTGATGCCCCACCTTCAGGTCTGGCGTTGACGCATGTAGCAAGTTCGTATCCACAGCCCGTGGCATATAAACAGACTTTCATGCCCTTGTTGATTTACGAGGCGTGGCGGTCGTTTGTCACGGATAAATCGGAATGCACTGCTAAAACGTTTGGAATCAAGATCATGACGCGGATGACTGTAGATCGATTTTTAGAAATAACTACGACGATGCCGAGTCGGAGCGAAGCGGAGGCTAACGGCGGACCGAGAGAGAGACAGGTTGCCGAAGGCGATATTGTGTTATTGTCCAAGGGCGAGAAACCTTTGGATGACTCTATATCGGCGCATTGCTTGGCTCGTATCTGGAGGGTCACTTATAAGAAGGATGTTCTTGAGGTTACATGGCGGTTGAACCACCAGGAGAACAAGCTTGCTAGAGAACTTATGCCCGGCACGTCTGTCAATGCGGTACGCATTACCAACATGACGACGATTGAGCGTGAATATGCTGCCCTGGAAGCTTTACAGTACTACGACCTTATGGATGAGATTCTCAAGGCTGAGCCGTCTCCTATTCTACGGTACTCGGATGAACAGGTTCAGCGTTACATGAACAATTGGCAGCTGAACGCTGGTCAGGCCAAGGCTGTTCTTGGTGCCAAGGACAATGACGGTTTTACATTGATTCAGGGTCCGCCTGGTACTGGAAAAACCAAAACTATTGTTGCCATGGTTGGATGTTTGTTGACTGGGACTCTTGGTTCTGGTAACAACGTGGGTGGACCGCAGCCCATCAAATCTTTTGCCAGCACGTTACAGCCGATTGGGTCTATTGGAGCGGGTATGGGTAACCGTCCGGGGCCATCCCCTCAGGCAACTATGCAGAAAAAGCTTCTTGTTTGTGCGCCTTCCAACGCTGCGGTTGACGAGTTAGTTTTGCGTCTAAAACAAGGTGTAAAAACTACCGGTGGTCAGACACACCCTATCACTGTCATCCGTCTTGGTCGCTCGGACGCCATCAATGCAGCTGTCAAGGACGTCACTCTGGACGAAATGGTCAAAGCTAAACTGGAAGGCGACAAGACCAAACAAACAGCTCTGGCAGAACGTGACAAGCTACACGGGGAGGCGGCACAAATCAAAGAAGAGCTCAATCTTATCCGACCGCAGCTTGAAGCAGCCCGTGCTGGCGGTGACCGCAGTGTTTATTCCGGACTTCAGCGGAAATTCGATGAGCTCAAGTTTAGACAGACTCGAATTGGCGCCAAGATTGACGCTGACAGGGACGCTGGGAATACCGTGGCTCGTGAAGTTGAGATGCGGCGGCGTATGATTCAGCAGCAGATCCTTGATGGGGCCCAGGTTCTTTGTGCGACTTTGTCGGGATCTGGACATGATATGTTCCGGAATTTGGCCAATATTGAGTTTGAGACGGTTATTATTGACGAGGCTGCGCAATGTGTGGAGTTATCTGCCCTTATCCCATTGAAGTATGGTGCGGCTAAGTGTATCCTTGTTGGTGATCCCAAACAGTTGCCGCCTACTGTGCTTTCTCAGTCTGCACAACGGTACGGGTATGATCAATCATTGTTTGTGCGTATGCAAACTGCGCACCCTGGTGATGTGTATCTTTTGGATACTCAATACCGTATGCACCCGCATATTTCGGCATTCCCTGCTCGTGAGTTTTACGACTCTCGACTATTGGATGGTGGAGATATGGCGGCTTTGCGGAAGGCTGAATGGCATTCTAGCGTTCTCCTATCGCCGTATCGATTCTTTGATGTTCGTGGTGTGCAAGCACGTGGTCGTGGAGGGGGTGGTTCAGGTGGCTCTTTGGTCAACGTCAAGGAGATTGAAGCAGCTCTACAGCTTGTTCGGAGAGTCCGGGCTGATTACTCTGGAGTTGATTTTTCGCGGAGAATTGGTGTGATTACCCCCTATAAAGCGCAACTATCCGAGCTGCGATTCCGATTCTCGCGTGAGTTTGGCGAAGGGATCCTCGCTCAGATGGAGTTCAACACTACCGATGCTTTCCAGGGTCGTGAGTGCGATATTATCATCTTTTCGTGTGTAAGAGCCAGTCCGACGGGGGGTATTGGTTTTATGACGGATATCCGACGTATGAACGTTGGTTTGACGCGTGCTAAGCAGAGTTTATGGATTCTTGGTGATGCTATCGCCTTAAAGCAGGGCGAGTACTGGAAACGGTTGATTGAAGATGTTCAACGACGGAAGCTGTTTACGGAAGGTGATATTGTGGGGATGTTGCGGAAGCCTAGTGTTCGTGGAGAATTACCAATTGAGGCTTCGGGGGGTGTTGAAGATTTCAAGCCGGCTTCGATGACGGTTTCGATGCCTATTGGCCATGGTCCACCGCCTAGGGGACCGAGAAACGCGGTTTATTCTATGGATGAACGTGGAGTGCCGGTTCTAGAGGGACCTAGGGATGTTGAAAGACCACCGGTGATCCAACAAGGGGACTTTCAAGCGAATAATCATGGCAAAAAGCGCGCAGGTTCCCATGAAGATAATAACCCCCGGAAACGCCCCGGGCATTCGGGACCCATGTCGGCTGTCCCATCTATCCCAGGCGGCCCACAAAAGGGACTTCCATCAAGACCACCACCAAACCATAGACCTAACCAAGGTGGTGGATCTTTAGGTGCACAGATGATGAAAAAGAACCATCATCAACAGCAAAGAGCACCAGTTGACCCGTCAGCTATGGAAGTAATGGGACTTGCTCCACCTCGTCGGCCTCCACCAGTTGGACTTCCAGCGGCGGGAAATGCAGCCAATGGACCTCGTCCTAAGCCGGTTCCACGCAAAAAAGCAGCAGTTGATCCGTTTATTAAAAAACGGCCTGGACCGAGAAGATAGGGAGATGGTAGAAGACTTGTAGAAGGATTATAGACATTTACACATTGTATTTCTAAAAAAGGGAGGGTTCTTGTAATTTGATTACGTCTTTGTGGTTGTAGAACAATGGATAAGCTAAGGATGGATGGATGGTACGAACGACTTTATGAACGACTGCTAAAAACAAAGGTTGTAATTACCCTAACCCATCTATTGGTTGTCATGGTTTTTTGTTTTTGTTTTTTTTTGGAGGTTAATTTGTGGTGACGTGGGTTAATTGTTTGGGTCGATTGTGTTTATTTTGTAGGGATAGGGTTTCGTGTTACTGATCTACGAACACGCCCGAGCCTTGCAGATATAGATAAAAGTTGTGTAAGTGGATCTCGAGGGCTCTCGTTCACATTCAACAAGAACATGATATACTCGGACCGAATTGACGACAAAATCCCACCAAATCCCAACATTCCACCTTCCAAAGAACAAACTCAGAACGTCTCGCGTCCATTGGCTATCCTCGTGGTCGTAATAATCAACATGGCTAATCTTGATCTGGACCGAACGATAAATGACGCGCCGGGGTGATCCCCCTGACTTGTTGGTTTGTTTAACGGCACTAACGGCGTCTTGAGTACATGGGCACGTTGCAAAATGGTCGATCGTTATTTATGATGAGGGGGATCTCAGTATCTTGTCGACTGGGGTGTGGTGTTCAGCTGGTGACTGGGATTCGTTTCCGGATGGGGTAATTTGGTGCTTTCTTGTTTTCTTGGGGTATGTTATAGATACATAGATATGTACATACATGACATGCATGTAAGATTCTTGTTCACTTCTTCTTTCTTGTCTTTTGGGTTTTGAAATTTTGTTTTTTTGGTTCCTCTTTATCCAACTTTTGTCCTTCCTTTATTTCCTTATGTCTTCCCATCATGTCTCCTTCTAACGACCCGCCCCAAATCAAAGATGCCTTGCCATTCCCCGAACTTCCCGATATTCCATCCTTTCCTAAACCGTCAACTACCATCCCTTCAACGAGAAGAGCAACAGTGACAGCTGCAGACCTCCCTGTGAGACCGCGTCGGCCAACGTATTCTACTACGCCTTCTACAGCTTCAATATCTAGAGGCTATCCTAATGAGCCGAAGACGCGGCTACGCTCGAAATCACATTCACTGCCCGGTGGCGTCTCGGTGCAAAGTCCTCCGCCACCATTACCTATTCCCCATCGAAGACGTCGTTCAGGAACTGTCACTACAGGTCCGGTTAGTCCGCCTAAGAAGAAGTATAAAACACCGCCTATGAGACAGGCCCCAGAGGAATATAAACCGGCCACGGCGCGTCCACGAAGAGTCAGTAGACCACTACAAGATCTCCACAAACCAAATAAACTTGTCCCTGTATCTTCTAGACCCGTACCACCAGAGGAACGGCCAGATTATGGTTGGGGTCAACATAAGCCAGGGAAGGTCCTTGGAAGTCGTTCGTCAATGCCCAAGATGACTAGAGGTGCCGATGTTGAGAAAAGTAGGTGGAGTGCAGGTGCCTTGGCCAGATTACGGAAGTGGAGACCGCTATCACTAGGACATTCCAAGTCTCCTACGCCTCGAGATTCACCAGGTCTGGAAACCCCCGGAACACCAATGAAACTCCCCGACACGGCAATCTTCGGAACTACCATCGCCGGCATCAGATATATCCGGATTTCTATCCCCCCTGAAGCCGACCCATTACGGAATATACCCAGCCCGTCACCATCACCAGAACCCCATATCCAGGCTTCTCCGCCACCACCGCCAAAACAATCTCTTGCCATCCAATCACCATCTCGAAGTGTCTCTAGCCCCCCTGGTGTGGCGTCTCTTCCTGCAGGTAAGTCAATTATTCACGCCACTTAACCTAGCCACTTAAACTAACCGAGTTAGCAGCTTCAAAACCGACTCTTCAAAATTCTCCATTACCCGATGCTAAGAAGACTGAGAATCTAGGTGGATTACATCCTTTCTTCACTCAGACTGCTACTTTGCCAGGTTCAATAATCACCCGACCTGCTCGATCTTCTTCAAGACCAGGAATGCCACGGACAGCCTCTGGTACACCAATCCCAGCAATGGCCCACCACATGTCCCTAGACCAACTCCGTCTTCCACCTCCAGAAACCCATCCACTCTCGGGTCGTCGCGGTGCAATGCACAGTCCGACATTCGACTCTCCAAATTCCCCATCTCTTCCATCTCCATTACCACAGGCAACAGCCCCCCCAACAAGACCGATCCCCGATATCCCACCACAAGCGGCTCTTCTTTCCCATTCGTACCCGGGTGATCAGCCGTTATCCCCAACTTCATTACCCCGTGGGAAGAGGTCACGACAGCAGGTGAATAAGGATAAACTTGCTCCAATCATGGTTCTACCACATGACTCACGTCGCGACTCAAAGTTATCACCTATGCCGGATTCAGCTACCAAGCCAATTACCCCCGCCGAATGGAGACGGAACCGTCAGGATAAAGTGCGAGACAAGAAACGTCGTGACATGGAGAAAGCACGGGAAAAGAGAAACTCCATGGTATCTTTCTCCTCAGTTGCCCCTCCATCTCCAGCCGCAACCCCCACATCGTCAAGATCGACTTCTCCCGTTCCAAAGCCCCGGGAGACAATGCCCACGCTCACCATGGTCATGACAGTCGTTGATTTAACACCAACTAATCTCACCCGTCCAAAACGCATCAGACCCCGTCCTAAAGCACGCAGACCATATTCCGTATCAACATCGACAACCAACTCTCGCCCAACAAGTCTTCTCACTCCTCGGCGGGATAGAAACCCGTTGTCTCCACCACTACCTATTCGTGTCGCCGGTATGCCATCAGCACCAAGACAACCCTCCCGATTCTCTCTTCCTCCTCGACCAACGTCACCTACCCCGTCTTTATCAAACTTGTCAACTGCCTCGGCTCCTCAGAACCCGGGTGCTTCAAAGGTTACTCATACCAGACACATTGACCACTTTGATCTTCGGGATATCGAGAGACGACTTGCTCGCTTGGAGAGAGCCAATGGAAGCACTGTTGCTAGAATGTTGGAACCTGCCTTGGAAAATCTTGATCGTACTCTTATGACTCTTTACGAAGGTCGTGTTGTTGAATGGGTTAGTGAAGCTGCTGAACGTCGTCGTAGTAAAGTCCTCCAAGACTCAATCGAGACTCAATCAGCTACTACCTCAGCCCGTTCACCTAATAGTTCGATTTGTGGAGAGAGACCTTTTAGATTAAGTACATGTACCGATTTGTGATTTAATATATTCATCTCTTGCCTAAAAAAATAACATCATCATTCCCATCGTATCTAACCTACAACGCAATATTCTGGAAACTCCCCTTTTCTTCTTCATCCGGCTGAGAATCTTCAACTCCTTCAACTGTCGCACTCATTGATGTTGCCCGACCACCACGGACAACTACTGCTGAACCCGGGTTACTCCCCGCGCGAGAAACCCGTCTTTTATGTCCAGCACCTGAGATTCTGCGTTTAGGAGCTTCATCTTTTTCAGACGGGGTAGTGACAACTTCATCTCTTGGAGCTCCCGGGGAAGTTGGCGTAGGTAACTCTGTCGGAACATCCTTAGGCGGGGTTGGCGGAGCAGTCGTCTTTACTTCTTCCTTTGACTCTACTGGTTTCTCTGGGGCTTTCTCAGCTGGCTTTGAAACATGACGTCTACCTTCTCCCATGGCAGGTCCATTAATAACTGCATCCAGATAGAACTTTGTAACCCCTAGTAACCGACCACTCCGTTCACAAGCCTCCACCCATTCCGGTCGGACAACCGGGATATTACTTTCCACCGCCTTCTCCCATGCCGCACCGCGACCTTCCATGGTGACGAAATGCGTCGTGTCAATTCGGACGCTATCGACAATTCTAGCTCCAATCCGCTCAACAGCTTCCTCTAACGCTACGCGAATATTCGCAGGCATATTCCCCACCGCAATGGTAATACCTCTCAAATCCGTCATTTTGTGCGTCTCAACAGTAACCCGTTCCGAGGAGAAAGTGCCCGCCGTAGTCCTCAACACCAGGTGAAACTCATACTTAGTATCCACCGCCATTCCCGAAATCTTGGTACTATGCATCGCCAACGGTCTCGGGATATTCCCCGCCTTCTGTCCATTCCGGTATAAACTCAATGAAATCAAATCCGCAGTTCCCAGGACAATCGGATCCCATTCAAGTACAACACTAGTCTGCGTTGCATTCAGGCATCGTAGAACAGGCGCTGTGGGTGTAGATGATCCAAATGAAGCATAAATCCGATCTTGCAACGCCGTGAATGACGCTGCGGCCGTATCCTCCGAAACTGCATTGCGCGATACTGCAATGTCAACAATACTCCCCGATGAAATCCCCGGAGGCAGCAAGATGGACGGAAACTCAATCTACACTCACTAGTTAGCACCATGCCTCATCCATTTCAAGCAAAAATAACTCACCAGCCGCTTGTCAGGCGTCAATAAAACCGTCACTCCTGCATCTACTTTGCCAACTGTCAATGAAACTAACATTTTGTCTATATTGATATTCTCCCAAAACTACAAAAATGTAAACACCATTCACATGTGTATTCAGCTACCTATCTACACATCTATGTACAACAACAACGTGGCGTGTGGCGCGGTCCACGTGGCGTAACCCTAAATAAGGGTCTCTCACAACGTCATCACTGTTTAACTTCTTCACCACCCGAGATGACCCCCTTCTCAAGCTCCATGATTTCCCGACTAAGAGGACCAATGACCCCCGTTTCTTGTTCCTCCTCCCACTCCTTTTCCACCGTAGCAAGGACCTCTCTTCTCTGCCAAACGGGAATCGGACCTCCCGGCCAAAGTACCGGGCCCGCGGGGATCCCCGGGTTCCGCGAGCGTTCGTTAACCAGCTTCCCAATGACAGCCTGTCGAACGATTTCCCTTCCAATGTCCTTCATAGTTTCCCCCTTCAAAGCAACAATATCATTTGGCAAGGTAACCATAACCTGTAGAGTCCCCACAACATCCTGCACCTCCGTAGACAACGCTCTCCCGCCAACCCCCCACCCCTTCTCTTTCAGCGCATTCCAAATGCCCAGACGAACCCACCGCTTAACGAAACTTCTCACCACGGCCTTCCCCGAGACACCCACAAACACATGGATGAAGAGGGAATCCCGCTTTGCCTTCTCATCATACTTCCACATGAGGTACCGACTCATCGGGTGTTCCTTTGCTGAGAAATATTGCGGTATATCCGTAAGTCTGGTCACGCGGTGTTCAGCGTACCGAATTACAAGACCGCCACGACGGAGGTTTGGCGGGAGTTGTAGCTTTAAAGGACGGAGGGTACTTGGATGACGGAGAGCTGACTTTATGAACCACGTATTCGCTGCGGGAAACATATACGGAAGTGGTTTCTCATGAGACGGCCTGTTGTTGTTGTTGTTGTTGTTGTTGGATGATCTGTTGGATGGTCTATTGTAAGACCCGTCGTTTCCCCGTCCATTATGTGATCTCCCATCTTGACTTCTTCCAGGTCTCTCTCTATCCGCCGGTCGTCCGTCCGCACGACCCCCTGAATGAACCCCTCTAATCTGTCCCAAGAACCTCCCCAAACTAAGTCCTCTTTTCCAAAAAGTCATCATAAAAAGAAACAAGTTGTGAATCTCAACATAAATTCAATATCAAAAATCTCAAACCCTATATACAGAGATTACCCAGTATCCACCCACCAAACCCTATCTAACCCTTGCTCAATCTTCATCACTACTATCTGGCAGCTCCTCAAAGCGACCTTCATGTTTCGCCTTAGTAACCGGGTTCTCGATATCTACGACACCCGTCGCTCTTAATCTTTCAAACAAAACAAAGAGTCTCTCAGCTTCCATCTCCTTCTCTTCGTCCGTCATCTCCGGCATTTCCACCGGAATCTCCATATCCAGACGTTGGCCCGTGATAGGGTTAACAGCGAAGCTAGGTCCACTCTTAGTACCCGCCAGTTCGGACTCGGACATCTTGATACCCCGAGAAGAAAGGAACCCAGCTGCGTTACCAAAGCCAACTGTTGACACAAACGTTTGTACGTTGTGATCTGATAGTTCGTAGTATACGCTCATCATAGCCTGGGCAAAGTTTGCAGCAACGGGGTTCGTAACGTGTGCAAGAACTTTATGTGGAAGTGTTGTTCCTCTACCCAGAACCTCCTCTCTATCCTTTTCTGTCGGGAAAATTTTGTCCGTGATAACCTTCTTAGCCTCTTTATCTCCCGTTTCCGTGATTCTCAAAATCGTCAAAGCCAAGGGAACCATTTCACGATCCAACTTGTTATGGTCTTCATGATAAGTTGCCAAGCAAATCTGGAGAAGCTCTAACAACCTCTCGGCATGTTTCTTGCTGTAGCTAAAGCCTTTTGGTGGTGGTACTGTGTATAGACAGTTGATGATGAGGGAGATTGGTGGTTGCATAGGGTCTTTATCTGGGATTTGAACCCGTTCGAGAAGGTCGAAAAGTGGGTTGAGAAGACTTGAAAAGAGTTCGGGCTTTTTACTGAGGATGCCGACTGTTGAAAGGAGTTTAAGTGTTGCGCTACCTGGTGATGAGGCTTCAGGTGTAGGTAACCTGTTATGCTTGATAAGGTTGTTGATAGCCTATTAAGTGTTAGTCACATGTTAAGTAGTGCCCTAATCTCAAACAACATACCTTTGAAATACCATCTACCAGTCTCGTCTTTTCCAACGTCTGATCAACATTTAACCCAGTATTCACACTACTGAAAAGCAACAAACTAGCACAAGCCAGCTCCTCTTCATTGTAGCCCTCCAGATATCTCTCGATAGCTTCTGGTACCAACTCACACTCCACAAATACTCTTCGTAAGTCTGGCTTCAACACCAAGATATTTGTAAGGACCCGCAGTGAAGTCTGATGTAACTCATCCGTCTTCCCCGATAAGAAAGCCCGATAAGCTACGTCTATGATTGTAGCTTTGTTAAGCATCAACTCTAGTTGCGTAATAGGGAATGTTCGGGTAAGAACAAGTAGTCTCTTCATAATAAGAAGATCGCCTATACATATGTCAGTCACAATATCAACGCCAAAGACTCCGTAAAACTCACGTTGTGGATGCCGTTTCGACTCAGTTAACCATTTAGTGAGTACAGCAATATGACTTGGTTCAACATCCCCCATAGCCTCAACCATCATCTGGTCTTGAACCACATCAACCTCGGTAACATTCGTAGCTGAAAATGAAAAGTGCATGTCAGTGATAGTTTTCTTCAGCCTGCGCATTCTCGTCGCCCTTCTCAAAACCAGCGTAAACGAAGAAGACATCATGACAATCCGTAAGCGTATCCGTAACTAAAAACAAAAATATCCAAATCCAAAAAAAGATTCAAAGTGAACTGAACAAACTTCCATCCCGCATGACGCTTCGCACTTAAAGTACAATCCAAAACACCGGCAGATCGCATAAACCCAGTCTATCTTTCAACACCAAACGCCCAAGAACAGGGAAGTCCAATCTCAATTCCGTAAATGACTTTCCGTCCTTATTCGTTAACAAGGCCCAATCCACTTGAATCGGCTTCTCCTCTCCTTGTGTCCCTGCAGATAATCCAGAATCTGTGAAAATCATCAGGAGCTGCGGCCACAATCCAACAAGCTAAAGACCGTTGAAACAAACGATTAGAACCGTTTGTCTTGATCCATCTATTGTCCGTGGAAGCATCCTCCTGTTGGATGGTAGACGTCAAAACTAGGGGGTCAGGTCATACATGAGCTGAATCTCATTCATCCATCACTCATCACACAACACCAAGCAAGAAACACTCACATTCATCCATTCCGTCGTGAAAACCAAAATAAAAAATACCAAACTTCCTATTCCAAAAAAAAGTCAGTGGAAATGAAAGGGGAGACCACATCATCACCTCAAAAAAAAAAAACCACTCCAAATCAAATCGCCCCTTCCCTCCCCTCTTCGTCCCTTCCAAAACAAGCCCGTGCTTCAGCCCGCCGCGAACCTCTGCCCAACTGCCAGAAGAAGCCAGGGCTCCCCTCATAGGTAATGTCCGTCGTTGCAAGGCGTCACACGAACGAGCGAGAAAGGGCTGCATGGATGCCCTTTATGCAAGGGTTTCAATGATCGGCGGGGCGGACTAGGAAGGGGAGGAGCGGGGCTGTGATGTGCTGTGTGTGTGCATACGGAATGCTTTCTTACCGACCGGAGTTATCTGGATAATACTGGAGAAAGAGTTTCTGGAAGTTGCTTAATCTGTCGCATCCGAGAATCTCTGGACGGATTTGTCACTGTAACAGGCTATGATGTACATTCACTAATAACGAAAACCAGAAATCACAGTACTTGTAATCATGGAACAATAAACACCCGAATCTTATGTGCAATGACTAATCCAAAATCCATTTTAACTATATATAACCCTACCAATCTAACCCTCTAAACGTTCAGCTCCGCAGTAGCAGCACCATCAATTTGTCTCCGGTACGGCGCAAGCTTCTTCTCCAAGACACCACCGGGACCAGCAAAGCGGGCGGTAATACCAGGGGAGCGACCGACGAACAGCATAGGGTCCATCATCTCATCAATCTCATCCTTGATAGGCGCAAAGAATGGGTTGGCCTTCATGCGCTCAACAAGATCGTTCTTCTTGCCCTCCTGCTTAACGACCTTAGCCGCCTGGTGGGAAAGAACGCGGACCTCCTCGTGGGCGTCCTGGCGAGAAATACCCTTTTGCACGAGACGCATGAGGATGTTCTCTGTGACCATGAAGGGAAGTTCCTGGGCAAGCTGCTCCTTGAACTGGGCAACGTTAACGACGAGACCGTTGGTGACGTTGTCGAGCGACAGGAGGAGAGAGTCGGCCATGAGGAACATCTCGGGGATATCCATACGGCGGATAGCAGAGTCATCGAGAGTACGCTCGAACCACTGAGCGGCAAAGGTGCCCGAGAAGTTGGCGTTAATGGTAGCAAGCTTGCGACCCAGCGAGCAGATACGCTCCGAGCGCATGGGGTTTCTCTTGAAAGACATAGCCGACGAACCAATCTGGTCCTTCTCAAAAGGCTCATCCATAACCTTATCGTGGGCCATGTGTCTGATATCAGCCGCAACTCTAGCAGCGGTGGCGCCAAAGGCCGAAATGGCGTTAGCAACCCGCAGGTCGACCTTGCGAGTGTAAGTCTGAGTAGAGATATCGTAGACGGCGGGGAAGCCAGCCTTAGCGCAAAGAATCTCGTTAAGGCGGTCAATCTTGTCCTCATCGCCCTTGAAGACCTCCAGGAAAGAGGCCTGCGAACCGGTAGCACCCTGGGCACCACGGAACTTGAGGTCGGCACGGACGCGCTCAATGTCCTCGAGATCCATCATGAGATCCTGCGCCCACTGGCAGACACGGCGACCGAGGGTGATGGGCTGGGCGGCCTGGTAGTGACTTTTTATAAGTGTTAGTCGTTGATGGTGTACCATGGTTACTCCACACACTTACGTGAAACCCAGAACCGGGAAGTCCTTCCACTCCATGGCAAACTTAGCCAGGTTATCAATAACCTTAGCCAGCTTAGGCAAAAGCAGATCCAGAGCATCTCTCAAGAAGATCAAGTCGGCGTTATCAGTAACGTAGCACGAGGTAGCACCAACGTGAATGATACCAGCAGCCTTAGGCGCATCCTGACCAAAAGCGTGAACATGGGCCATAACATCGTGACGACGTCTCTTCTCCTCAACAGCAGCAACCTTGAACCCCTCATCGGAAATGCGCACGTTATCTCTCAGCTGCTGGATCTGCTCATCGGTAAAGTCCAAGCCCAGCTCCTTCTCGGCCTCAGCGAGCCAAACCCAAAGTTGACGCCAAGTAGAAACACGGGTGCGGGCCGAGAACAATGCCATCATCTCCTTGCCTGCAAAAGAGGGTAACTAGTCAGCATCTTATGATTCGCATATAATAGGTGGGGCCGGGTCAAGTCCGGGGAGGAAACCCGGGGTTGTCGGGAACCGCCGGTGCCATTGCGACAATGGTTGTATTGACAGACGGGATGGATGACGGATCGAACGGGACAGCAATGGAAAGAAGAAAATCCTTACTAGCATAGCGAGCGCCCAGAGGCGTCTCATAGTTATCGTAGTTAGCCATTTTGTTTGGAATGTTTAACCTGAAATTCAACAATTTTCAAGAAAAAAAAAGAAATAAATCACAGTCAGTCACAATTCCAAAAGGCGGGGTCTTAAATCTTTTCTCCCGCCTCCATTTCGTCATGCATCAGCTTTAACTAAATTCGCTCCGAATCCTTCCGTTGCCAAATTTTCAAACCTCCATCCTTCAATCCACGTTCCGTTGCCACAACAAGCTACATACATACATATTAGAAACATTCCATCGTCACTTAGCTTACAGACTCCACTACCAGAAATATAATTGGACAGCCAAACAAAGGTTGCCTTGGTCGTACAATAATAGGGTTAAATACCCTACGATATATCTATGAACATCACTTATGTGATGGCGTTGCTTTGTCAGGACCTTCATTAGGTTCACCTGTCTCCCTTTCTGATTCTCGTTCTGTTCTAGTGGTGACCTTCTTCCACCGTCTTCTCTTTTTCTTGTCACCATTACCCTCTTTCTTATCACTCCGGGCATCCGTTCTTCCGCGTCTCACTGTACCCTCACTTTCTGGATCTTGCGGTGACCACCGTTCCGGAGAAAACTCCGAATTCATGAAGTGTGCTGTAAAGTTGTTTGTGTATCGGTAACTTGCTGGGGAATGATGGTGGCGAAACTTTTGATCGAGCTTGAGGCATTGCTTTGAAAAACGAACGGGGTACGTCATGGCCATGCTTGCGGGGATTGGGAAGGTATGTGGAGTTGCCATCTCTGTTGGGGATGTCCCGGATTGATCGTTGCTGATGGCGTCAGGGTTTGGTTGACATACTTGGCCTGGCACAGGTTGGCCGATTTTCATGTCAACTAGAAGTGTGTTCTCAACGGCTGTTGGGGTCTCTGGAAGAAGGTTCAGACTGGGGCTCTCTCTAGGTTCTTCCACTGCCGGAGTTTGACTACCTAATCTGTTAGGTGTCGCGGCGATAGGCAAGTCAAAGAATCCCGGCGTAGAAGGGTGGCTCCGTGCTGTCGGCCTATGGGAAGAAAGCGGATGAGGAGAAATTCCACCTGAACCCATACATTGTGGTGAAAGACCTCTCGGGGGCAACACACAGGCCGGCAACCCCCTCGAAGAGATTCCCTGAAACAAAGGTCCTTGGAATAAAGCACTTTGAGTCATTCCTCCAAGTAATGACATGCCTGGAATCCCCACCAACTTCATTAATCCTCCGATATCCCCGTTTAGAGCCCCCGGGACTTCCTGGATCTTGTGCGTCTCTTGAATGTTTGTGCGGTATACCTGTAGCTCAACTGGGTGTTTGATATTCATAGGTCCGTATAGAAGACCATAATGACCAGAGTGACAAACCAGATGAACAGCCCGCCCTGCGTTCACTGCCTGCTCTATATTGCAGTCCGCAGGAAAACTCTCACTCATTGCCTCTAGAGACGAATCCATGATTTCTTCATGTCCTGGCACACCATCCAAGTGAACGACCCGCACTGCACCATCTAAAGCTCCGTACAACCATTCACTCAAAACGCCCACCACAGTATGCTGCATTTCCCCATCACTAGCATCCACAAACGTCCGACAAAATTCTTCTGGGCTCAAGGGTGCCACGACTCCCGCATTCTTGGCATCCCCACGGATACTCGTCGATATGATCAGTCTCACATGATACATGATAGACAATGCGCGAGACTCGTCATTAAACGCCGCCGTCAATATATCCATACAATAAGGAATGCCCTGTGCCACTCCCGATGCCAACTGCCCGAATAGTGCATGTGTAGTGTCGAATAGGAACCCCATGAGGTCAAGATTATAGCCACCCACATTCTTGAGCCTATCTTTACAGTTACCCCAGCGGTCTCGCTCGCGAGTGATCAAGTCGACAGAGGAGCGCTGCACGACGTATTCAAAGTACGAGAACACCAAGGCTGCAACGTGTTAGTCGCATAGAAGTGTTGTTTCCACTGTGCCACTTACCTCTCCAACCAGAGTTTCTATCTCTTTTGATAGGACGGTACTGCCGGTATCTCCGCGTCACGGTCTAAACGAGGGTGGTTAGTTTGGGGTGGCAACACAAGACACCACATAGCAGTCCTTTTGCTACCCAGACCACCGACCGACAGACCGACGATTGGTAATCATCCAAAGTACTCACCTGTATTCTCTCACCAAAGATTCCATTTGACTCGGTTACGGCCTGTATAATCGCTGAAATTGACGTCTTTTCGCCAACTGCAGGGGCCTGAATGCACACCATCATGACTGGTTAGTTGATTTGAACTCCACTCTATGCTGGGGGAGAGCGGCCATGTGTTCATACATCTGCGGGGGTTGTATAATTGGGAGGCAGTTGGTCCGGGACAAAGACATCTGCTGTCGCCGGCGAGGAGAGAGGTTGCGTAGTAAGTGTAGATGTCATTGGTTGCTGAGCCGATAGTGGCGACACCATAGACTGCGAGGCAAAGGGAAACACTGCCATGGAAACAAAGTCATTTGAAAATTGGCTTGACTGTGGGACACAAGAAAAGGGCTGAGTTGATTGATTTGACTGTTCAGATTGTATGGATTGGATAGATGGGAAGCGATAGAGCGTCTCAACGAACTGGTGCGTTTGCGGCTGCGAGACAAACTGGAATGTCGGGTCGGCGACCACAGAAGACGTGTTGGGAGCTTCAGGATATATGGCAAATGGCGAATAATCCGCCTGTTGCCGCACCCGAAGAGGGGACATGACCCCGGGTAAGTAATCGGTGCCGCCTTGAAATTCGCGACCAAACGGGAGCACGGTACTGTCGCTGGGATCTTGCTCTATATGTGTGACGGGAGTCGTGGCTGAGTCTGAATGATGATATAGAGGCAACGAATATGTCTGTATCTGCCGCAGTGGCTGAAGCGGCGTATGAGAAACTGAAGTAAACTGTCGTTGCGCTTCAATGACACTAGAGTGCTGGGGGTGTAACGAGGCCTGAAGCTGTGGAGATAGAGTGACAGATGCGTTGGAGCTCGGCGGAGACGAAGCGGCGTGAACAACCCGAGAAGACTGACCGACGGTCGTAGAACCAGAGAGAGAATGATCAGGGAACTGAAGAACGATACTATCTTTGCGTACAGCAGACGGTGGCGTACTTGTGACTGCGGGAGTGAAGAAACAATTGTCAAGAACGTCAGATCTTTCATCTAAATTCACCTTTTCAAAAATCACCTCGCAAGATATATCCTTCCACCTCTCAGATCGAGAAGCAAAAGAAGCAGGAACAGAAACAGAAGTATCCGTCGCTCTTGCTCGCCCGGCAGCAAGCACCAGTGGCGTCTCTCCACCAGCCATATCATCCGCCGCTACACACCCACTAGCCAGAGAAAGTGCGCGCCCAGTGCCAACAGATGCATGAGTGGCAGTGGCAGGCGTACCGACGGGCGCAAGAATACACGGTGCAACAAGCCTAGAAGGTACAAGACCAGAGGGTACAACGACAGAAGGCGCGTGGCGGAATCGCGGTGTGTCGTACAACAGGGGTCGGTATGAGGCTAGGTCTGGGAGGTGCGTGGTGGGGGAGGGGAAAGAAGCAGAGTTAGATTGCTTTGGAGGGGAACAAGAAGTGCAGGAAGGGGATAGGCAAGTTGAAGTTACTTGGCGGGGCAACGGAAGGTGCAATGCAGCAGGCGGAGAAGGAGCCGTGGGTACTTTGCTGTTACTCTCATTGCTTGAGCCTCGAGACTCTGTCAATATCTGTGTCTCCGTCACTGTAGACATGTCGAGTCTCCCCGCCACGCCGCCACTATTCCCTTCAGAGCTCGGCCGACCGGCGCACTCGCTCTTCTCAGGAGGTCTAGGTCTTGTCGGCAACAGCCTTTCCATAACTATTCCCCGGTCACCGATAGTTCTCCAGTCGTACCGTATGTGTCCCGCGGGCGCCAGTGGCTGAGATTGTGGCGACGTGGTCGCTATAGGCCGAGGTTGGCGGGGCGATTCTCGGGCTGCCACATGTGTAGAAGAGGCAGGTGGTGAGAGACTGGAACTTGCAAAGACAGGGGAGGGGGCGTGGTCGGCTCGAGGGGTGGCTAACGGTGCTGTAATCATTTTGTGTTTCCCGAGCTGAAGACTTTATAGGATCGGTACGGGGGGGCGCGGCCGAGATCGGTTGAGTAGATGGCGAGACGTGGGTTATATGTATGGACTTTTCTACATACGATGACGATTGATACCTAAGCTAGTAGAGTGACATTAGGATCATGACGACAGAAGACTTGGCGAAAGTACTTTGGATTGCTTGTCTGACAGGCGGTTAGAAGCTGACTATAGACTACGCCCAAGGCGGGCGAGACACATGCTTACAACAATACTTCACAACCGTGTTTCTACCAGCTCACCACTGAGCCAGCCCAAAAGGCATAATAGCATCCACCATTCCCCTCAATAGTTGAGGCTGACCCTGCAGACTCGAACGCCCATAGTGGATCTCAAAAAGCAACACATCCCGCGTTCCCAAACAATGACAGTAGGATGGCCGGGTCCCGCCCCGTCCCCGGAAACCCCTCTTTCGGCCCGATCATCGCCTACATATAAGGCGTCTTAAGCTATACACTTTGTATGTAGCTATACACATACATACTTACATATGGAACCTCGAGCCTAACTCCAGGAACTCTGGTCTCGGTTAGATGAACGTCAGTGCGGAAGCGGATCCAACAGCCCAATCCAGTCATGTCTACCGGAAACCACTATAACCATCCAAGCCATAAAACAAAATATGTATGTAGACGGATACTCATGTACTCTGTCTATTTTCTCCGTTCTTTTCATCTCTGCATGTGCATACGTATACACATACACCCCTCTCTGTCACAACCACCCGCCCTATCTCCTGTTCGGGAAGGCACACCCCAACACCAGCCAGCCCATGCCAATCTCGGCATGTACGAGTTGTAGGACAAAAGATGATACTGCAGGTGCCCCACACCACCAAGTTGATAGCATGAACCTCAGTGAAAAGGTATCTATGTTGTCTCGCGGCTGCCGTGTGCATGCCAACGAGGTGGAGATTCCGGCAATTAGTAGATGAAATGATATTCTGCTGCGGGGTAATTGAACAGCTAGCGACACACCTAATTGACGTTGTGAAGTATTAACCCCACAGGGCTCCGTACAACACCATCGATCTATCTTGACCGCCTGTCTACCCACCAAAGTCGAGTTATATCGCGACATGCATCGGGTACGTACATTCACACATGCATGTATCCGTCCATCCAAATACACACCTCATTCATTCAACTTGCACCGAAGCACGACATTCTTCAATCCCTACTTGTCTATCAACTGTCTTAGCTGACAAAGTCAGTCACGCGTGAATTTGGAGGAAAAGCCGGCTCCGGCGGATGTCTTTAAGCCGGGAAGTCTGGTTGTCGACTTTGAAGACACGAGATATTAGGGGCCCTGTCAGTGTTGCATTCGGCAGTAGGGTTGTTTTGTTTGGGTTGAACATGTGGTCCCGGAGTTATTTTAGGAAAAGTGGTTGGGCAGCAACTTGTATTTTGGGTTGTAGTTGATTGCGTATGTTAGGCGTGAATTCCATTTCTCATTTGATGATGAGGAATACCTTTTCACCTTTGTAGGCAAGGTTACACAATAATTGAGGCTCTCGATAGGGAGCCTATGTGTGAGATAATGCCGCGCGATAAACACCCTATAGCTTGATAAATGACGTATCTGAGCATTTGAGATAAATGTAAACATTAAGAATGACTAATCATAACATCATAACTACCCACTTCAGCGTTCTTTAAGAGTACCCTTGTAGAGCGTTGGTCTCCAGTTGGAAATCATCAACACCCATTTCGCCAGTCTTCTCTTCTTCAGTATCCATCGCCGCCATACCATCCAAATCCTCATCTCCTCGGACATCACTAGTTTCTGCCACCATATGGCTATGACTTCCAATCAAATCTTCAACGTGAGAATCAATGACACTCATGAATGCATCCAGAATACGCTCTTCACGCTTCGCCATAGCTCCCAGCTCATCGTCAGGGTCTGTGATCAAAAGAAGACGATCCTGTTCGTTGATACGTCCTGAGATCGTCCCTGTTGAGATGAGGTAGCTGATGGTGTCAATCGTGTCTTCGTATGAGATGTGTAATTTGGTAGAGATGACGTCGAGTCTGATGCGGCTGTACGGGGCAAGAAGCGTTCGGATACAGCGGATCCACAAACTCCGGAGGACTTCAGCCATATTGGTCTGCATGAATTCATCGTTGCAGATATCAGGGTTTTCTTCTAGAATAGCTTGAAACCCAGCAAGGTTTTCCTTTTGCCACGCCTGGTGAAGAAGGCGCATCGGCTGGATACGAGAATCCCCCTGTAACGGGCGGGCCTCTTGCGACGAAAACGGATCAATCTTGGTCTTCATAAGCATGCTCGTGAGAATCACATACTTGAGAAGCTGCATGCGATGGGGAGATCCCGCCTCGTCGTAGTGCTTGAACGCCTCGAGGAAGTCCTTGGTAGCCTCATCCCAGTTCTCGTCAGCCATGTGCATTTTACCACCGCACTCATGGATGACACCCAGGACCTTTGGATGGGAAACAGCGAACCGCACCTGTAGAGACCGCTCGTAAATCTCCTTGACCCGGTGCATATGGCCCAGTTTAGTAGCTAGCTGGATATCCGCAGCGTAAATCTCCAGAGTATAAGAGCTCTTTGAAGCATCATCTGCGCCACCATCCATAAGGTTAGACTCATATAGTCTTTCAATGACGTCCGCGGCTTCTTGATATTCGGCTCGTTGCATCAGGATGTTCGAGTAATTGATCGAAATTTTGAGGAGTTGACGGTCTGATTTGATCTCTTCGAGAGCACTGATCGTAGCCTTATAGATCTGGTGAATCTCGTCGACAACACGAACTGAAGGCTCAAATTTCTCAAAGAAGTCAAGCATCTTTGTGATGGCCGTCTCGGAGTAGGCCCGGGAAATCGCCTGTTTTATGTACGTCATAAGTTGTGCCCAGTGCGTTACAGCCTACAGTAGAGATAATTAATGTGGTTAGATTGCCTTCTAGTCTTTGTCAATTTGGTCCCGGAAACTCACATCCTGAACTCTCTCCCGCTTCCACTCCAACTTGACCGCCTGCTTCAATGCTTTGAAGCCCCATTCACCCTTCTCGCCCTGCTGTTGTTCCAACTGCGCAACTCGTAGAAACTCTTTCACAGCAAGGTCGGGATCCGTCTCCTTGTATGCCTTGGCTGCGTAGTAAACATTTTCCACGTCTAAATTCGCTTCGTCATCTTCTGACGATTCAAATTCATAGTCGAGCTCATCGCCAGACTCTTGCATAAAGTCATCGTCGTCACTCATGGCGGGCGAGGTTCAGGGTGAATTTTGATACCACTGTGATGTTTCAATGGAAAGCGAAGTCTTAGACAATAAACATTCGGAGGCGAAAAATTGTGAGTTCGGGTATAGTAGGGCGGGATTCGTGGATGAATGCCCAGGTTGTTTAGCCGTTCGCAGTAACCGCAACTTGCGGTTTGCAAATGACGTCGTTGCCTTTCGGCGCATTTATCATACCCTTGTTAACCCTTGTTTGGACATCACGTGAAGAGGCTCTGCTCAACTGGGCTTGGAAATGCCAAAGACTGATAGATGTCCGTGTGTACATAAATATTGTACATTAATTGAGTTAGCGGCAAGCATTTAAGACAAACGATAGTAGCTTAATGCTATTTGCTTTCCAATAATCCGTCATACACCTCAAAAATTCGCACACAAAAAATGACTCCTTGGTGTGTCTATCTAGTGCTACCCTAAAACGCTGTACTTTCTTTCCTTTGATCGGCTTCATAGTTCTTTCACAGAATAAGAACATCTGGCAACTGTAATCATGATCTTATGATTTGGTCTAAAAACACTCTAGTACATACGTGCTACGTGTGATTTACCCCCACAAGCCCGATCAATGGTAGGGTTACTTGACCAAGGTCCGGTGCATGTCGATTGCAGAGTCGAAAACATCTTGTGTGTCAAACAACTTAACGACCAGCTTATCTACCATGATTTTATCCTAAAGATAGTAGCATTTCAAAAGGATGGCTGTGTGATGTAACGATATTGTACATCGTAATTGTGCAAGACTTCAGAATTTCCAAGGTTAATCCATCTTATCAATGCAGTTGACTACCATATCATCACCTCCATTTAAGAATAGATGTTGCAAATGATGAATGCACTATGCACCTAGCACACGGAAAGGAAATGACTCCAGTTTCACACGGTAGCTAGCCCATCTGGACAGGGATATCAACCGTTACTCAACTCATGGACTGTCTGTTCTGGGTCAATTCCAAGTCTGTGTTGGGAAAATTCAGATCCGTAGTTATGAGGGTGTTACACAAGTTACTAGCGTCGGATACCAGCGACAACGTTCTTCTGACAAGGACAATAAACTAGATGTTTTGATTGTGTAAAGGTAGCATATTTCATGTGCACATGCGTGGACACTTGTATACAACAAAACGAAACCCTATGTCCAATGCCAGGCACTTTTAATCCTTTTGTATGTACGTTGAATGTGAGCAATAAACGGGTAATACGACACTGACTAGAAAAACAGTTCATTGGTTAAAAGAAGAAAATGGAGACCCGGCCAGGGGACTCCCATTATGATAATAGATTTGTATAGGCAAAACGCTCATGCTATGCATGTCATCTGTCCCCGTTAAAATACCCTAGCCATTGCATAACTGCTCGACAATATGCACTTTGTACATACCATTATCGGCCTTAAGCGAAACAAAATGGGGTTTGCCTTGTCATCAAGATGACTGATGCCCCGCGGCCTGAAAGTTTGCTGCGACTATTACATGTTAGAATAGAGAGCCTCCAAACTAAGAGGTTGGTATTCAAACCTTCATCCATACACACGAGATTGTGTTGACGACGAAACCCTGAGAGTTGGTTACGAAGAACAGCAGTTTTGTGATTTTGATATTTACCTCGCCCGAGTATCCGCTACAGGGTAATCTGTGTCGCAGACATGGTGATATGCCGATGGCCGGAAGGTCTTCCCCCGGAGACTAATACCACGGGTTTCATGACACAGGAACAATGCATTGAATATTGTAAGTAGACTCATGTGTGTGGCGTTGCGAAGCCATAGCACCTACTTTTTGAATGCCATTTTGCGGTATTACTTCCATGGCCTGATGACATGTTGGTACTGACTAGATCGATGTAGGGCACAATGAAGACTTTGCTCCATTAGTAGACACAAACACGACCCAAGATGATACCGGCAACCCGATAGAGTACGAATACCGATTTACTCCCCGCCGGCCTATACGGACTGGCTCTAAGAGTGTAGCTTTCACAATGCGTGGCCCACTTGGGCCACTCTCTTACAACTATGAACCGTTCAAAGACGGCCACAAACAGATCCGCATCGTTACTTTGCTTCCTGGAAAAGACCTCGAGCCGTTGAGATGCACTACCTCTGTACACGACTTTCCATCTGGTGTAGGAAAATACATATGTCTATCCTATGTATGGGGGAGTCCGAAAGGGACCCACCCTATGTATCTGGATTCCGGTATCATTGGGATTACAGATAACCTCATGGCAGCAATGTGGCATATACGGCAGAAGAGAAAGCCAGTTCGTCTATGGATTGATGCCTTGTGTATCAACCAAGAGGACGATGGGGAAAAAGCCCACCAAGTCCAGATGATGCGGGATATTTATGCAGCGGCAGCACAGATGATTTCATGGCTTGGCTCACCGCAGTCTGAACTTGCGCCCATCTTACGTGATCTTGATCGTCTTTTTCAGGCCTCGTTGGATTGGGCGCGAAACGATGAAACTCGCCATATCCTTCTAGAAGCGCTCACAAGCGTGAATTGGATTAATCTTCGCCCAGTGTTTGAAAGTGCGTACTGGCGTCGGGCGTGGATTGTTCAAGAGGTTGCTGCTCGACCGGGATACCGTGTGGAATGTTTGTTTCTCACGGACAAGAAAGATATTTCCCGATATACGTGGGTGAAACGCCTCACACAATGGTCCAAAGGTGAGAGTGATACAGCAGATTACCTGTTGTACGGACAAAGTAAGATTTCACTACGGTCCATTCTTTTTATTACTTTTGCGATTTGCTTCAGCAACCATGATGACGATGATAGTATTTTCTGGTCGATGAAAAAGTCACTAGATGTCATGGGAGACTTCGCCGGGGATGCCTTCGGCCGGACCCAACGTCAAATGAACGGGACCACGATGCCATCTTCATACACACTTCTTTCACAGATATTACTTTGTTCAGCCAGTGCGTTGAATTTCGCCTGCGCATATCGCAACTCATGTACGACCCTTCAGGTTAAACTAGATCGTGATCGTTTTTTCTCACTCGCTGGACTCTACGAATATTTCAAAATCGAGGCGGATTACGAAAAGCCCGACACGGACATAGTTTTAGACATTGCCGAGAGGGTTATTGAGTCTGTCAAACTCTGTAACTTAGAATTCCCATTTCCTTTACAAAACCACGCTGCACGGCCGAGTTTGGAAGAGGTGCTACCGGCGGCGGATGCTTTGGTATCTTGGGTTCCGTATGGTCGGACGATAGTATTTCCATTGAAACAGTTCAGTGGCCGATTTGGAGCACGCAGAAATAAAGAAACCATTGGGGAAAGAACCGACACATACGAAAACACAACATTCAAACGCGGACATGGCTGGGGGAAACTGTACATGCAATGCATGTACCGATCGAGGATAGTCCACCTCTTCCGGACACATGAAGATCCTGAACTAAGACAAGCAATGGCAGCGCAGCTTGGTTCAGACAACATCGATGCACTAGAGAAGGAGAGATTGCTGTGTTGGTTGGTGAATCCGTCACCCAGCGTACAACACAGAAATGACCTGGATCGCTACTTGAACGTGGACGATTACGATATTTCAAATATCGACATGGGAATAGTCGATGCCTTTAGCTCCATGCTACTGGACGGTCATAATCTCGGTCTCTTGTCAGATGGCAACCTATTTGTCGGCTGCTCATACAGTCAGATCGGCGATGACGTTATCTTGGCAGAGGGTTTTCGCAGCGTCCTGGTAGTGCGCACTGTAAATGAACAAGGTGAAGTTATTCATGTCGAGGAGGCCCATTTAGTCGGGATTCAACAATCAAAAGTCATTACTGAGTGGAGGGAAGAGTTAGTTATGATTTAGATACTTTCTAATACAAATTCGGGAATGATCATTGCTACTGTTGAGCTTTTGAAGAATAGGTTTGTGGACAACCTTGAAACCTTGTACAAAAGGATGTACATTTCTAGTGGGGTTAGAATATGCGCAAGTTATTACTGAGTTGACAGAGGAGCTGGTGATTGTGTAGTTTGTTTCTAGGCTAGTTTGAAAATGGTACGAGAAATTATAAATCATGTTTCGTGAAACATCTACACCATCAAAGTAGACATACCTTGACCTCACAATCTAATCCCCCTAAAACTGCCCCTCTGTATTGCCATCTCCCATGCTTCTCAACGCCGAACTCCCACTCAAAATAGCCCCCATAACCCCATCAACATACTCCGCTCCACTCCACTTCTGATGCGTAAGCACTTCACAGCCCGTTTCAATCTCCCTTTTCTGTACCAACTCAACATAAGCCTTCATCCCCTCCGTAGCGAATCTCCTCGACAGCTCCGTAGTAGCCACAGCATTACTATGTAGTCCCGCCAGAGACACAAGCTGTAGTACGAACCCTTCTTTCGCAAGATCCCAGATGAACGATTTAAGTGTTTCCTCGGTGAATCCGTGGGCTGTCCAGTTGAAACTGGGACTTAGGTTGTATACGAGCGGTTTATGCGGGGTAACCATGCGGATTTCCCGGGCTAGATTACGGGCTACGGTCAGATTAGGATCCCCCGTTTCAACCCAAAGCATATCAGCGTAGGGCGCAAATGTAAGTGCTCGTTTCGTCGCCGCTGGCATACCCGCTCGGTAGTGGTAGTATCCTTCCCGTGTCCGTGGAATGTCCCAGCTGAATTCTACAGGGGCCTCGGTAAGTCTTTGGAGAAGACGGCGTCGATGTGCAACGCCCATGTCTGGGGTGAATTTGACCCGTTCTAGGTACCGGTCAATAGCGGCAGCTTCCACCCCGTGGTTCTCCAGATGTTCCTTCGCAGCTTCGTCAAAGGTGACTAGTTGGACATTCTTCATCCACTCCTTTTCAAAGGCGTTTATCTCCTTTGTCGAAGCGCCCTTTATTTCCATGGCCTGTAGACTTTCTGCCAACGGCTCGACTGATAAATCAGCAACCCCAAGTATAAACTCATGGTCTCTAGCATCCACCGCACTAGAAATTAACCTGCCACTCTCCGCATCTGTCCGCGCAATAACCAAGTTCTCCGTCCCCATGATATCCCACTGTAACCTCGCCGCGACAAGCCGATTCACATGTTCCCCCATGGGGACTAACACCTTCCCCGCCAAATGTCCACATTTCTTCCCTCCATGCATCTGGTCCTCAAAGTGGACTGCGGCGGCGCCATTCTCGGCAAACAGCTTGGCTAGTTTCATCACAGCTGTTAACCCTCCGTGGCCGGTATCTCCATCTGCGATAATGGGCCGGAGGAAGTCCACGTAGGGCGTTTCTCTACGCTTTTGGGGCGTCATGAGACGGCGGGTGTACCACTGTTTTCGGTCGTGCATGGACTGGGCTTTTGCTAGGCGCTGGACTTGCGATGGGACGGTGTTATATGGGTAGTCGCCAAAGTCGGGGGATACCTCGTTGGTGGTAGTTAAAAGGGACGAACAGGCCCAACCGGAGATGTAGAGGACTTCTTGGTTTGCGGCTTGTTGGGTCATTTGTACAGGGTCGATTGCGCCGACTATTCATTTGTTAAAACATGTACTGTAGTAGAATGATATGCCAACTTACGTGTATGAATAGGTAACCCTTCTGCCTCCCGCTGCTTCACCAAAGCAAACAACTTCTTTGCCATAACAGAGCTAGTGTAAGTCTGACTTTGAGATCCACGTTTCGAAATGACGTCATCGACGCTATATGGCCGTTTGATGCCTTCGAATCGTGGTGAATCCCACCATTGCTGTACTTCCTGCCGTTGCTGATCGAACAATATATCCTCCGCCACACCGTTCTTTTCTCCTTCAGGAAGTAACTGGAAGGTATCCGTCGGTGAAAGTGACGACATTTTGGTGGCTGAACTGAAAGCTCTCAGACTAGGATGTATAAGTGAAGTAGACAAGGGAAGTCTCGACAAAATGCGCCGACTGCGCAAAATCATAGAAACACTGCGATTCATATCTGTAAAATGTGCAGAGTGTTTTTATGAAGAATAGAAAGGAAATTCATTTTGTCAGCTCCGGCTAACTAGCCTTTGTTTTAACCATTGGAGATTGGAGCAACTCGCGGTAACTTGTCAGCAACTGTTCCATTGTGTGACGTCTTAGTCAAAAAGTTGGAGGAGCATTTCGGCTGGTAGTTGACGGGTGTTAGCTCCAACGGGATTACCGGATTTGGACGCCGTAGGGTTGTTAGGGTTCATGATAGAAGGCTCCACTTTTTGTGACGGGAGGATCGAGCGGCGGATTAATTATCGACGGACTTTCAAGTATATTGGGTAGGCTTCAATAATTGCATCCACATTCGCGGTATTTTATCGCTTTCTTTTTTTGTACAATTTATTTGCTGTGGGGATAGTATCATGGGTTCTGGAGATCTCAACGCAAAGAAGTCGTTCCACCCCTCTGGTGGGCGTAACCAGGCGCGCCGCTATGAGCAGGAACAGGACGCTCTGCGCGAGCGCAAGCGGACGCGGCAGCGCATTGAGGAAATCAAAGGTATATGATCTTTGGGATTACATGAGATCAAGCGACGCTGATGCTAACTACATTTTTTACAGAGGAACGCGCCCGCGAAGAAGTACAACGTAAACTCGAAGAATCCGGAGGTCGCAAACGTGTCGATCGTGTCGACTGGATGTACGACGGCCCGAGTAACAATGCTAGCGCCCCGACAGCTGAACAAGAGGCGTATCTCCTAGGTACCCGATCAATTGAGAAGGTGCTGATAGGTGACGATAATAAAGGGCTTTCGAAAGATGCAGCGCCTGCGGCTTACATGCCGGTAGCTGCGAACGCAGTGGATAATGCAGCAGATTTGGCGCGGAAGATCCGTGATGATCCGTTGTTGGCTATGAAGATGAGAGAGCAGGCAGCTGTTGAAGAAGCGAGGAGGAGAGCTGGAGTTGAAGGGCGGATTAGAGTAGAACGCGGAAAAGAAAAGAGCGGACGGAGAGAGAGAAGTCCGGATAGAGGATCACGGAGACAGGAACGGAGTCGCGACCGTGATAGGAGAAGGAGCCCGGAGAGACGGAGACATGGTTCAGAGAGGGATAAGGATGGTGGGAGAGATAGAGATAGATATGGCTCGGGGAGATCTAGTCATCGGTCTGATCGGTCTGATCGGGATAGTCGTAGGTCCGATAGGGATAGAGATAGTGCGCGGGATAGAGATAGTGGCCGCGACAGAGTACGAGACAGAGACAGTGACCGACGCCACCGATCCCGTAGTCCTCGGTAATGGTCTTTTCATGATATAACGTTTTCTTTCAATTTGCATACCTAATAGATATAAAAAACCTTTTCATCCCATCAGATGACTCTCTTTGTCTCTCCCAAACAGTCCCATCGGGCGTCGTACAGACCCCACCTTCGGTAACACCAATGGGAATGATGCTCGGCGCTATGGCAACTACCCCTGACTGTGCAAGACGTTGTGTGAACTAAAAAGGAGTTCGGTGAGATGTACTTTGCGGTCTTGTGCATACGGGCGGTTCTGGCATGGACTGCAGGGATATATGGCATGAGAACGGCGGATTCTGATCTGCGGGCTGGGCACGCATGGTACGGGGGCGACCAGAGGGAGAGAGATAGGAAAGAACGAGAACACGAAGATGGATGGGAAAGAGGGAAGTTGCCCGGAGTATAAGAAGGAAGTTACGGGGTGTCTTGGAAAGGATATTTTGCAAATAATTTGGAGTCTTGTTTGAAGATTTCTTGTTCGTCATCATCATCGTCATCGCTTGGTTAATAGCATTAATTTTTAATATGCGCACTACAACCTTCACGGCAGCTTTATTGGCTGTCGCGCCAGTATCGGCAACTTACTGGATGGAATCAATTGCCCACCAAGGCATAGCTCCATATGCTTCTAACGCCGCCGACTACCCCGTCTTCCGCAACGTACGCGACTATGGTGCCAAAGGCGATGGTATCCACGACGACACAGCCGCCATCAACGCCGCCATTTCCTTTGGGAACCGCTGTGGCCCCGGAACTTGCGCCGGCAATACCGCAACACCGGCAACTGTGTACTTCCCTGCAGGAACGTATCTTGTCAGTAACTCGCTGGTGGGATATTTCTACACGCAGATTATTGGTGATGCGGAGGACATGCCGGTGATTAAAGCCTCGCGTAACTTCTCTATGGAAGGAGCGGCGAAGGGTATCATTGATGGGAATCCGTATATTAATGGGACATTGGCTTGGACTTCGGTGAATACGTTTTTCAAGCAGGTGCGCAATTTGGTGGTGGATATGACGGCGCTGCCGCATGGAGTTGTGGCTGTTGGTGTACATTGGCCGTGTTCACAGGCTACTTCGGTTAATAACGTGGTTTTCAAAATGGCAGATGCGCCGGGGACTGTTCAGACTGGACTTTTGATTGAGTCTGGATCAGGCGGGTACCTTGGAGACCTGGTATTTGAAGGTGGAAACGTTGGAGCGAACTTGAACAACCAACAATTCACAGCACGCAATTTAAAGTTCCTCGGTGTTCAAACGGCGGTTAAGATGGGGTGGAATTGGAGTTGGACTTACAAGAGTTTATCAGTGAAGAACTGTTCTGTGGGTGTTGAAATGGCTACGGCGACAACGGGATCGATGAGTATCATTGACTCGGACTTTGAAAGTGTTGGGACGGCTATTGTAGCGACCTATGTTCCGGGGTTTAACAGTACTGAGGCTGGTGCCCTTTTGGTGGATAATGTGGTATTCTGTGATGTCAAGACAGCTATCATCAATGCTAACAGAACAGTGATTGCCGGAGGACCTGGGACTACTATTGTGGAGGGTTATATTAATGTGAGTATAGATTGTAGATTGTAGCTGTAACTGCGTGGTATATATGTACTAATAGGGTGATAGGGAAACTCGTACACACCAAACGGCCCACAGCAGGTGGTCGGATCTGACCCTAGTGCGTCGAAGAGACCGACGGCATTGACTGACCGGAGCGGAAAATACCTTGAGTATTCTAAGCCGTCGTATACGGAGTATCACGTGTCTCAGTTTCTCTCGGCGCGGTCATTTGGGGCTACAGGTGATGGGTCTACAGATGACACTGAAGCATTGAATAGACTGTTTGCGACTGCTGCTCGCAAGCCTGATTCGGTGGCGTTTATTGATGCTGGAATGTATGTTGTCACAGATACAGTGGTGATTCCAGCGGGGGCAAAGATTGTTGGTGAGGCGCTTTATAGTGTTATTCTCGGAACGGGGAAGAAGTTTGAAGATATGGATAACCCGTATCCTGTTGTCCAGGTGGGCAGACCGGGAGAGATGGGCAGGATTGAATGGTCGGATACTATTGTTTCTACAAGAGGTGCTACGGCAGGTGCAAAGCTGATTGAGTATAACCTCTACTCACCAGACCGACCATCGGGGATATGGGACGTGCATGTCCGGGTTGGTGGCTTTGCGGGATCTGACTTACAGTTGGCTGACTGTGTAACTACACCTGCTACCGGAGCTATCGAGAAGAAGTGTATTGCGGCACACACAAGTATTCATATCACAGCGTCTGCTTCGGGTCTGTATCATGAGAACTGCTGGATTTGGGTGGCGGACCACGACTTGGAGGATCCCCAGTACGCTCGGGTGACGATTTATGCTGGGCGTGGAATGCTTATTGAGGCTCAAGATGGACGGATTTGGGTTTCGGGAAGCGGAGTTGAGCATCATGTGTTGTATCAGTACCAAGTGCACAACACAAAGAATGTGTACATGGGGCTGATTCAATCCGAGACTCCATACTTCCAACCTAGTCCTCCTGCTTCCGAACCGTTCACCCTAGACGCCAACATTTCAGACCCGGACTTTGCCACTGATTGTGCGGGCCGAGCTGATGACGTTCCATGTGAAATGGCCTGGGGATTTCGGTCGATTGGGTCTGAAAACGTGGTTGTAATGGGTGCTGGTCTCTATTCATTCTTCAATAACTATCAAACCCTATGCAGTGACATTGGCTCTAACGCGAGCTGTCAGGCACGCATTGTGGATATCCAAAGATCGGGTGGTTATGCTCCTGCCGGCCCAGTCACGATTTGGAATTTAAATACTATTGGGACGAGAAAGATGGTTACAGTGGATGGAGTTGATGTTGCAGGGTGGAGGGAGAATCAGAATTCGTTTTCGCAGACTATTAATAAGGTGAAAGTTATTTAGGTAGTTTGTCGTAATTATAATACAGTTTTGGGTATTTTAAACACTAAGACTAGGAACTCCACAAGCCAGAAAGCGCCGTGAGTCCAATGAACAGGGCCTCGTCGGTACGCATGTTCCGGCTTCCAGTGCCAGGGAGCACGTTAATCCAGTGGTCGAAAAGTTCTTTCGCCTTGCTCCCGGTGACATCGACACTTGCCAGATCGGCATCATTACTAACGGCATATTCAATACCCTTGGGTCCACCAAAGACAATCAGGAGATGTTTGAAATCCAAGGTTCCATCCCGTGGGAGTCTCGATACAGGCTTTCCACGCTCAGAGGTGCCCACGGACAAGTCATAACCATCTTCATACGGCGCCTCAGTGAAGACGGCGCCAATCCCCTTGGCCTTACGGATCTGATAACCCCAGTAATACCCCGCAGTCGTCCGCGGCTCGGCGGGGTGGATGGCCTTTGCTTTACTCGTTGGGCTATCCATCAAGACAGTAACTCTCGTTCCCACGGGGATAACCTGGTCGAGAACAGCATGGTCTTTCAACCCCACATCAACCATGCTCACCTTTGCATTCTTCCCCTTCACAACAACTCCCTCCCGGTACGGAAGCCACTCGGCCGGGTGTGGGTGGTGCGGCATGTCGAGAGATGGGAGTTTACTAGCCAGACGAAGGTTCTGATGCAGAGGGAAAAGAGCCTTGCGCATGAACGGGGGTGTCTCAAGGTAGCTGAGGATGTGGCTAAGGAAGTGCACGGGGTCGGTGTCCGCGGTGTACGACTTGGGGTCGATTTGAGGGGGTGTAGCTGGGGCTGGGGCGTCGTTGTAAATAATTATTTCGTCGACCGAGTGCAGGGCGAGAGCGCGGCCGAGACGGCCTGGGAGGGCGACTTGTTGGTCGGTTGTGTGGGCACTGGGGAGACGGGTTAGTAGAAGATGTCGAAATGGGATATGGCGAACTTACTCTTCAAGGACACTGGCGGGGATAGCCACGGAGACAGTCCAGGTTCTACCACCCTCAATGGCTTTTACGCGGCAGCTTGGCTTAGTATAGTCGGATACATGGGAGAGCTTACTGCGCTATTCTATGTCAACATCATCCCTCATCAATTCTCCATGCAACTTACCTTGGCAGAGCGATCGTCTTCAATTCTCTCAGACATTTTTGTGTGCTTGTTCTCTCCTTGGGTATACACTGGTAAAAGCAGTTACCATGTCTAAAGGTTTGATAAATTTTGGCGGTGAGGGGTCTGGCCGGCAGAATTGTTACCGCTTTGTAACCCTTGTATTGGCGCATGGGATTCGTAATGGGTGTTGAAACGTCATTGTTTAGAATAGTACATAGGTAATGACAAGTTATGACGGACAAGATGGCGCCTATTGAGATTAAATCGGCGGCGCAATTTGATGATATTTTGGGGAAGAATGATCTTGTGGTAGTTGATTGTAAGTTATTTCCTCCGCCGCGAGAGACTCTGCGCCGACTAACAAGATAGTTTATGCGACCTGGTGTGGACCCTGCAAGGCCATCGCCCCAAGCTATAATTCGCTCTCCTCGGCACATCCGAAAACGCCGTTTTTGAAGGTTGATACGGACGCGAATAATGCGATTGCGGCGAGATATTCAGTGCGGGCGATGCCTACTTTTAAGGTGTTTGTGAAGGGTGTCGTTGTGGAGACAGTCCAAGGCGCTGATATAAAAGGGTTGACTGCCGCGGTGGAGAAGGGCGTGGCACTTGCGGGGAAGACTGCCGGTGGTGGGTTTTCAAACGGTGGTCAGAGACTTGGAGGGGTAGGCGTTGAAGGGCCGAGGAAGGTGGTTAGGAATGCTGGTGGAGGGTTCTTGCAGAGGGTGTTTGAGGGGTTGTATTATATGGTGGGGTTATACCTCGTTTCTCTATTCTCTGTAAGTTCACCCTTCTATCTCTATTATTAACATGGTCACTAACACTCTCAGCTCGACCCATATGAAAGCGCCCGTACCTCCCGCTTCAACTTAACATCCCCCGTACCCTCCGCCAGCACCGGTCCCACAACCGGTTTCACCACAGGTTCCCCCTCTGGGTCCGCACCGCGGGCTAGACAAACCCCCCAAACCCGCTTCAAGACTCTCGCCGATCTATAGTTCTAATAAACCCTTATATCCTTTCTGCAACTCTTCTCCCCACAGCTTCTCCACTCCAATATGCTCCCGTCGTAGTTCCCAACGCTACGAACGGCGCAACATGTTCCCCTGCAAACCATAGTCCCTGCCCTGGTAACCCTTCTCTGAGCAACTCAATGTCCACATCGCCTTCTTCCAGGCCTACTTGGAAGTTACTGTAGCTTCCGTGGCCGCCGAGGGTATCTGTGTACCAGGAACTGGCGAGGAATTCTTGGATTTGACAGTCGGGGTTTGTGGGGGAGTATCCTGGTATCCGGCTGATATATGGGAGGAAGAAGTCTGTGAGGTATTTCTGTTTTTCGTCCGCTGAGAGCGTTGCAGCATGGGTAGTCATCTCTTTTGATTGTTCTCCATAGATATAAAACAATAAAGTCGGATGAGAATCTTCCTTATTGATTCCCGCCAGGTTAATCATTTCCTGACCCCATTTCCGTGGGTTCGTCTCCGTTGCATATTCTGGTGCTAACCATTGACTAAACCCCTTCATACTGCGCTCGTCAGATTGCCAGAAGGCTTTGGAAAAGTGGATGTATACTTTCTCTAGACAGCCCCAGCCAAGAGACGATATAGCTTGTGTGAACCGTGGAGGTAGACTTGGCGTGAATAGTTCTGTGGAGTGTTCTTTGAGATAGCCAAGGGGGCAAGTGACGATGACGTCGGAGAAGGCGTGACGAACACCGTTTGATGTGGTGACATGTACCGGATCGGTAGATGGTGCTCCGGGTTCTCTGTACTCCACCTTGTTTACCAATGTATCCAATAAAATCTGACAATCCCTATGTTCCCTCGCTGGTCTTGAAATCTCCTCTAGAATCTTCATATATGACCCCTCCACAAACAGATTCTCTACAACACATTCGTTAGCTTTAGTCTCCCGGCAACAAAACATATAAACTCACCACCTTCAAGACACTCCTCCAACCAAAAGAATCTCAAACTCTGCTTCTCAACCGGCACGCCCACAAAAGCGCCCCAGCCCTCCGCCATCTTCAAAACCAACTTCCTCGTCTCCTCCCCTTCCAACTTCGGCACCTCCTGTAAAAAGAAATCCCAAAGACTCTTATCCACCGCAATCTTTCCACGCTCCGCAGCCTCCGCCACTCTGAAAGCCTCCTGGATAATCCCCCACATGGCCGATGCCGCGACCTCTCGTACCTTCTTAGGAACTTCCTGGCCATCAGGTGCCGCACAATAAGCCGTTTCGTCACATGATGAACATGCCACATTAAGACGCTTTGCAATCTGCGAGATAGGATTCCCATCTGTCCCATGTACCCAATTTGCGCCCATATCAACTGTATGTCCCCCCACAGTATCCTGACAAACTCGTCCACCAATATACTCCCTCGCCTCCAAAATAGTAACCTTCGCACCGGCATTAAGTAAAACATCCGCAGCCCTCAAACCCGCTAAACCCGCGCCAATGATCCCAATATGTCTCTTTCCTTCAGCAATTCCGGGACTTACGGCACGGCCCGTGTCCGTCTTAAAGGCTGATAAATCGCGATACATTCTTGACTCGAGGCGTTCCTCACGGGAAATCTCCCGACAAACGGAAAATGCGTCCATCTGCTCCTTCTCTGATGTTTTTGTATCTGTCCGAATTTGACTAGCTTGCTTCCGAATTTCCCTGTTGGGTACCGAGGGAAAAATGTAACCACACTTGTAAGAAGTACGACAGAAAAAAGATGTGGATAAGACTCGATGTAAGCCACGCATATAATCAAATCATTATACAATTTTATCGCTGACCTCAAAAAAAGACACACATAGTCACTGACTGAAATAGAATGTCCACCTCGTCACAGGTATCCACTTCCTTCCCCATCTATCCTCGAGTCAGCGCCTTATTCGTACCACCTCCCCGAAAGGGGTCGTCATAGATAAATAACCCTACCCCTGTAACCCACATACACATATCCTACTATCAACGATCTGTGTCACCATGAATAGAAGTCGAAAAAACTAACAAATTTGACATCAAAAATGCATATAAACGCCACAATAAACAAAACAACCAACCAACCAACCAACCAACCAACCGACCAACCAGCCAACCAATCCAAATTTTCATCTTGCTCATTGAAAACCGGCCCCCACAACAGAATAAAAGTCCCCTGGAACCAGAAACGAAACGCCAAAAACTCCAGAATCATGCCTTTTGCGGGAAACGGGGAGAACCGGACGGAAGAAAAAAAAAGAGATAGTAGGAAAGAGAGATGAAAGAGATGAAAGACCGAGGTATACGGACGACGAAAAGGAAAAAGAAATATGTCCAAAACAGATAGGCAAGCCAACAAACTACCCCTTCTAAATCCGCTCGTAAAACAAAATATACGCCTCCTTGCTATCATACAACGACTGCGCTGAAGACTTGCCCTTGAACGTGCTTTTATTCGCATGTCCACTGTTTGGTCTGCCCGAACCACCACCAGCGGTTGCACCATTACCAGTAGCTACGGTGCTCCACCGCTTGTTGTTGTTTCCAGGCGACGTCACCTGCTTCCACTCATCGGCATCATAGTCATCCTCCTGTTCATCACCATTTCCGTCTACGTCTCCACCCATTGCCCCAAACCGGTTGTTACTAGCTCCGTCCTTGCCGGGGCTATTGGCACGGCCTCCCTGGCTGCTAGCCTGGGGACCCACCACATTCATCGGATCGACGTGTTGGCTGCCGAGTGACTCCAGCTTGGTGTCATCAATGTGCATCCATTCGACTCCGTCTTGTCTCCGGATATCAACCGTATAATGACCAGTGCTAGCGTTCTTGCCGTGGTGGTAAACAACAGCGCTTAATTTATACTTTCCAGCAACTGGCGCCGTCTTGTCACCGTCAGTCCGTGGCTGCAGGTTACGCGCCAAGCATTCACGGGGAATCTCAAGCTCAGTTGGGTAACCAATACGCTTCCACAACTTGACTGTTCCACCGGTGGTATCAAATTGGAAACGCTTCAAGTGCAAGACAAGCACCGAGGGCAATTCAGAAATCAGAGTCTGCGTAGTTACAGATCCCTTGTCACCATGGTCGTCTACAACCTCTTTGCGAACCATATGTTTCAAAGCATCGACAATAGTGTTGATGTGGGGCACATCAATGTCTAACTGGAGGGACTGGTACAGTTGCGTCGTAACAGACGGCTTGGCACCAGTCCGCACCAGCTCGCATCTTGTGTAGCCCCCAAAGATCTGGGACACCGGAGAAACAGGCTCGTGGCCAGACATTCTAGTGTTCTTGGTCTTTTGCTTGTGGCCAACTTCGGTCCACTCCTTGGTCTTCTCCTCTGGCTCCTTGTCCTTGCGCTTTTCTAACTCACTCGTGATCAGAGCAGTGCATTCATCGTCAAGCACCTGCAGAAGCAAGCCAAGGAACTCCTCGGCATCCTGTTGCTGACCAGGCTCCATGTATTGGAACCGTTGCACCTGCCGAAGAGCCGAGTAAAAGTATCTTGGCGAAAAGGGTTCGCCAACGTGACGGTCCTTGGCACGGATCGCCTCAACCAACTTTTCACGGGACGGAGCCGAAGCAACCACGCGAAACTCAGCAAAGAGCTCCGCGAGGGCATCGAGAACCGGCGCATCTGCCTTGGAGCTCATTGTCATGTGACTAGCAATGTCCCTGACCAAGTTGTAAAATGGTCCACAGTGGAGAAGGACTTGAAGGATCTATACCAGACAAATAATTAGTGTTTGTATTTGCACCACAACATGTAATGCCTGACTTACCGAGTTCATGTAACACATGTTACCACCGTTGATCAAACCGCGAGACTCCAAAAATTGGTATTTGCGGTTGGCTGGCGACACCTTGTAGTTAACAAGGGCCTCCGCCAAAGTAAGCTTCTTCTTGGGTATAACAACAGCCTTAGAACCATTGGTTGCCTTGACTCCAGCGGCACCATTGGCACTAGTAGTAGTGGCTGCCGTAGGCTTAGCAACCGCACCTTCCGTCTTGTCACCAGACTTGGGCGTAGTAGTAGCAACTGGAGCCTTGGCGGTAGTAGGCTTCAAAAGACCAGCCCAACTCAAGGGCTTGCTCTCTACAACAGTAGTTGGAACTTCCGCAGGCTTGGCAGCCTCTACCTCCTTAACCTTTACCTCCTGAATAGCCTCGGCGATCTTTGGAGCGCTGGTAACCGCGGGAGTAGTCTTGGCCCCAGAGTCTGACGAGCTATCAAACTCAGGAGTGAAAATCACTTCGCCTTGTGTGCTGTCCGAGGCCTGCGACTGACGCTTAAAGGCTGCATCCAACAGAGCAGCACTTGATTCCTTAACTGATGTTGGCTTCCGCTTTTCGGAACCAGCCTTCTCAGCCACGGGGGCCGCCTTCTCAACCACGGTAGCCACCTTCTCAGCCACGAGAGCAGCCTTCTCAGCCACGGGAGCCGCCTTGACGGCCTTGGGTGCCACGGGAGCAGACTCCGCCTTAGCAGGAGCTATAACTGGCTCAGATTTGTGTTCGACAACCTTTGACTCGGCGGGCTTTGATTCGATTGGCTTTGATTCGACTGGCTTTGATTCGATTGGCTTTGATTCGACTGGCTTTGATTCGACCATTGGTGCCTTCTGATCTGGGATATCCGCGGCCAAAGCGACAGTCTCCGTTGGCTGAGGGGTTTGCACAGGCAAATTAGATGGCTTCTGGGACTCATCAATTATAGCACCTTTATCAAGATTACGGCGCCGTTTGCGCACTTTCCGGGGAGCTGTAGGCCAATCAGCAGGAGCACAGGTGGTCCACGGCAGCTATAATTAAACATGGTTAACGTACAATCATGGGAGTTTTTCAAGTAGGATACTCACAGTCTCTTGAGAAAGATTAGGCGTCTCCTGTCCAGTGGGCAGGCAAACCAACAGCTCTGGTTGTGGCGCTGGAGCAACAGGAGTGGAGCTAACAATAGGAGCTGGCACATGTACTGGGGCGATTGGAAGAGGTGTGGACGACACAATCATTCCGCGGTTAGAAGAGACAATCGGGGGCGGTCCAGAAGTCGAAGATGAAGATTCTTGTGCCGGCGAGTGCATAATATGGGGCTGTGGCCGGTAAATTGGCTGTGATGAGACAATAGGCGCATCAGATCCCTTGGGAATCAACGGACCGTTACAGCCAGTACCAGGCTCAAAGTATGGAACACCGGGAGTAAACACACGCGCTGTCGAAAGCGGAGGGGTCGGGACCGAGTGCGAACTATTAAGCGACGCTGGGGTCTGCGGCTGTTGCTGCTGGAGCGACGGAGGCACTACCGGAGGTGTGTAGGCTGTGGCCATACCCTGTGATGGGGTCAGACGGCCACTGGTGTATGGTGAAGACGGAGCTGCACTAGACATGCCCGGGTAGCCCATAGAGTTGCCCATCTGATTTCCCATAGAGTTACCACGGGAATAGTGGTTAGGCTGTCCATAAGGGATGTACGGCCCGGCAGGCGGATGCATCATATGAGCGCCATAGGGCGGCATTCCACCGGGTTGAAAGTGGCCAGGAGCACCGTACGGCATGTATCCAGTGTTATAGGCCATAGCATGCTGAGGCTGATAGTGCTGCTGTTGTTGATGATGGTTGTGGTGACCGGTGTGGTGGCCATGGTGGTGGCCATTGTGGTGGTTGTTGTGGTGGTTCGGGTGATAATTGTAGCCGTTGTTGTGGTTGTTGTGATGATGACCATAAGGATTCTGGCCACGACGGCGAGGCCCGTTGGTGTGAGAGTTTGAGTGACCATTGTACGGCATGTGGCCACCAGTCATTGGCGGGGCTTGGTTAGAGCCGGCAGCAATGGGAGTACCGTTGGCCGGGCCAGGACCAGACATTGGGCCCATATCAGGGGAAATACCGGAGACAGGCGGCATAGAGCCGGGCATCGAAGACCCAGCCGGCAGATGACGGGGGTTCATCCTGCCGGCCTGGGGACGGTGCATTGGATGTGTCTGCGCACTTGGGTCGCAGACACTAGCCAATGGCTCTTCGTGCTTGAAAGCGGGAGTCTCGGGATTGAACTTATGAGTGGAACGCAGCGTGGCGGTTTTGGCGGGGGCGGCGTCTGGCGCGGAGGGGCGTTGCAAGTCAAAGCCCCGACGACGACGACGCTCAAGTAAGTAGCGGAAAGTTGAATTGGGGGGTTGCAACCGACGATTCGGAGGCGTGACACAAGACGAGAATGTATGTTTCGAGATGGAGACGCGACTAGTTGCCCGGAAGAGGGGGAAATAAACGGTCGAGAAGATCGGAAGCGGAACGTGATTATGGCGGGGTCGACCCTTTGCTCAGGGAAAGGAAGGGGCCTTCCTAAAAATATGTTCCCAAAAACGATTCAGGCAGTCCAGGCAACTCTGAAAAACGGCACTTTAGAGCACCAATGGCGGAATCACGAGGCGGAAAAGACCGACAAGGCTCTGCTTAATGATCAAGCAAGAGCTAGAGCAGCAAATACGTACAAAAAGGACGGAAAGCCACAATGGTGCGCGAGGTGATGAATGGGTTGGCGTCACACCTTTTCGCCAGCTTGATAGTAGGCTGGCTGGCTGGTGAAGCTAGAATTTGCAGGTTAGGCCTGAAGAAGTGGGTTTAGTCGGAATATAGAGGGGCTTCAGGGGGCGAGCTTCCGTTGAAGCTTGGACTACGGGTTGATGCAGGCCTGACAGTGGTGTTTATAGAAGCTTCGATAGAAGCGGGGGCGGGAGCAAGGCTGTCACAAGTGAGTTGGCCTCTAAGCTAGCTAGGGATATACTTTGGAGCAGAATGTGTCACATCACGTGAGAGACATTGTAGGGTTTTGTGATGACAACAACGGTAATGGATACAATACATGAAAGGACAACAAAAGCCGACAACTATCTTAGGTGGGTCAAGGCCGAACCGAAAGGTCCTTTCTTGTACCAGAACAGGTCAGAATGGTGCAGGTACTTCTAAACATGACGTATCAATGAACGCCTAACAAGGCTGAAGTCACAAAACTTTACATATACCATGTTAGTGCTGAACTCCTTCACATACGACCATAGCCTGCGGAAAATACGGGGTCCCGTCTGCTCCCCCATAGTCAAGCCACAGAGCGCTGGATTAGTAGTACGGTGGGTGACCACGTGCGAATACCCGGTGTTGTATGTTCTTTTTTGTTCTCCGTGGTGCCTATGTCTATGGGCTTTGACTTTTTGACGGTGTTAGTGACGGGCGGATGCGACGTCATAGGGCTTAACATGGGTCTGAAGCTGGATAGAGATGCAGGTACAGACTTAGATGTCTTTGACTATTTTGGTACTTTTTGGTCGGATGCTCCGGATCAAGGTTCGGCTGAGTTGAAGAATGGTATATAATGGGTTGATGGGTAACAATAGAGTGACGACTGTTCTTTTGAACAGCAACTTTACATACTATCAACAGCCGGCATCATGGACTACTCAACTTTATACACTTCCCCTCCTAGTTCTACCATAAACTACAATACAATTCTCACAAATCCGTCTCTTTATGTCCGCAAACCTCATCCGTCTGATCACCCTCTCAGGCTCCTACACAAACTGCAGTCTCTAGCCCAGACAGTTAAAGCCAATCAGAGTGTGGCCTTACATATGGACTTCCCACGACATCTCACCTCCATCTGGTCTGAAGAGATATGTCTAGACGACGTTGAACTAGACTGTATTGATGATCTAGAGTTTTGTCTAGATATGGTGAAACGACGAAAATCTGGGACAAAACGGTGGAGAGCTATCAGAAAGGGCGTTATGGAAGCCTTAGGGATCATTCTAGAACGCAAGAGGCAGTTGGAGAAGATTAGAGGCGTCAACAGAGTAAAGTTGCAATATCATAAGAGGAATTGGATGGATAGAGAAACGGAGGCCGAAGCGAGCTATGCCTTTTATAAAGACAACTAGATCTAAACGGTGAGACCCATATATCAATATACCCACTATATCTCATCTCGAAACTTCCATCGACCGTCTGGCTTTAAAGCTTCTCGATATCTCTCCTCAACAAGTCCTCTAACTCTTCTTTCTTCAACCTCTCTCTGTCTAGCAATATCCTGCGTACTAGGCATATCCACCTCCCAAAAGCCTTCTGGGCTTCTCGCTCGCGGGAACCGATGTCTATGTCGTCCCCACTTATCTGCCATCTCTTTTGCTCTCGCGACAACCCATAACTCGTCCTTCTCTTCTCTACTCATACCAAACAACTTGAAGCATTCATCTCCGAGATACTTCTCTAGATACATGTCATGCTCATGACGTTGTGCGGCAGTTCGTGGTGCTGTTCCCCGTTCAGCAAGCGCAAGAAGCCGGAAGTTCTGACCGCAACATGAGGGATCTGTACATCCCGGTAAAGCTGCTCTCTCTTCACGACCCCGGACAACTTCACTGTAGGCATAATTAACGCCGTTGTTCATTGCGGGGTTGATCTTGAAATCTTCAGGTCGGAGACTCGCTATTGGTTTATATCGTAATGTGCCTATCTTTGCTGGCTGTTGCTCAGTTGTAGTGGCGTTATTTGGGAG
The DNA here is from genome assembly GCA_002018275.1 of Huntiella bhutanensis. Classification (NCBI taxonomy): domain Eukaryota; kingdom Fungi; phylum Ascomycota; class Sordariomycetes; order Microascales; family Ceratocystidaceae; genus Huntiella; species Huntiella bhutanensis. The sequence goes on along the minus strand of MJMS01000005.1, from coordinate 197,607 downwards.
TTTGGAGGCGCGGATACGAAGGTCGTTATCGCGTTGTTGCTGTTGTTCACTACGTCGGTCGGCAGGGGAAGGCCCACCACTAAATGACTTGCTAAAATCTTGTCTACCGATAGAAGCATCGAACGGGAGTTGGCGTGGTTGTGGGACGTCGAGATCTGTAAGGGAGGGGTTTCTCGCTAATGTGTTGCTTTTTCGTGGTTGGAGGACTACTTCAGTCTCCGTTTGTGGTAGGGTAGGTTTTAGCTTGCCTAATGAAGCTCCCGGTAGTTTTGTTAGACCAGTAGACTTCATATTTCCTGGCGACCCCGCTCTAACGGCTTTACTCCCCGTGAATTGCAAATCCGAAGAAGCCCTGTTTATAGTAGCCCCAAGAGCAGCCGCTAATGGCTCCCTACCCGGTCTCTCACGCCCGGCGTCCATCATAATGGAGGAATCCACTCTCTGAGTTCCCCGTGGAGAATCCGGTATAATTGAAGCCTGTGAAGAAGAAACCTGCACCAACATACTGAAAGCTCCATTCTCGCCTCCACCCCCCAATTCATCCATAGTTGCCGCTATCATTTCCGTAGCCATGGGCTCATGTTCCTCTTTAACCCTCGCCAACGGCCGATCAACCTGCTCGTCACTCTCATCACGTCCTCGTTTTTTAACAGGCCGAGACTCAATGAACATTGGCGCGTCAGATTCAGGTTCCTCTTTAATGGTGTAAGGACGTCGGGGAGATTCGTCAAGTAACCGCGGGAGATCGGCAGTCCCAGGTGGCGATGTCGGGGCATATTCGGATGCGTCTTGGGTAGGGGCGTACATGTCAACAGTAGGAAGTTGGGTATCCTCTATTCGTTCGTTAATATGCCCGGGCTCAGATTGTGTTTGAGAGCCGGGTTGAGGGGCTATTGGGGCTGGTGTGGTGGATACTGGGGCTGGTGGCTTCTTGATGACTCTTTGAGGCGTTGTTGGGACTTGATGTTTGGCTGGTTGTTGAACTCCAACGGCTGATACATCCATCATGTCTTCATCTTCATTCTCTTCCTCCTCCTCACTATCCGAAACTTCCTCTTCTTCCTGTAATGCTCTTAGCTTGGTCCGTAGTCTTGTCACCGTAGCGTCCCTTTCCTGGCCATACTTCTTCCACTGATCAGCTTCTGCCTTCCTGTGAAACAACGCCTCCTTCAACTGTTGAAAAGCACCCACGCAATGTGTTCCGCCCTGTGCCTTAACAACCTTTTCCATCTCCGTCAAATTCATCTTGCGATATAATCCTTCGGGGGGGCCCACGGAGCCGTCCTTTGTTCCCTGTGGCCCCGGTTGGCCCGCATTTTCAGCGACCCCGCTCTTTTCCAAACGGGACAATGCCTCACGGAGTCTCAGGTTATCTTGTTCCAATCTTTCCGCCTTGGCAGCCTGTGTCTTCAAAGCTTCTAGCTCTCCGGTAGCCAGATTATGCTGGCATTTCGCAGTCTTATCTCGGAATTCTACAGATGGTCAATGTCATATACAGTCATTACGTCGTTGAAATCCAAGCTTACCAGCAACCAGATCTTCTTCTAACTGGTCACATACTGTAGCGAGAGCTTCAAATAAAGCCGGTCGGCCTTTTTCATGCCAACTAGAAAGAGACATGGTAGAGGATGATTCATGAACACATGTTTTGAAGACTGTTTATGGAAAACAATGTCCCTATACAAAGGATTTGTTTGGTAAACTCCCCGCTTACATGACGTTTCGGGCAATGAATCGCTGTGGTAGCCTGGAATGACCGCGTTAACCTACGCGTTAAGTGCTTACATAACCCGTATATAACCTTAATGATGTATTTAACCCTACAACTAATACCCCGGAATGACGTAAACTTTATATCCTTCACCCGCTCAGACTTCTCGTCCCAAGGTCGGTTACATTAGTGAAACAATATCCTCAGCCAAGACACTAGGATAATCACCATGCTCAGATCACCAGTCTAACATTGGACGACATCCTGGTGATCTCCCAATCTGGTGATCTCGGGGAATATCTCATCACGCTCCTTGCTTGGATAAACACCTCATCCCCACCAAATATGAAACGTCCCGAACCAAGGCGGCGTTTTTTCACTGCAATATCAAGGAACCCGGACAAGGAGCATAGTCTCCGACGAATGGTAAAACGCGCCATTAATGGGGCCTGTTTTGGAGGTCTAGATTTGGGTGAGAACCAAAGTTGGACTGCCTACACACATCGACCATGTTGAGATAACTCTGTAACGACCTGATATGGGGACCGGACGAACATATAAACACCATGACCAAGCCCATCATGACTTCTAGACTTTCTCTTTGTCTTCCAACCCAAGTTGTTCCCTCTTTCTTTCCAAGTCTATTCACTTTAGCAGTGCGCCAGTCGCCTCCATTCGTTTCTTTCGTTTCTTCAACTATTTCCACTCTTTACAGATCTAGACGATCATTCCCTCCAAACTCATCTTTTACTCAAAATGAAGTCCTTTGCCTCTATTCTTCTTGCCGCTGGCCCTGCCTTCGCCTCCATTCTCTGGGACGGTCGCTTCAACGATCTCACATCGTCGACTGACCTCGACAAGTGGTCTTTCGCTAACCCCGTGGGCCCTTACCAGTACTACATTCATGGCAGTGGCAACGTTACTGAATATGTTAACCTTTCGTCTGACTTCAAGAACCCCGCCGATACGGATTCGAACCAGGGTGTTAAAATCAGTCTGACTTCCACCGCCTACTGGAACGGCCAGAACATGCGCCGCACCGAACTTATTCCTGAGACTGATGCCGCTATCAACTCTGGCTCAGTCGTCTACCACTTTTCCATTAAGCGCTCGGACACCAACGCTCCTTCTAGTGAGCGTGAGCACCAGATTGCCTTCTTTGAGAGCCACTTCTGTGAGCTCAAGTACGGTGGCGATTCGGGCACCAACCTTGAGTTCTTTGCCAACTCGAAGAGCCAGTTCAGTCTTGAGTTTGTCGCTGATGTATGGCACAATGTTGCTTATGAGATTGACTTCTCAGGTAACACTGTTGCCTTCTGGCATTCAACCGGTGGCGATGCCTTGACCAAGATTGTTGATGCTGTCTCGGTCACTGCGTTTTCGGACGGTGCTGATTGGCACTTGGGTGTTTTGGAGCTGCAGAAGACTGGTGTTGCTGACGCCGATGAGGACCTCTTCTTCTCGGGTGTTTACATTGAGGACGGTGATGTTACCACTTCTGTCAGTGCTGGAGGTTCTTCTGACTCTGGTTCTTCGGCTTCGTCGTTTTCTTCGGTAGCCTCTTCTACCACCGCTGTCTCGTCTAGCACTGCCGCTGTTAGCACTGTTTCGACCACCTCCGCTGCTGCCACTACTACTTCCAGCAGTTCTTCTGCCGCTGCTACTACTACCGCTGCTTCTACTTCTTCTGTTGCTACAACCTCCAGTGCTTCTTCTACCACTTCCCAGGCTTCGTCTACCACCTCCAAGGCCACTACCCTGAGCACCGTCGTCGCTTCCTCAACATCTGCTGCTGCTACTACCGTCGCCGAACAGGTTACTTCTACTTCGTCAGCTGCTTCTCCTACCAAGACCAAGTCTTCATGCCTGGCTCGCCGCCGCAACCGCAAGCGTGCTGCTCTTTCTAGAAACTAAATACCCTATTTTCGTGTACATATTTTTATTTTCATAATACAACTTGTCTCGGGCCACAATGCCCTTCTTCAATACTCAAATCCCATATAAGACCACATCATGTGACATATACACACCCTAGTACAGGGTTAAAACTCACCCCACCTTATCCCCCATTGTCTTACTATCAGCGTTTGACCAAATAAAAGGCTGTCTATCGTGACATGTGAAAATGAGGACAAATACTATCAAAGACAGTTATTACAAATCCATGGTGCTTGCTTTCCAAAAAAAAACACCATCGGCATCATCATTTGTCATCCCGTAGCATGTACATGCCATGAAAACAACACCCAAACTTGACAACAAACTTGCGTTTCTTAGCTTCCCCCACCAGTGGCAAGAGCGGCCAACCTGGCAAACGCCTAACGGAACGGCACATACTCCCACCAATCACAAGCTTTGTAGGCTCAACGACTTATCCCTTCCCGTAGCAGGTACAGGAAGCCTAGTGGCAGGAAGGTCCAGCTGCCAGTAAAATACTGGCCGTCTGTCTCGGTTGCACAGCTTCATTGGCTTGTTTTGCGTGCTGAAAATGCCGAACGATTGTCCCGTGATAAATGTCGGTTCTAGCTCCCTCACTTCTCCCTCTCCCCTCTTCTTGTAGCCAAATAAGGGCACACGCCAAAGCAGAGTCGCCCTGAAATGCATGCACGCACGCACAAGTCAGGTACTTGCGGTCTATGGACGCTGTAGAAGTTACCTTCCTCAGTACCTTTTTAACCCAACCTGTCGCTTCCTTTGAAACGGACAGAAATCTCTGCAGATGATCCACAATTTTTCAATCCGTTAGCCAACAATATACTGCCTATTTACAGGGCTGTGCATGCCTTGGTATCCCTCTGTAAACATGGCTCGACCGCCAAACCCCACTATACAGAACTGGTGTTAGTGGCTGTTAGAAGACGCTGGCTAACGCAGGCAGAATTGAGTTTAAGCCAGTGCCCTTCTGGACTAGCTGCTAGCAGCGTAGCGGCACGCTGTTTTGAATAAGTTTTGTCTCGTTTCTTTCTCTTTTCTTCTTGACTTCCTCTCTTTCTTTTTCTTCCTTTCTTCTGTATAGTTCACCTTCGAACCTCAACGACCCCTTTTTTCCTTTCACACCTTTCAGACCAAATTAATCAACATGGACGGTTACGCCCCCACTGCCAGAGCCTGCTACAACTGTGAGTAGAGAATCCTGTTATGCCGGCTTCCACCATACAATTATTACACCCAGCACCATCACGTCCATCTTCGCTTTCCATCTTTACGGCCGCCGCAAACAAAGGATTGAGTTTCTGTTCTCTGCTGGTTCATCAAGACGATCTGGAGATGACGAGAGTCTGACCAGCTTGTTTTGGTGCTACCGGGCGGCGACATCACCTAACGACATACACGCATCGACAATAATCGAACCACATTCTACATGACGACTGTTTGAAGCGCCAGAAATGGCTTTCTGGAGTAGTTGAGAGTGCGTTTTTTGGTTGCTCTCGGTAATAGAGAGCACCAATGGCGGTGTGCGAGTTTGAGCTGCTCTTGGGCGACATCTCTTGCCAACGAACGCTACGCATGTTTTGTTACCAGAATGTGCGTGTGGCGTTTAGCAAGTTGATTCGCCCAGGTGCTGTTGATGTTGTGGCGGCGGTTGCGTTGTTAAAAGACGCCACACGCAAATGGTTGCGTTGGTTAATGTCCCAAGGGTCCCCCTGTCATGGAAAATATTACCCTTCTTCTAGACGGCGGCTGGACCCACCACACTTTTTCCTTTTTGAACCAATTCATTGAACCACGACGGACATGATTGTTGTCGTGGCCATCGGATTGTTGTTAGAATTGTTATCACAATGTCTGGCTTTTTACCCTTTTTCTTTTCTTTGTGGCTTCGGTGCCATGATGGCCGGCAACTTGTGACTTTTTTGACGAGGAGATGATCTGACTGAGGAGTTTAGGCGGTGCTACCACTCACCAGGTATGAACTTGACGGCGAACGAGAGACACGACAACCGGCGGTTCGACGACACGACGAGCGTAACGATGATACCTCTGGATACTAACATAGATTGTTCAGGCCCGTGACTGCCCCAGCAAGCCCCCTGCCAAGTGGTAAGTACACATGTCATACTCTGTCAATTATCTGGCAACATACTAACTCCCTCTCAGCTACAACTGCGGTAACGAGGGCCACATCTCTCGCGAGTGCCCCGAGGGCCCTAAGGAGGTCAAGACGTGCTACCGTTGCAACCAGTCTGGCCACATCTCCCGCGAGTGCCCCTCCGGTGGCGCCCCCGGCATGAGCTCCGGCCCTGAGTGCTACAAGTGCGGCAAGACCGGCCACATTGCCCGCAACTGCATGGACAACAACATGGGCGGTAACGGTGGCGGCTACGGTGGTGGCGGCTACGGTGGTGGCTACAACCAGGGCAGCTACGGCGGCCAGCAGAAGCAGTGCTACTCTTGCGGCGGCTACGGTCACATGTCCCGTGACTGCGCCAACGGCTCCAAGTGCTACAACTGCGGCGAGAACGGCCACTTCTCCCGTGATTGCCCCAAGGAGTCCACTGCCGGCGGCGAGAAGCTGTGCTACAAGTGCCAGCAGCCCGGCCACATCCAGGCTGCTTGCCCCGGTGGCAACTAAGCGTTGACCTGTGCCTTGTGAAGATGTTTTGAGTCTAGTGTCAGTCCATGAAGACTAACTTTGGGCTTGAGACGCGGAGGTGACGGTGACGTTTTTGGTTGTTCTCATGTCTGCACTTTTTTGCATTTGCATTTTTGGTCTTGTTTGTTCCTTTTTTTTGTTCGCACTATGGGGTGTTTTTATACTCTTTATTCATCTGGTGCTTTCGTTGTGGCGTTCTTTTTTTCTTTGCAAAGGAGTCTGGAGACGCGAAGCCAAGACGTGGGAAAGCAGCTAGTCGAAGTAAGACGCACATGTGCGTCCTTGAACCCGACCAGTTGCTTCTAGCTTTGTCTTGGGCGGTTTCCACGTGGTCTGTTTTTTTTCTCTTGACGGACCGGTTGGACGCGGCAACGGTTGACGGTTGACGGATGCAACGGTTGATGTGTTTGTTGATACCCCTCGGAAGAAACGAGCTGGAAAATGGAATTGAAAGTTGAATGATTTTTCGGATAGATGGGATAGAATGGAAGGTAAAAAGGATGGTCACAACAAAAGACGGAGTAGGAGCTGTGATAGTTTCAAGTAAAGTTATGGTAGAAGGAGACAGCTTAATAAGCAACCATTTATCAGATTTCTGTAAAGTTGTGTGAAAATAATTGTGAACTTGAATATTACAAGAAGTGACGTGTGTAGTAGAAAACAAATGCATTAACCAAATAACCATACAACCATGATACTCTAATAACCCAAGGAAAAACCTAGCCAACAACGACATCATCAACCTCAATTAACCAACTTCTTGCCACTTCTTCCGCAACTCCCAATCTCAAAACTCTTAAAACATCTTCTGCTCTAGTATCTACACTAACACCTACTCTCCAATCCCAACCTCTAGGCACATCTCTCAGCCGTTCAATATCAACACCTTGCACCGCCGAAATACTCTTATGCAACTGCATAGCCAGAACAGCCTCAGGAGAAACATCGAGACTCTTAGAACCACCGGTAGACTTGAGAAGATCAGCGGGGGAAGACCCGGCCCCGGAATGAGCGGACAGGACTACGCCGAATAACGTAGAAGCCGTCTTTAGGGTTTCGGGAGACGCCTCGAGGGATTCGATGGCCCGGAGGAGAATGTCTAGGTTAGGCGGGGTAAGAGGGGTTTTCTTCCGAAGGAGAGGAAGAGCCTCGGCGAGTAGAGGGAGGAGAAAATCGGGCGGTGTCACGGGGGTGTTGGAGGTGGAGAAGAGGGAGGATGTTGCCGAGGCGATGAGGGTGGTCAATGGGGTGACGAGGCGGGAGATCGGGGGGGCAGGCTGACTGTCTCGGAGGGCGTAGTAATTACGGAGGGTGGCGTAGGGGGCTAGAGCGGTCCCGAGGAGTTCGGCGGCGGGGAGGGATAGGGAGGCTAGTTCGGAGAGGGTTGCGGCGCGCGATTTCAGGAGGGCGGTGAGACGGGCATCGAGGTTTTCTTCGGGGGGGAAGCAGGTGCTTTGGACGAGGGAGTAGGACATGACGAGGTTGAGGACGCGTGAGAGCTTGGTGGCGTTGCCAGCAAGGGAGTAGTACCACATGGCTTCACCGTACTTGTTTGATGCGCAGCCAAGAAGGTCGGCGAAGGTCTCGGCAGACTCGGCGGCGAATGAGGACATGCCGAGGTCTGTTAGGATGCGCCAGATCTTGTCCACTACCACGGAAGACTCCACGTCAATGGTATCCAACACATCGTGTAATAACTCACCAATCGTCCGCTCAGCCAAAGTAACACTATCCATCCGACCAAGAACCCGCGTCGCAGTTTCCCAACCGTATTCATCTTCCGAAAGCATATCCACACCCGCGAGCTCTCTAGCATATGTCACCAAAGTTGTATCTTTGATACCCTCCAACTCATCAGGGCCCTGCTTAACCATACCCAAAACTTCCAAATCCATGGCATCAAAGTCATCCATGGCCTTGGGCGCCTTGACTTCCTTCTTGGCAAGCCAGCCGGCTAACGTACCGAACTCGGCACAGGCAACAGCAACAGGCAGAGACCAACTACGTAGGAAGCCGATAGCTGCGGCGTAGTTCCCCTCACAAATAGCTGCACACGCTACCTCACAATGGTTCATGATCTGTAGTTCGAATTCCTCCGACATAGTCAAGTGAAAAGCGGCGGCGAGACGGTCGGCGTAGGCAGCTGAATCCACACGGGCCTTGCCGGGGAAGATATATGACGTTGGTCTGAAAATAGACTCTGCCGAGCCCGTAGTGCGCAGTAAATGAGCCTCCTGATCCCACCAGCCACAGATACCAACCGTGGCCTCCAGCCAGTCCTGGGCAGTTTGGAGGATGGACTTCTCGTCACCCTTGACAATATTGAATACAATGTTCAACTGCTCGTACAACTCCCATGGTACAAGAGATTCGGCCTTGCGTGAAAGTCCAGCCATGGAGTCTCCGCTGAATCCACCCATGGTATCGCCACCGTTGTTGCGCGAACGGCCCTCGGCAAACCGAGAGATTCTGTCCCAGGCTGAACGAGCTTTGACACGGAAAAGAGACCATTCACTACCGAAAACGTTCCAGTTGTTGTCGCCATAGCCGGGACACTCAGTCAGAGTATCAATGGTATCCTGGACAGCTTTCCGGATGTTGTCGAGAACGCGGCCTGAATAATCCGCCCGACCGGGCTGTCTCTGTACATGTTCCCAACCAGCAGACTTGAGAAGATCAACGGCCGTAACGATGTTGCCTCGAATGAGAACAGTACGAAGTGTTTGCCAAAACATAGGGTGCGCGGCGGGGCTAGGCTGATGTTCCATCACTTGGGCAATTTGATCCCGGTACGAGTTGTGTTCATGCTCCAACCATGAAAAGAGAGCTTCTGGGAGAGGTACCAACTCGCCGAGCATATATTCGCCGTTGAAGCGGGAGTGGTGAATTAACAAAAGGAGGTACGCAACCCAGGAAGCCTTCCGGAAGGGGTCAGCTTCTTGGCCAGGGCCAATGGCAAGGTCACCATGGTCATCTGCGGGTTGTCCACGGGCGTAGTCGTTCCATTGGCGAACAAGGGCAAGCGCAGTATCAGCCATGGCACGATCCAGGCGATCCGGATCATCTGCAGGGCCAACACCGTCATCGTAAAGCCCGGCAATAGACTCTTCTGTCTTGAGAATCAACTCGGGAGTCTCAGTAAGAATAGCATAACCCAATTGGGAGTAGATATCCTTGGCGATACTAGAAAACAAAAACTCTCTCTTGCCAAACCCATGGCGAGTCGCCTTCGCCAAACTCTGAGCCTCAAGGCGCATCCGCTTAGTGGCAGCCGGGGTGGCCATAAGAATATCCTCCATATTTTCCTGGTCGAGAGAAAAGTCGTCACCGCGGTGCGCTAAATCAAGGAATAATTCGCCATCGTCTTGTTCAGTGGAAGGTAACGGGATGTCTTCGTAGCGTCGCTTGTGCTGGAAAGTGTCGTCTTGTGGGCTTTGTGATTGATCTTGGTCATGGGTTACCACATCTTCGTCGTTTTCCTCGGGGTAGCTTGAGTTGATGTCGCGTTCAAGAATACTCTTCATGGCATCGTCGATTTCCCTCTGTTCAGTGTCCTCGTCTTCTTCGTCATTTTGGTCATCATCTGGCTGGTAGTCCTCGTCTGAATCCGAGTCCGACTCGTCCAGCAAAGCATCCAGCGCAAACGTCCCCGACTTATTCGTTATGACGGGCTTCTTTTCGGCCGGCGCTAATCCTGCGGCAGCATTAAGCTCCTGCAGCGAAGGCTTCTGATCCTCATCTGAGTCGTCCCCATCACTAGTGTCTGCACGGAACGAACGACTAAGGGTCGAGGGCTTGCTGCTCATGAACGGGTTATGTCCTGCGGAGGAGCCCGCGGCGCCATTGTTGCCCGAGAACATCCCGGAGCCCAGCGGAAACAATCGACGCGTCTCGGGGTGGCGGGAAAGTGAGGAACTATGCTCAGAAGGCGAAAGGCCGGACTGTTGGTACGGCGACGCGACAGCCACGGAGGAGCGCAGTGGGGGTGTCGGCACGGGAGGCGGAACACTGGGTGGGCGGGAGGCGGAAGCTGTGGCAGCGGCGACGAATAAGGTTGTCTCGAGAGGAGGCGGGACAGACGGTGTTGTTGACGGCTCTGAAGTTCCGACAGAGCTTGTTGTTGATTCGGCGGGGTTGAATAGCCGGTCTGGCGTAGCTGGAAGATGGAGGTCTGTGATCTGGAAATTGCGTATGGTTTCACGGGCGGCTTTGATGGGTTTGCTGGGGAAATTAAAAGCCATTATTTTTTTAGCGGCGACGGGACGAGGCTGAGGTTTCTGGTATTTTTCAAACCCTTGTTTGTTTAGGTGGTAGGTGCGGCAAGGCTGTAGGATGGGGCTCTAGTGGAGTTGGTGGGACAACGGAAGTGAGTGTTCGGAACGTAGAAGCGGACGATCAGAGATGTCAATTCGGGGTGATGACGGAGAATCCGGGATAGAAAATACGGGGGAAAACAGCTACAATATATCTTCAAAATCTCGCACTCTGTTGCTACTGGTTTGCTACAAACTCTGGTCCCAAGGGAGACTCCATAACGACTGTTTATACGTTTGATAGTATCTCAAGTTGCCCAGGGTTGAACCCTTCGGAAGCATTCCGGCATATTCAGTTACATTTTAAACTCCGTTTTAGGCAAAATAGCAGCATGCGTTTCAGTAGTAGTATATCGGCAGCATAAGCACTCAAAAGCTCCCCCAAACAGGAAATGCCAAAGCTGTATAAGTGGGGACATGGCGCTTGACGAACCAAAAGAGGGAAAGGAGAGCCGGCGAACGAACTGGGAAGGCGGGGCAACGTAAGTGAGAGCGTATTATAAAGTAGCGGGGTAGAGTGCGTTCGCAATTGAGTTTTATTTCCTTCTTTTTTGGAGTAGATTCGGTTTGAATACATAATTGACATAATGGCTAGCACTGTTGGAAAGGTGAGAAGGAATGAACACAATGGACCGGATACGAACAGTGATTAACGGCCATATAGACTATTACTTGCAAGGCTGCTGTGGCCTGGGAAGCTGGCAAGCCTTTGTCCATTGAGGACATTGAGGTTCTTCCTCCTCGGGCTGGCGAGGTCCGTATCCAGGTTTACTACACTGGTGTCTGCCACACTGGTGAGTTGTCTCAAACTAAAAGGGCCCGGAAATTCGCCACTAACCATACTTAGACGCTTACACTCTTTCCGGAAGCGACCCTGAGGGTGCATTCCCCGTGGTTCTCGGTCACGAAGGTGCTGGTATTGTCGAGTCCGTCGGTGAAGGTGTCACCACGGTCAAGCCCGGTGACCACGTTGTCGCTCTGTACACTCCCGAGTGCGGCGAATGCAAGTTCTGCAAGTCTGGCAAGACTAACCTGTGCGGTAAGATCCGCGCCACTCAGGGTAAGGGCGTGATGCCCGATGGCACATCGCGCTTCCGTTGCAAGGGGAAGGATCTGCTGCATTTCATGGGCACTTCGACTTTCTCGCAGTACACGGTTGTAGCTGATATTTCGGTTGTTGCTGTTCAGCCCGATGCACCCATGGATCGCACTTGCCTTTTGGGCTGTGGTATTACCACTGGTTACGGTGCTGCGACGATTACCGCTGCCGTGGAAGAGGGTAGCAACGTAGCTATTTTCGGTGCCGGCTGCGTTGGTCTCTCGGTTGTCCAAGGTGCTGTGAAGAACAAGGCCGGAAAGGTTATTGTTGTCGATGTCAACCCCGCCAAGGAGGCGTGGGCTGAGAAGTTTGGCGCTACTGACTTTGTTAACCCCACCAAGCTTGCTGAGGGCAAGTCTGTTGTCGATGAGCTTTTGGAGTTGACTGATGGTGGTTGTGACTACACTTTTGACTGCACGGGTAACGTCAGTGTGATGCGGGCAGCTCTGGAGGCGTGCCACAAGGGCTGGGGCCAATCTATTATCATCGGCGTCGCTGCTGCGGGCCAGGAGATCCAAACGAGACCATTCCAGCTGGTCACGGGCCGTGTCTGGAAGGGATGCGCCTTTGGTGGTGTCAAGGGGCGTTCGCAAATGAACGGGCTGGTACAGGAGTATCTTGATGGAAAGCTCAAGGTTGATGAGTTTATCACCCACCGGATGAAGCTGGGTGAGGTTGCTAATGCCTTTGAGACTATGCACTCGGGCGAATGTATCCGCGTGGTCCTTGACATGCGTGAGTTGTAAAGATAGCAAATGGAAGTGCATAGAAGAGTAGAGAGGAAGAAACCCTGGGAGATAACCCTGGAGATAATACGAACAAACTAGTATCTACACACTGGGCGTGAATGTATCGATCTGTGTCACCCAAGCAGAAAGGAGGGGGGATTTTTTGGGTTTGGGTGCATATACACATAGGCTTTTAGCGCACCTGGAATTTGAGACATGAAAGCAAAGAAGGAAACAAAATCATGACTAGTACGGACGCCTCACTCCGAGCAATTTCTCAGCATGATTCAATGATTTAAAACCACGGCAAACATCTCACACTTGTACATACATACATGAACAATTGTAGTATTTGTGAGCATGTCTAAGCCAACAACGTTCATTAACCCATCGATATGGTCATTTAAGTTACTTCCATACTAGCACGCATACTACCATTCGTATGTATGTATGTACAAGTGTGCAGTTAGGTTTCATTCCGTCAGGTTGGATTAGGCCTGGATGCGTTTCCTGGCCGTCCATGACTGTGACGTGACCAGTGACCAAGCAGGCTGACTGGCTGACTGCTTTGGCGTTACCGTTTTGGGCATTTTGAGGGCGGCCGGGTGAGTAAGTAAGTGGATTGATGGATGCGCGTGGCGGTGTCTGGGGTGTACTAGAGCATGTCAAGGGAGCCACGGCAAAGGATGATAGATAGGGTGAACGAGGTATATATAAACTGTGAAAACAGCCTGGCTTTGTACTCATTTGTCCTTGTCTTTATCTTTTCTTTTTTTTTTCATTTCGGAGAGGGTATATAGTCTGAAGAAATCCGCCGAGTTTTTTTCTTACTTTTCCAAGATTTTGCTTGCTTGATTCTTTTACTGTTTCGTTTTCAAACACCTTTCACTCTTCTTCTTCTTCATAAACACCGACGTCTTTTTTTAAATTCCCGCTGATTTCGATTCTTCACAAAATGGCTAAACCACGCTGCACTTTCAAGGAATGTCGTTCGCCTGCCCAGCGCATCGTCGGTGACTGCTCGTTCTGTCACGGCCGCTTTTGCAACAAGCATCGTCTTCTCGAGGACCACAAGTGCAGCAACCTGGATGACGTATGTATTTCTTTTTATCAAAGTTATCATTTTTTTTTTCTTGTTCTCTTGGGTTTAAATGACTAACGTATTCTTTACATAGTGCAAGAAACAATCTCATGAGCAAAATGCCGCTCAGCTCATTTCAGAGCGTACCCCCGTTCTTAAGGGCGTTTAGAGAATATTCGCGCCGGATATCCTCAAGTGCTGACGTATCCACGGTTGAATTTTTCTGCATTTTTTGCGTGACGATGGGCTTTTCTTTGGTTCCCTTTTTCTTTGTATAGCGATAATTGAGTTTCTTTGGAATTTAAACTGTATGGTCGTGATAAGCCAATGATGCGATGAATGGACATGGTGACGTCGATGTGGGTAGCCTGACAGGGATTATCCAGCCTAACTGACGCTATCTATTATATGTAATGCCAGCTGTAGTCGGCTGTTAAGTCTCCACTTTGACTACCACCTCTTTCTTAACTGCCGTGGTCTCGTCAACCTTGACTTGTTCCGTTCCGTCCTCCGTCTTTGTAATTCCCAGCCCCTCTAAAAAGACCCGCCTCTTTAAACCTTGGGCAACCTTTCCTCCATCTGCCGCCGGACATAATCCTCCAAGTCCCACCTCACATTCTCCACATAAACTCCTCGAACCGCCGGGACAAACCGTTTGTCCGAACCCAACCAATAGCCAGTTAATCTCCTCCCATCGGTCTTTCGGTAGCCAACTTTCTAGGGCTTTTCGGGTGTCTTCCGGGCCTTTGGTATTTGTCCAACGCCAGAGATTGGATAGACGGTGGACGTGCACATCGACGCCGATTCCGTGGGTTTTCCCCCATGCGTGACTGAGTGTTAGATATCCCATTTTGGGGCCTACGCCTGGAAGAGCAGTGAGTCCCTCAATGGTATCGGGGATGTCTCCGGCGTATTTGTCTCGACAGATTTCGGCGGCTTTCTGGATATATTTGGTTTTGTTGTTGTGAAAACCTACCGCCCAAATCATCTGGTTCAACGTCTCTGCCGGTACCGCAATGATGTTCTCTACGGTTAACCCGGGGACTCCACCATCGGCACCAGGTAACTCTGTCTGTAACTTCTGCATGACCACTGCAGTGACAGTATCTTTGGTTTGTGAAGATAACATCAAGGCAACTAAAGTCTGGAACCGACTGACCTTTTCCGGGACGTTCTTCTCTGAAAGTGTTGCGCAACCCATGGTGTCAACCGCTGCAGGCGAAGCTGTACCTCCCGGCTTTCGCATCACACGTATCATATCGTAGATGATAGACCAATTCATCGGAGCTACTCCCATCGGGGGTGCCTTTCCAGGTAATGTCCCAACATCTGTCTTGAAATCATCCGTCTCCATCTCCGTCTTCATAACACGAGGTTTCTTAGCAACAGCACGAGACCTTTTCTTAGGCTTGACATCCTCCTCACTTGCCTGTGCACCAAACCCATCAGATAACGAAGATTCCGACTCCCCACCAACAAAGCCATCCTCACTAGATTCCCGAGTCTCCTCTCCACAGTCCCCATAGTAAACCTTTTCTCGTCCCCTTTGTCGTTTTGATCGGCGCGCAATATCCTCAATATCGGGGACAACGTCTTCCTTCTTAATTCTCCGTTTTGGCGGTGGCTTCCTCGACTCCTTTTTGGTCCGTGGCTTTTCGTCTTCATCCTCCTTAACCAAAGGCTTCGTATCTTCTTCCTCCTTTTTGACCAACGGGGAATCCTCCTTCTCTTCTCGCTTCACCGGTCTTCTGGATCTCGTCCTAACGGGTAAAATCTCTCGTTTGTCACTCTTCGCACTCCTCGTAACTCGCCCACTGTTGAAAAATCTCGATGTCTCTTCCATCTTATAAACAAATTTGTATAAATTGCGTAGTCTCGGAAATATCATCATCATCATTAACAGATCCGTCCCAACATCGCGTCTACCTACCCAAAATTACAATTCCCCTGTCCTGATTGGCCCCCACACGTGCCTAAACCCTTAATATGTGATAACCCTAGTTGACTTAAAGCCTGGAAAGTCCGATTCTGTCCGGGTCGAGAACATGGCCGTAAACGATTGTTTGGTGCCTCAGGAATCTTTCTGTCGGTGGGATGGCGGGATAGTGACAAATACCATGACTAGCAAGATGTCTGATTAGAATATCCCTAGAGACAACGGACCCTTCTGTTACCGCCATGAGAGCGAGAAGAAGCGTAGTCAGGTTGGTGAAGTAGGACTGGCCCGTGTTAAGTGGATGATATCCTTGTGGGAGAAGTTGGGCCACAGGCGGGTATGAAGCGATCCTGATGAGAAGATTCGCCCAGATAGGATGGGTAAGCGGTGGCGGGGCTCGATAGCTAACAGGTCGAATTTCTGCGGGGAGCCCTGTTATGATACCCTCACCGACGATTAACCCAAGACCATTCTGTAAGATAGCCAGTTCTTCACCGCCAGGTAAGAAATTGGCTAGAATCCCCCCATCACAAGCAGCTTGAACATAGCCCGCAAAGCAGGTCATTGCCAAGTATCCTTGATACATAACAGCCTTCCCGACCAAACTATCCAAATCAGCACTTTCCCTTCTCCCCGTCAGAAATAACCTCCCAATCCATCCAACTGCCGTGAACCCTTCATCTCCCGGGGCTTCAAAGCCTCTCAACATGGCAAGATGTCCCCGTAATAAGTCAACAACCCACGCATCTCCTCTCCCTACTAACACTGGTCCTTCCCCGCCCTCAAACTCCCTTCTAGTCGCCGCAACTCCTGTCGGCGAAACAAAGACTGTTATCTCCATTGTTAGATACGCGCTAAGTTATGTCTCTATCGGCGTTACACAGATACTTACAGTTTAGGGTTCTTTGGAAAATGGGGTTAGAGTAGTAACCGTTATCTGAATTCATGACGATGTAACAATGAAAGTAAGTCCGAAATACCGCGATACCCGAAGTACCAGAAGGTTTATATATACACAAGACAATTTGACGCAAAGGGCGTCGCCTGATGTTCACGTGGATGTTACCAAACCCATGGATCTTCAAGCCAATCCTATACAGAATTTTCCCCGCCAATTACAGCCTACAGCCTATTCTTCTCCTCCTTTCCTTGTTCCCCTTTTTTGTTTTTTCTTTTTCACTCCGTGAAACCCAACCAACCCTGACCTAACAAGCCAGCTCAGCCAGAACCCAGCCTGATAAATGACGTCACCTCCACCGCTCCCAACCGCCCTTTGGCCTCTCCGAATTCCGCTTCTCTTGACACATGCGTCAACGCCTACTCCGTTGTTAATACACCTTCCGAGGCTGAGTTATCTCCCGTTACTTTTGCCGAGGTTGTCGGCACATTTCAATACGCCATTGACTACATTCCATCATGGGGAACATCTTCTCCGGAACCTCCCGCTTGGGCTTCTCCTGGATTTATATACGCCCGAGCTTCCTTGGGCCTTGACTGTTTCGGCGTCTCATGCATGGGATATTCGCGATACGTTTTTGAATAGTGCCAAGGAAGCAGATTACACGCGGAATGGCAACGCGTCAACTATCATGCGCCTGAGTGCCGAGGACACGGAGACTTTATGGCTTGCCGCGTCAACGGCCGATTTAAACAGATACTGGCCTATATACACGGCGTTACTTAATCCGCCTATTCCCGTGAAGAATGCACCGTTTAGGTTGTATATACCGGATTCTAAGACGGGGACGTACAAGGTTATTCAGGCTGCTATTCCGTTGACTAGGGAGAAGATGGCTTCTTCGGCCGTTCGTAGTTTGGCGGCGAGTATCTCGTTGGGTCGTGCTGGGAGAGATGCTTCGGGGAGTACACCGATGACTGTTGGTATGGCGTTACAGAAGATGGTACCGGAGTTGTTTCCAAGTGTACGGGATGCCATCTATGGAGATGTCGTGTTGCATGGAGGTGTTCTTCCTTTAGGAGCACCAGTCATGGAGGTTATGAGAGAGGCTGCCTATTCTGACGGCTGGGTTTGTTTAGTCTTTAGGGTGTTTTAGTACCAGACAGATAATAATGAGATCACGATTCATAATGAGATATTGAAGAAACAAATGCATTGACATAACCGCATTAAACTAAAACTAAAAGAAATATCCCCAAAAACGCCATCTAATAAAATAATAAACAAACAATATCCAATCAATTCATCAAAAGAAATCATCACCAAGTAGTCCATGGTACTACTTGAAGTTCGCCAGAAACGGCAACTTGCTTCTCCGTAGTAGCAGCCTCCTCATCCGATCCCGCTTCTGTGGGACTAGTAACACCCGCAATAGAAGATCTCTGCACGTGGATCCGGGAAGCAATATCCAACTCTTGATCATGGTCACCAGTACTCTCACCATCACCATTCTTTGAATCATCTTGCTCATCACCGTTACTCATGAAGATCCGAGTATCACGGAATACCTCGGGGGCCTCAACGGTACTAACAAGTTGGTCCATCGGCGCACGTGGAAGGTTAACTACGTGGTCCTTACGGAGACCGTCGTAGATAGACCGGTCGGAGACCCAGAGAGCTCCAAAGTTGCGGCTATCAGACATAATAGCGTCAACAAGCTTTTGGTTCCTAGGGGACCGACCGACTAGCTCCCAGAATTCAGACTCGGTAACTGAGAAGATTGGACCGACACGTTCGTGGTCGAGGAGCTTGATGGTCTCGTTTTGTAGTGACTGGAGGATATTGTGCACGCGCGCGGAAATCTGGGGAATGGCGGACCAGCCGGCTGTGAGTACCGATTCTAACATGGCAGTGAAGTGGTAATGAGTACTCCGACGCATCCACAGTTCAATGTTCACAGCCGGACCAAAAGAGAACCAAGAGAAGTGCATCTTAGAGTAAGCATCGCGAATCAACCGCTTTTCAAACGCCGTTGTCTGACGAATCCACTTGAACCGTTCACCCGTTGACGAAGTCGTAGCCAGGTTACGGAAACGGGCTGCCTCCATGGCACACGGTGGCGTTGGCGCATCATCGGGGAATAACCGGTACCGAGCAAACTTGAGAATCTCACAACTCAGACGGAGAGAAGAGGAGCTGGAAATGCCGGCACTTTGGTCGAGCATGCGAAGAGTACGATCGAAAAGGATGCGTAAGTTCAAGGCATCGAGGAAGGGGTTGAGAACCTTATCGCACCAGCAGGCGGCGAGGACGAGCATGTTGCCCCATTGAGCCAGGGCAGTACCGAAGATGTTGGTCACGATCATCCGGCCGGGACCAACGTTGTAGAAGGCCTGCGAACTCTCAATTAAAGCCCGGATACCTCTTTGGGCCAATCTCAAGATTTGAGGGTCAAGATCAGGTACGGGGCCAGTCTCATACCACGCCTCTGGGTCTTTACCATCTCCTTCTTTACCGTACCGACGCAACGTCTCCGCAGCTTCCTGCGTCTTCTTCCGACGAGACCACTCAAGAACCTGTTGGACATACGGACGGTACGTAACCACCTGGGCACCCCAATACTTGGCCCTCAACCGGGCAGCAAGGATGTCATCGGCGGGGATATCGTCCTCGTCAAAGCGGAAGGTTGGGCCAAGCCAGTACATGACCATGAACCGGGCATTAGAAGCCTTAACGTCATCCAAGTCCATATTTGGCAGTATACCTGGGGGCCGAGGTTGGTACAGCTTCTGATGAATCTTATTCAGGTGGCGGCGGAGGTAGAGTTGCGCAGTGTAGCTTTGCTGAAGACGTTCGGTGTATGGTCCGAGTTCCTCACTAGGAGGGGGAGGTGCAAGCATGGAGCTTTCGGGGGAAGGAGGAGGAACACGTTCACCGTCTTCCTCGAGGCCGGTCTGCTTGGGAATGGCCATTTTCCGGGTGATAGGAGTAGGACGAGGGCTATGACGGAAGCGAGGGTATGGCATGATATCGTCGTAGGTGAGAATTCCAGATCCGGCACGGGGGATCTCGGCAATGATGTCGGACTCTAATTGGAGACAGGTCCAGAAGGCAACAACGAGCTGGTTGTCACGGTGAGACATGGGTAACTCGGGGTTACTCTTCAGAGTACGCATACGGTCCATCTTGGGGCGAAGAAGGTTGACAAGAGCTTGGGAGCCGGCAACAATATACGTATGGCTTTCAATGACACGGCCAAGCTGACCAAAGTATAGACCAACCAAGATAGAAGCGTATACATGCTTGACGGAAGTTCCAGCCATTTGAGACCCGACAATATCAAGGGCCAAAGCAAAGTACTCCATACCAGGAATCACCTCGGTGTTACGCGCAGGCTCACCGGTAGATTTGTAGATTTGAGGCGCAGGAATCTGGAAAGACTCCATGATGGGACGGAGTTTGGAGACACTGTGAGGGGATGGCGAAGCAGCAGGCTCGTTTGGCGTAGGGCAGTCCCAGCTCTGGGTACGTGGAGAACTTGCGTTTTGCGAACTGTTATCCTCCTCATCATCCTCAGGGACCGAATCTTCGTGAAGCTCATAGTCAGGACGGAGAGGTGCCTGGCGGTAAACGTCCACAGGAGCTGCGTTATCGGCACATGTACCGGAGGGAACATGTTTCACCTCGCGGGTGATTTTGCCGAGGGCGAGAATGGCAAGGACAAGACCGTTGTAGATGGTACGAGCGGGCCGACCGAAACGTTTACCAACAGGTGGTTTGATCTTGAAGACACACTTGGCGTCATTCTCGGCACGACGCTGAAGAAGCTCTTCGTCGGACTCGGCGTCAAGCTGGTCATCGAAGATAGCCTGTTGATTCTGTGTGTACTGAGCCGACCGCTCCTCGGCAAGGAAAAGACGTTCAGATGGACGACCGATTGGGCATGGCTGGCCTATAGATTCGGGGACACACTGGTCGAGGTCGGGGTTGAGAGAGACGTGGGGGAGACTGTCTATGAAGCATTGCATGAGGTTTTGAACCTGGCTGATGGTGAGAATGGGATGCATGTTGAGAATGTTGGTGATGAAGCTGGCGCAAAGATCGTTGATGGTGTTTGGTTCAAAGTCGAGACCACCGATGATATGTTGAGAGGCAGGCGATTTCTTGGAGTTTCCAGAGGGACCCCAGTTGGCGGAAGTGTCATTCATTGTAGGGGTTTCCTCCGACAAAAGGTCTCCTTCCATATCAACCATGCCAGAGTCGGCACCGGCATCTTTATCGTAGACCATATCGACAGCTTCACCACGTCCGTGAACTCTCAGAGTACCACGACATTCCTCTTGACGAATGGGATACTCGTGGATATGGTCAATGTGGAGATGTGGCAACATAGGGCTGACAATAGCGTTGATCGACGGCCACTTGAGAAGCAGGCCAGCTCTTGTGGTATGATCCAATGGGATAGCAGAGTTGCCAGGCTTAACAAGTGCACCTGGCTCAGCCTCAAGAACCTCATCAAGTCCGGCGGTTTCACCACGCGTGGTAACCAAGCCACATCCGTCATCTCTCGCTTCAACAATGCGAGACCACAGCTTCCCTTGAGCTTTGGGTCTAATCGCCGCAGTCATTTGTGACAATCCAAGGGTGGCTTCGGGGGAACTACCATGACTACGGACAAGAGCACTCCCATTACCGCGGATAAGCGAGCGCAGAGGGGAAGGCATGGGGCCATCATTGTGAATGTAGTTGAGCATTTCCTCATGTTTCCGCTTGGGACTGTTGCGGGTAAGCGTATTAAAAGAGAATCTGGCAGTACCGCCGGGTGACTCGACACTCAACATATCGCCAAGGTCTTCGCTAGTATTTAAGGCGCCAGAATCATCGTCTCCATCTTCGGGTAAAGCACGACCACCAGATTGTATGGGCAAAGCAAAAGGGCGACTTCTCCCGGACATGGGGCGTTGAAGTTGTGCTTGGAGAGCCTCGCCGTCGACATGGTTTAGTAGATCAGAGGCAAGTAGCTCACGAGCATATTCGTGGGGCCGTTGTTCCATGTCGAGGGCTAAACGTTTGTTGTACCAAGAGGTCTCGCGTTCTAACTCGAGACGCTCTTGTTTTTCTCTTACTAGCATTGCCATAATGGCAGAGAGCTTTTCGCTGACGTCGGAGTTGTTCTTGTCGCCACTGTTATTGGTTAATTTAGTGTTATAGGATTTGGTGAGTAGAGATACATACGCTTTTGGTGCTAGATCACGATATTTACATTCGATCTTTTTGTCTCTGCAAGATCGGCAAGGCTTTTGTTCGTCGCACTTGGCTTTGAGTGTCCTGCAACTTTCACATGCCTATTATATGGTTAGTCTCGTTGAATTGAAGTTTGATATTGGGATAACTTACCTGTGCAGCTCTACCGCGGGGTTTCTTCGTGTTGGTTTCAACAGTATACGAAGACTCTCCACCAATATTCCCAGGGTGAAAGGGCTGGTTCATGGGAATGTTTCTGTATCCCTCATTGACGGCAGCGGGGAAAACGCCTTGTTGGTTGGCACCGTTAAAGACGCGAGGTCCGGGAATGTTGGATTCATAGTCTTGTTGCATAGGGCCAGGTTGTGTCGGATGTAAAGCAGGTGGACCCATTTGCATTGGGGGATGTGGTGGGCCTTGTGACGGAGGTCCCGGGTTTCCTGGTTGTGTTTGTGGTTGACGAGGAGGTGGGCCATGATGATGATGGTGAGTTGTCGTATACGGCTGCGGAGGTGGTTGTTGAATATAAACAGGGTTGATTGGAACTTTCTGTACAATAGGACCTCTACGAGCACCTGGTGATAGTGGTGGTGGTTGTTGGGGATAAGAATTGGATGCGTGATGTTGATGGCTCATATGGTGAGGTCCACCTGAGCGAGATACGGGTCTTGGGTGATTGTTATCAGCATAAGAAGTAGGCGGAGGGTATCTGGGGTCATGCTCGTTATGATTGACCATTTGATGCGGCGGAGGTTGATTCATGGGCCCATATCGTGGTTGTTCCGGACCTTCCATTTGCATTCCTGGAGGACCAGACATGGGAGAATGTCTAGGACCGTTCATTTCGGTGTGGCCCATAGGTGGAGGACGAACATATGGTGGAGGGCGTTGATTGTCGTATACTCCGTGCTCCGGAGGCTGTTTAGGGCCATGAGGGTCCATTTCGTAATGTGAAGGCGGAGGACCGGGACGCGGATAAGGAGGGTGTGAATCTTCGCCACCCCAATAATGAGGACGGGTGGGTCCTTGGTTAGGACCCGGAGACTGTAGATTCCTGTTGTTGTACATTGGTGCTGACATTTGGGATGTGGACCATGTGGATTTGTTGAAGTGTGGTAGCAACAATGTTGGAGGCGCGCGTCTGAGGAGCTCTTCCGTATAGCGGGCCTTATAAGAAGGGATCGGTATGAATTGCAAGTGGTGTCAAGTCAAAGTCAGGTGGGAATGTGGCGGTACTAGACGGAATCGAATGTAGGCAAAGAGGGCTGAAATGGGTGCCCAATTTGGTGCGCAGAAGAGGAATTGGTAGGTAGTACGTAGGGTATAGGGGGTCAAAGAAAACAGGCCGTAAGAAGAAATGCGCGTCTGGGTAGAAATAGATTTGTCGAGTTGAAGTTTTGAGGTTGTCCAGTGTGACAGAATAGATGGTGGGTTGTCAACCAGTTGATGTAACTGGCTGGTTAGACCAAGTTAGTCGGTCTATTTAGTGTTGTGCAATGTGAGTTTAGATATGTCAAGTAGAATTCAAACAAAAGTCAAGAGAAGAGTGAAAAAGGAGGGATTCCGAACAAGTTAAGACCACGGAAAGCAAATGGAACCCGGGTTCAAAAGACCGGTTAAGATCAGAACAAGAAGGCAACCGAAAAGACAGAAGTAAGAAAAAAACAGAAGAAGAATAGTCAATTGATGAGAATGCGCGGCAAGTGAGATGATCATATTGTACAATAGACTTTGGATGTAGCTCTGGAAGGGGCAAACCAGAACCTGGCTCGGGGGTGTGATTTACGGTTAGCTTATGGGCGTGTATGGGTGTGTCTACTGTATGAATATGAGTTACCAAACCAAGTACTGGTTCGTGCAGACGTACGGGTGGTTCTGGTAGAGAAAAATGTAATGATTGATGTTGACCTGCTGGGAGCTTTTTTCACTGGGCATGGGTTATGGAAAAGGAATCTAAGTATCATAGGTCCGAGCTCAGTATGTTTTCATGGCTGTCAAAGACGAACTTGGAGTATTGTATGTATAATGATACATTCATGTTTATGTGTATGTATATGAGTGAGATATGAGATATAAAGTGTATATCTAATTTAGTGTGTGTCGCCCGACTTTTGGATGTTTCCCTGTACATAGATACTTGTCTCAGTTTGTATACGTGGACACCAACAACATCCAACAATCATTAAAAAGGAGACTTCACTTGAGTCGTGTATCATGGGTCATGTTCCCGTTCAATCCCTGTTGGACTCCGCTGATCAAGAAAACCGCCAGAAACCTAGAGGAGGGGTTTTTTTTTTTTTTTTTTCATCAGTATAAAAATCATAACCACATAATATCCGTTTTAAGAAAGATGGGGAAAAAAAGAAAACGAAAAAAAAAAAAAAACAATCCCAGTTCAACTGAATCGTGTTTACTCAGGAGGCCATCCATCCATCAAAGTCAACAGCAAAGCATAATGCCTGTGCAATTGACAGCAACCCCGCCAGTTAGTCTCGGTGCCACAAGTCAAACAGACAAGCTTACATTATATGTAAAACTGTCCGACAACACATTCGTCTTCCGGACATCCCTCGGCTAGAAATACTATGATGATCGTTTTTATTTTCCTTCATCGGTTCCCTCTCTTTGTTTGTTGTTCGACTTCTTTTTCTGTATGTCCCGTAGCTTCAGGGGTGGATTCAGACTATCCCCATTTTTTTTTTTTCAACGTGACGATTGAATGTGATTGAGAAATTCACGGGAAGTGATTCTCTGATCCGCCTGTTTCCCTTGCATGTACAGTGGGTGGATGTATTCCCAATCCGTTGTGATGGGACATGACGAAAACAAAACCAATCCAATTGAATTTGCTATATCTCTAAGGAAGTACATGGGCCTGTTCTAGCCTGATCCTCATCTACATACATATGTACTTGATCAACAGTTCAATGGTGAGACGTTGGTGATTAGGTATGTTCACACATGTACACATACACATACAGGCCATATATCCTAGCCGGAACATTACATTCCATCAACGATCTAAACTAACTAAACCCGCCCGAGCCTGCCAATTCAATCAATCCATCCACCAAACTAGCGTCTACTACTAAACTTCATTGTCAAACCTACACACTTCTTAGGAAGACAATGCCGAATTAAACCCCCTTAGAAAGCCTGTCTATCAAAATGGAAATCCACTTCCATTCCCTAGATCCGCTTAGTTCTTCCCGATGGGGGGATTCGCGGGAACAGAGGGAAGCATCATCCATACTTGTCCTTCATAGGGGAAGACGGCTGTCGTGTTCCGGTGGTGAAACAGTCTTTGATCATTTGAGCGTTTGTCTGCTTGTTTGTGGGTGTGTAGTTAAATGCGCACTTGCTATTTCTTAATGATTGACATCGTACAACATGATCTTTTGTACCTCCTTCCGTTTTTTCCGTGGTTTCTAAACCCTAAGGTTGGTCAACCATGAAGACAATATTTGGCGATATGTCAAGTAAAAAAGGGAAGAAAAAAAAGTCCCGTACCCTGTACCTGGTTATTTAGCACCATACTTTATGTAAAACCCCTCATATCATAGGATATTCCAAGTGGATTTAAAAAGCAATATATTAACACATGATGTCTCTCCAAAAAAACAAGACAACATATGGGAAACCATGGCGCGTAACATGTAGAATTAACCCGGCAGCCAACCATCGGCATCCATACTAGCCCGACAAAATTGTGAGTCTTGTCCCTGTAACATGGCCGCCCCCACATCATGTCACGCCCCATCCTATACAAAACTTCCGGCCCCCAAAAGAAGATAGACGAAAAGAAAAAACACAAATCCATCTTCGTTTCTGTCACTTGTGTGCCAAGAAAAAGTACAAAGAGTGATTGGTCGTACCAATGAGAGTAGCCGTGAGACACGGAAGGAAGAAAATGGGACAAGATTGGATAGGAAACACACGGATACCGGAGAATCCGGTACCCGAGCTGTTGACGTCATGAATGTACGGATTATATATTTACACGTCACTTTTTTTTTTTTTTTTTCTCTCTCAAACATATTTCACATTAAGTGTTTAGACTGTATGTTCAAGACATTACTTAACACATAATCATGCGCAAACGACCGGTAGCCGAGATATCCTAAATGAGAAAGCTGCAATAACCGACTTGGCTGAGCATCGACTACGGCTTTTCGAACCCCCTGACTTGGTTTTTGATAGTCGGCTTAGAAAGCTCCTGAAAAAAAAGAAACGGCGAAAAAGCAAATATGTGGAAGCGAATGTGAATCGTACGTTCTGTCGTGGACATACATGTGTCTATTCAAGAAATAAGTGCCATGGTTGGGATAATGAATTCCGAGATTACAGGGTTTTCAATTCATGTTGAGGTTGAGTTATTTGTAAGACTTAGAGGAGTATGCATATGTATGTACATTGTACATAGATCCATACATGTAGACAACGTTGTCGTAGTCATAATTGATTACAAAATAAAAAAATACTACTCTCATGACCTTCAAGTATCCGTCCTTGTTTCCTCTTACCACGAGACACCGAGATCCATTCTGATAACTAGGTTCTCGCATTTACATATTTACCGAGGACCGTGGGGCGGACGATGTTCCTACAAGCTTGGATGACGGTCCGTACGGCCTTCTCATGGGACGAGCTTAAAGGTGGAGAGGAAGGGATGAAGGGGTTGTATTGTACAATATGACAAGGAGTCTATTGTCTTTGTTACTTTTTCCCTCTTGTTCTTCTTCAAGATTCGTGAGACTCTCGGCCGACTGGATTATCATGTCCTTTTTGATAATGAATGTGTAATCACGGCATGTACATATGTATATTGCTTTACTTCTTTGCTTTTGATACCCGGTGATGAGATATCCTTCCCTAGTTTATCGTCGATTATAGGCTAGAGGGATGAAAGTACATACTATGTTGCATGTGACTTGTCACCACTAGGCAGGTTCATCATAGTCAAGAATCCAAAGTCCTGGATGGACCAAAAGAAACTTTGACTTTACTAGTAAACTGCATGCCCTAGTCTTCCTGCAATATCGCTTCATTTGTATCGTGGTTTTTCCGTTGATGGATTTCCAATTCTCACCATCTTTTTTTCCTTGTAAACTACCCCTTACCCATGTACATATGTACAATGTATCTCTGTATGTGTGTACACAGATTATCAGTACTATCATACAACATATGTGGATACATCCTTCATACCCCACTATGATTCCGTGAATGACCGTCCGGCCCGTCCTCGTCTCTAAATTCCTTCCTCGTAGCCTCAAGCCCCTCCCCGGCCCGCCTTGAAATCCTCGCAGCCCGCCACATCAAGGATCATCTTCCTTCCAGCATCCGGAAACGACCGCCTGGCCACTCAGTGCTCCATGATCACAAAGAAGGATCTAGCCAACCATAGCCATGCTCTTTGTCCTCGGAAACAATGAGCCATGCATCTTACATCCGCTTTTACCTGCATTCCCTTGCTTGTCTACCTGGCCGCAACAAAATATACATTGTATGTATGTACATGCGTACAACAAAATATTCGGAAAACGGAAACCACACAGACTGATAGATACCCTACTGAAATCCTCTTCTTGATGTTCATCCTTTGCCTCGTGACTTTCTCTTGGGTTGACTTTTTCAAATGTGGGCTTGGACGTCAGTTATTTTTCAGCGCTATCCATTAGAAAAGCCTATAACATGCCCTTGCCATTCTACTGTTGTCTACGCCCAGTAAAATATGTACAATGGTCGTGCTTGTGGCGCGGCTCTGAAGGCTTTCTTCCTATTGGCCGGTATGCGGGGTCTCATGGATTCTTTTCCAGCGTAATAAACGCCAAGCCCAGATCACTGTGCATGTAGAAACATATGTACATATCTGTACTTGCATAACTTTGGCTGCCCCTTCCCTTCCCTTCCCTTGGCCGGGCCGCTCTCACGAGGCAAACTCGCCAGATGAACGATCAAATTCCTTTCCGAACAAACTACCCCTCGCGAACCCGCGAGAACTTGTCGCCACTAAACACAGACGTTTTTTAATACCCTTTGTCTCTTGATCTTGCATGTTCGTTGCAAATAGGGGGGGGGNNNNGGGGGGGGGGGGGGGGAAGGGAGTTATCCTCGTTAGCTATGTGTGTCAAAAAATAGTGGCTGCCACACTAAGACAGGTTATGGGGTGTGTATCCATGAAATAACGGCTTGCTCGATTCCCGAAATTTGGGGGTTCGATAGACCATGACAAAAGGTTTGACCATGACCATGATTATCTACAAAAAAGTCACTTCGAGTGAAGCTAAGGATGCAATGTACATGTGTACATATGTACATTCAAATCCCTCTAGTTCGGTGGGTCGACCAATGGGAAAAAATCGCCATCTTTTGTTGGACGTTGGTTATATTTCACCTGTTATGGTTGGTGGTTTGTTTGTTTATACATATGTGTAGTCACTTGGTTGGATCACTGTTGTTGAACGCCACACACGTTAACCGGGCACCGGAACCAAGACTAAGATAATCGTCACAGTTGCGGCCAGTTCATTATGTACATATGTTTACCCGTTATTCTTCACTGAATTGCTTTCCCTTTCATAAGGGAACTTGACAAACAAAGGAGAGGGAAACAACTGTCACGCCTTGACCATAGGGCTATGCCACAAAGAATGTGAAAATTCAGCATCAATGAAGAAAAAGAAAGGGTAAATGTATAAAAGACACACCACTATATTATAGAATATCAATATATAATACACACTATCCCCTCTTTCAATTGACTGCCCCTCTCCACTATTGACAAACAGTCCGAGTATGGTATGTACAGACAAATGTAAGCATGAGAAAAAAACTTCGACTTGTTTCTTTCATTCTTTCTCCGACTATGCCATGTGTAGACAAACCCATTTCGCCGTCGGGAGCACGGCTTGCCCATAGCTCCCCCAACGCCCGATCTAGCTGTAGAGAATCGTGGCCAAGACCGAAAGCATGCTAGAAGCGGGAAAATCTTATGTACAGACAATACCACTATGGTAAACTAGTCTCTACAGACCCTGTGCTTGTACATACATACATACATACATACACATGTTTGACTGATGAATGACTGAGAAGACCTGCCGGGTCACTTGCTATGTGACTCCGTTTATACCCCCGCCAAGTCCGGCGGCAGATGTGATGAGGACAGAAGCGGGGTTCTGTGGCTACAGGGAGAAGATTACCTGTGATGTGCCCATTTGGTACACACATATACACTAAAACGACGAGGAATTAGGCCTGTTTATGGGTTACCAGTCTGCGTTGGCGCTTCCTGCTGTCCATCCTGCTTCTCGCCAACGGAACCTGCAGCAACCCCCTCAGCCACCGTTTTCTTGGACTTTCGGCTCTGCCCTGTCTTGAAGCCCTTTTCTTTTCTTCGTCCACGACGCACATCGGCCCCAATTACTTGTAAAGGCTGGTCAATACCTGCCACCGGAACTCCATTCCGGTCAACCCCCTCAGTGAAGACCAGCTCGCCTCGTTTTCCTAGAACTTCTCTTCCCGCTTCTTCTAATAGGACGCCCAGGGCCAACAGTGCCGTTTCGTCTAGACTGCGCTCATCAATTACTCGCTGACCCCGCACTACTGCAAGTTCTTCGTAAAAGTGGCTCGCATAGGCGTGAAGCGCCTGTAATAAGTCGCCTGACGGTAACGTTTGGGCGCCCGCATCTGGCAGTAGACGACCTGCCGCGTCGTAGAGGTCGTATTCAGCAAAGAGAAGGGGCGCGTTAGCCTGGCGAAAGAGAGCGTCTTCAGGCGACAAAGCTGGTGGTTGTGTCGAGGTATCATGCACTGTGGTGGTGTTGGTAGTGGTGTTGTATCTAGCAGGAGCGTGGCCTGTATTTGAGAATCAGATGGTTTGTTAGCGGTGAGGCCCGAGAATCAAGAATCAATTATGGCGAGACCAAATATTTCAAAAAGTGGTGTGATGAGGAGCAGAGCTGACTAACCTGCAACTGCGTCATAGATGTTCAAGAGTCGTCGCTTTGCAGGTGGAGGAACACCAGGTTCCGTTGCGCCATCGGCGGCATCTTTTCGCTTGGCCGATGCATCTGGCAATGTCGAGGACATGACGGTCGCAAAACTATGGAGTGATTGAGACAAGTGGTCTAATTGAGGAGTAGAATCGATTCATCTTGGGCTCTGAAAAATTATACGATAGAAGGCAAGGCTGGTCAGCCCGATTTAATTTTGTGGTGTTGTGCATTTTTTTTTCGTCCTTGCAAGTATTAGCGCAATTAGCCTATGCATAGACCAGTGACATCATTGGTAGCTGCGCTACTGCTTTAAAAGCAGCGATACCCTGTGTATATGTCTTACAAGTTGAAGACATGTGTGAAGCAAACATAACACAGTCACTTGTGTAATACAAATTCATACTTAAACAAGCTTTATTTTCATTCAAATCATGCGACTTGCACCAATTCCAACATATCTTACAATGGACTCATTACCTAGCTTACAACACACAGAGTCAATTCATCAGTCCATTATTCAAAATGCTCATCTATGTGAGAATCAGTTCTTTTCCGGCACTTACTTACGCCCCGATGAGCGGGTGAAAGCCAGAACCGAACGCCGAGCTAAGGGACGACGAAGAGTAAACATCGATGAGACGAGAAGTGAAGCTGAGGCCTTAACGGCTGGAACCAACGGAGTCAACGTGCTTGAGGTGGATCAGTCTCGCGGGGAGTTGTGAGTTTCCTTTTTTTCCTCTTGTTTTAGAGGGAAACATACATTAGTATGTACGTTCGAATGAGTGACTGGCTGACATTCATCACGGTCGTCAGATTGCTCTCAGGTGGCTCGGACGGAACTGTCAAGCTTTGGGATTTCACTTCCGAGGAGTGGGATGGTGAGACTCCAGTGGTTTACCACCCCACTCTGGACTTTCCAAATATTCGTCCCGGTGATACCGCGCCGGGCCACACGCAAGGTGTGACCTGTGCGGCCTTTAGTAAATGTGACCGTGACTTCTTCTACACGGCGTCTTACGATCACACTCTCAAGGCTTGGGATCCTGAACGACAAACTGTAGGGACTTCTTGGGGCTTTGACCACCCAGTTGCTACTTTCGATGAGGGTTCAGTAAACTCCAGTGTTGGATTACTGCTGGTGGGTACTGAGGGGGTGTCTGTCGGTATGGTAGATACTCGCTTAAGCGGTATCTCATGTACATTTTACGTTGGGGGTGGCGGCACTACGTCCCTTCTATGGTCACCAACTAGTGACTGTAACTTTCTTTCCGGCCATGCCGACGGCACTGTCAAAATATGGGACTCTCGTTATCTCGCCGCCCCTATCACTCTCCTGGACGCATCTGATTCCGTCGGTTTCCGTCTTGGTTCCCAATACGATGACAGTTCTCCTATCTCTACACCTGATGCTACACCACCACCACCACCACCACCACAAGGGCCCCCTATTGCTCACCGGGGAGCCGTCTATGGCTTAGGGCTCTCACAGGATGGTTGGCGCCTAACGACACTAGGTGACGATTGTCTACTTAGAGTATGGGACGCCCAAACGGGAGCAAACATGATGCTACATGAGGAGATGCATCTGGCAAAACGGACTTCTGGTCTCTCATGTAAAATCATTGTGACGCCAACTGATTGGGTATCTTCTGAATGTCAGATGGCCATATTTCCCAATGGCCCTGAGATTATCGGAGCTGGTATCCATAAGGGAAATCTCACAATGCGAGTGGGAAGTCCTGAAAACGTCTTCGACCATTATTACCACCATCAACAACAAGAAACCCCAAAAACTACCGTCAACGCCGTTGCTTGGCGCTCCGATGCCGACATTTCCAATACTAGTATCCCCGCGCTTCTCTATGTCGCCTATAGTGATGGAAGGATCAGAGGCATCTCAACCACCGCTACATCCCCAGAAAGTACGAGTGACGAAGACTACCCCATCACTCAGGCCCGTGATCACAAGAGGCGGAAACTCCAAGTTAGGCGTGCAATGCGGTAGTTCAACACTATAGGGTTATTAGGGTTACCAATAACAATGATAATTGTGGGTCTACATGCACGACATCGAGTCTTTTCGAATCAGATCATTCGCGGCAATGCTACGGGTGGATCCTGTCATGTTTACAATTACGGGTGTTGGGATAGATACACCCTGGGTTTCCCCAACGGGATAAGAAACAACAGGCAGGGTGGTGTCCGTCCGGAGTTGTTCAGGTCAGGGATATGATCCTTGTATGTATGTTCAAGACCACAATATTTTGTATGGATGTGTGTATTGTGTTTGCTTAGTGTTGCATGTGTCTGTTCACGGATATTCTAATGTAAGCGCCTTTGTCACGAACCTATCTACCCCCGTTCGTGGCAACATGTCAAATAAGCCGGGCGGAACGCGGATATGACACGGTGAACGATGCCGGCCAAGCAGGGGCGGGAAGGTTGGATATCGGGATGGGGGCTATTCGTGATTTGTTAGATTAGTCTAGATTGCGGTGATTTTAGCCTTTTTGTCATCCGTCGCTGTCGGAGCCGGATGTGAGGATGATATCCTTGTTACGGTTGGCGGGGCGAACAGCGGTGATCTTACGGTTCTAGTCTTCCATTTCACGACGAGGATATTTGAAGGATGAGGGATTGTATATGGTTGAGGGGGTACATACATATGTACATATGTATAGATTTGATCCGAGTGTTTAGAAACACACTGTGTCATGCGTGATATAGGATCGGGCACTTGTAGAGGAGGAAGAGGGAAAGGGAAAGGGAAAGGGGGCGGGTGGGGCTTCTTGCGTTGCGTTCCGGGTGTAAGCCTTGACCGCACGAACCCTTTTTGCTTAATGGGTGGATTCTAAGGTTCAGAATGAGTCCCAAGAAGTTGAGGCCCGATGATGATTTGCAATGCCCTTTCCAGGGAGGGGGAGGTGTGGGTAGTAGTGGCTGTGATTGAATGGACGGCTGAGTGTCTAGTTGCTTGGTTGTCTATTTAGCTGTCTGTCTGACTGGCGAACTGACTGTCGCGAACAGACGGGCTTATTGGTCTGTTGTTTAGCTGGTACACCGAGACACCAGTCAAGGAGATATCCCGCGAGTAGTCGTGGGTTAAAGGGGACTGCATGAGGTCGGTAGTATCGAACCACAGATGATTCCTAGTCCCAGGCTAGACGGGCGGGGAGAGCGGCGAGCCGAGCGGCGGTGGCGAATTTAGGATGCATCCGGAGGGAAGAGGGGACCTGGACTGTTCACGTGGTGTGCATGTTGAGTATAGGAGGTGCTGACTTGGCGGGTCGTTGTCTGAAGTTGGGGGCTGAGACTAGAGGGCGTTGATTAATACGATGTTGCGAAGGACTGAGAGGGGGATTGGGCAGCCATGCATGGTAACCCTACTTTTTATGCCTCGAGAGTTGATATGTGACAGAAGCCGTATTGGGCCGCGGCGCGGCGGTCCGTCAATGGAGAGTTTACGTGGGTAGCTAGATGGTGATCACCGATTCCCCTGCTTGGTAGTCTGCGAGACGGGCCTCCCTTATACGGACATCTGCATGCCGAGATGAAACTCACCGGTCGCACGTTACTACGCCGCTAACATATACGCTGATTAGGCCGC
The DNA here is from genome assembly GCA_002018275.1 of Huntiella bhutanensis. Taxonomy (NCBI): domain Eukaryota; kingdom Fungi; phylum Ascomycota; class Sordariomycetes; order Microascales; family Ceratocystidaceae; genus Huntiella; species Huntiella bhutanensis. Next base: position 164,396 of record MJMS01000005.1, on the reverse strand, counting down.
CAAGAATATACATATGGCCTGACACGTATGTACATATGTACATATGTACATTCATCCACACGAATTGTCACCGTCACATTTAAGCCAATCAAAGTGCACGGCTTGAAAAGCATACCATCCGGATCGGGCGGATCGGGATTGTCCCCCTGGGTTGGATGCTACCTGGTGTGTAGGCTAACAAGGTCGGTACGTGCACCACCGAGATATCCGAGCTCTAGTGCATATGGTGGGTGGCGAGGTGGGTGTATATACATACACATGTCTACATATCTACATGTGTGTGTAAATATCTCCAGGAGGCCATGACCGACCAGTGGGGTGACAAATAAAAGTAAATCCTTCCTATAACATAAGACACACGTTAAAGTGTTTCTATCTGGGTTACACAGGCCTAGTGGTTTCCTATCCCAGAACGGGGATATACATTTCATGTCTCGGAGACGGACTGTGTAACGATGATCGTGATGATGGTTCGTTAATCAATGGTGTCACACGGTTACTGTATAGGTATGATAGTATAGTTCCAGGATCCATTAGCACGTGTACTTGTTCCTTGAGTGGTAGGCGAAAGATCCGGGTCAGATGTGAAGTAACAAGCAGTATCCCTGCCCGGAATCTAGGCGAGTGGTGATGTCTTGGGGATGAAAAGGGGAAGAAGATGGTCAGACTTTGCGTCATGGACGTTGTGTGTATTTCGGTGGCGAGTACGAGGTCAGTTGGATTCGTTTGACGTTTATCCCTAGCTTTATCGATCGTGTAACTTGACTTAGACCCTCAGGTGGTGAATATTAAACCCTCCGGCCCCGGAATTCACTACACAGAAAAGCCCCGTTTCCGCTGTTGTTCTTAACATTTGATATCCTCATTAGTGTAGTGGTGATCATACCTGCTTGTCACGCAGGTGACCTGGGTTCGATTCCCAGATGGGGAGCACATATCTTTTTGAATCTCTGTCGAACGCGTGAGCACGTGACTTTGTATCACAATCCAGAGACTCCGTCAGTCCCCGGGCTTACTTGCCAAATTATCGACATTTGGATTTATCTCTAACGGCATCACCAAAGGATGCCAGTGACATTTCCAAGAATCCTTGGTCCCAGATGTCAATCCCTGGTTCTCCAATCAACGGCGCCATTTTTTGCGTGTGGATGTGTGATCCCGGCGTTAGGGGGGGGGGAGGGAATAAACTGACCCTTGAACTTTCGGGTTACGTTGCCTGTACTTTTTGTGGCCGCGGCGGGCGACGATTTTGTTCTTTTGGTTTTCTCTGGGTTTATTTGATTTTCTTCATTTTTTTCTCTTTTCTGGAAAAAGTCGCTGTCTGGGTCGGGACGGTTGGCGGTGCTTTTTATTTTATTTATACCTTAATTAATTATTACCATTTTTTCTTATTCGTCGAACGATTGGGAATTCGATTTTCCTTGATGATCGAGATCTTCTGATTACGAGCTTTCCTTTCTCGACGGGCCGAATCCTGTGTTTGGCGACCTTGATATTGCTGTGTAGGTATGTACGTAGATACATGAAGATTGTGCAATGTGATGTGTGCTTGTTCCGCCATAGTTGGCTTGTGTCCTCGGGTGGTCGGGTCGAGGTCTGGTTCACTGCTGTGTACTGTAGGGTACTGTAGTGTGCTATGTACGGGTCATGTATGTATGGCTGACTGGCTGGTGATTGGGCTGGTGACGGGCGAGTTGGCGAGGACCAACTGTAACCTTAGTCACAGGTGCTGCGGGATGGATGAATGGAGGGATTGCTGTGCGTTAGCCTGCGGTTGGCGCGGCTTGGTGGCTTCAATGATGTCATTAGGCATGATCAATTTGTGACGTGGAATATAGTCTTGCTAATACTGTTGGTGACGTATAGATTTGTCTTTTGACTTGTTGACCCTGTCACTATGGATGACCGCTTCATTGGCGTCAGAGTCCAAGTGACTTTCAAGAGTTCTACTGCCCAGACTGTGCAGGGAGCCATCTCGTCTGTTGCTCCTAGTATCAGTTTGACCCTTAAGAATGGTAGGTTGCGTTGCAGGTGACTATTGTGGTTCTTTGTGCTAACATGTGGGCTCTTCCTATTTAGTGACAATCGTAAATCGCCCGGGAACCGTCCTTCCCAGCCTTGTCATTCGTCTTGAGCATGTCAACAGCGTCGTCGTCATAGAAGACCCCAAGTCGGCCCCGCCGACTCAACCCTCGAGTGCCGCACCATCCACGACTACTTCTCAAATACCGCCTCCTATCTCGACTGTCCCCAATGTGACTACCAACACTACGGTGCCTCAGCCAAAGATTTCCCAGCAAATACCTGGACCCGCACCTATACCCTCGATCAAGCCAATGATGCCACGGGAACCTAGCCCCCGTGCAATTGGTACTCAACCTCCGGACCCAAAGACGCTACCTACTCCCAAGACGAAGTTGGCCGCCTTCAATGACCCTGCTATCATGAGTATGGGAAGGGTGTCATCGGCTCCCCGTTCTGGTAATATTAGTGATACGGCAGCTCGGTCTGGTGGTGAGGTTTCTCACCATGCTAATGCTAGCTCGGTGAGCGGAGCACCCGTCATACAACAAAAGTTGGCGTCGGTACCGGTCGTGCCTGCTGCTACCACAAGTATAGTGGACATGGCGGCTTTGGAAGCTGGATTTGGCGATATGGCTGTCGAGTCTGGGAAGATAAAATCGACTCGTACCAAGATGAGCGGTGTACGTGAGAATCGGATATCACGAAACAGGAAGAATCGGGATCAGCAAAAACAACACTACTCGGGCACGTCTGGCCGTGGAAAGGGATGGCGGAATACGCCACTTTTGGAAGATATCGAGTCCTTCCAACCGTTTAACGCACTTAAGAAGAAGTCGCAGTTGTCAGATACTTGGGGCCAGAATGACTTTGTCGATGGGGATGACTTTGATTTTGAAGAGAGCTTGGCTCGTTTCAATAAGCACCAGGTATTTGAGGGCATCCGTCAAAATGACACGATACGCGAGGACGAGCGGCTGGTCTATCACAATCTCAAGGCTCAACCTGGAACCGCCGGTGGCAAGAATCTCCACCACACAGAAAACGTGTTGGATTCGACGACCAAGGTGGGTTCCAAGGTGTCGCGAACCAATGACGACTTTTGGAACTCAGAGGCCGATGTCCACATTGAAGATCGTAGAACAAGCAAGTCGGCACGTAAACCTGAAGGTCGTCCAGGTTTGGTAAGACAACAGTCCATGCGCATGGGTAGCGGAAGCTCCACTGGAATGGCAAGTGGAAGGGTGAATTCACAAGTAAGACGCGCGAACTCCAGGAGTATAGTGCCGGGACTAACCTCTGGACAGTTGAAGGAGCCAGTGGCGGGCTTCTACTTGGAGCCATCTAATCGGTATATTGATGCAGTGTCGCCATTACAGATGGTGACGTTGGAGAATACCGCTGTGAATGAGCTTGGTTTACCCGAAGCAGTCTTGATGGAGAATGCTGCACGCGGTATCGCAGCGATCTCCATGGAGTTGCTTGATGACCCAGCTGTGCGCCATGGACTTGGGGTTGTTGGTGCCCAACATCCACGAACAGAGTTGATCAAGAAGACCATCATGCTGGTGTTGGCAGGCAACAATAAAAGTGGGGCGCGCGCAATTGCCTCGGCCCGACTACTCCGCTCCAAAGGCATGGATGTTCGTTTGTGTGTAGTGGACATTGATCGCGAATCACTGCTTATTGATGCCGTTAGGTTGCAGGTGCGGTTGTACCGGAACTATGGTGGTAGGGTGTACGACAAGCAGGAACTGTTCGATCTGTACCGGTCATCCAAAGAAAGCGGTAGTCCTATTAAGTCGACGCTGATCCTGGATGGACTTTTGGGACTGACAGTACCGTTTGATGAGTTACGTACGGCAGAACAAGCAACGGTTTATGAGCTGATTCACTGGGTTGATAAGGACCCGGGTTTTGTCATCTCTTTGGATGTGCCTTCGGGTATTGACCCAGTGTCTGGTCGGATTGCAATCGTTGATGGGGTCCCATTACATGTCAAGCCCCGGTATATCGTAGCGATTGGTGCACCGAAGAAGGGTCTTATGGAAGCCATCTACCCCGGCGTCAGTAGTGGTAATGGCGGCACAGGTAGCGGCAGCGGTGATGATGGTGATGATGGCGTTCATGAGGCGCAAGAATGGGAGCTTTGGGTTGTTGATGTAGGTTTTGACGGGGCAGTTTGGAAAAAGGCAGGTGTTAAAGCTCGACATGCTGTGGACTTTGGCGGACGGTGGATTTGTCGGATGAAGTTTCGGGGATTAGGAGGAGATCAAGACGATTAAGGTTAGGGTTTGGTGATGATTTTATGATGTGGGTTTTTAAGGATGGGATGGCGTTTGGAGTTCTTTTTGTTATTGTTTTGGCTTTGTGGAGATAGATTTTGGTATTACGGTGTGTTTGTCTGTACGTACATATGTAGATAACTACAAGCTAATTTAAGCCGTCCATTTTTGTTAGAAGTTTGTTTTGTTCGTGTCATTTGTCGGGTATGCACGTGATTTTGGAATTAGACAGGGGAAATTATTGTGTTACACTGACGGTAGATTCTCGAAGCAAGCATGAGCTGGTCAGACATATGCAGGACGGAAAGTAGTATTTGACTGAGGCCCAGCCTCTGTGTTTTTTGGTAGGTCTATCTATGCAGGATGTTGTTCAGCTGGGCTGGAATATGTACAGTTCAGATGAGATTTGGTTTTATATCTTCGGTTATGAAGGTAGGCTACGAATAAGCGGATCATGGCTTTCATAGGTCTGTTTGGCGGGTAAGTAGTCTAGACTCTATGTATAGTTTCTTTACGTTTTCATCTTGTTTTCTTTTTTACGAGGCTTCGATGCAATGTAACGTCTTGTTGTAAGGCGAGGCAGTTAAGTGGAGTCATGTTTGCTAGGGTAGCGCTGTGGTTATTGGAAGGACAGAAGAAAACCAATGTGAGGGATCGAGGACGGCCGGCTGGTGGCAACATGAGGCATGTCAATTATGGTGTGCCTTGCTTATGGATGTAGTTATTTTGCATATAGTATGTCTGATAGACATAGGAGGCTGGGCTGGTGGGTCGACTTTGCATTTCATTTCTGTTGTGTTGATTTATGGAGAGAGGACTTGCTTTCTTTCTTTTTTTACTTTTGTGATTTTGATATTTTTGACATATCTTGGCATCACGCTCGGCTCTTGTCTTCTCTTTTGTTATCTACGTTGTCTCCCCCACATATATACATATAGACATTACATACATATTCACAGAACAATGCTTCCGTCAACAGCTCCCATCTTGCCGTCCCACTTCTTCTTCTACTTTCGGCATAACCGTTACTACCTTACAACAGGTCTACGTGACCACTTCACTAATCTCCCACCATCTCCTACACACACGCTTCTATCCGATGCTTTACAACCTGTCAGTGTCTCGTGGCATCACTCTATTGATGCCTTGACAGCTTCTTACAGAGATTGGTTCTGGTCGCCAAAGACACTAGTTACAAGACCAGATAGCCCATCGGGCCCACTTACAAGAGTCGCCGATTTTGCGAGCGCCAATGAAGGGGAGGACGTCAGAGTGATTTGTGGGGCTGGCGGAAGTTTAGTTTCTTGGATTCCCGGAAGTGCACTTACGTGGTCTGAGTGGCCTGACTCGGCAACGTGTGCGCGCATGACACCGGTGGTTCTCGGGGCGAAACTTGAGGTTGTGGCCTTGGGATATGAGAATGCTTACTTTATTAAGAAGGCGGATGGAAGCTGTGTGTGGGATTTATGTGGGCGGTATGACGTTTTAGAACGGGCTTTGGAAAAGACGGAGGGGAGAGACGTCTCGTTTGTGGCGTTGAATCCGGATGTTCCGGGGGAGTTTCTCCTTTTGCTAAAGAAGAAGATTGCCGTGTTTTGTCTGCCCGAACGCATGGCTACTGAGGTTACCCGGAGATTGGAGAGTAAGGGGATCAACTGTGTCGTCCTAGGAAGTTCCGAAAGCGGGTTCAAACTCCCCAGTGAATTCGAGTGGAAGGAGGCGTTGGAATATACACATGCCGTGGTAGCCATTGGTTCAAAGTGTACAGTCATGTAAATAGAAGACAACCATGCCCAACTAATAAATACCCTATATCAACCCTAGCTGTGCCACAAATCGATACTGGGGAACCCCGCTTTGTTTCTCCGCGTTGTAGTTACGTTTTAGGTGTTTGGCTCGTGCTCGCTTTTCTTAGTGTTGCGTGTGATAAGTAATGTGGCGGTGACGATTTAAGAGGAGGAAGGAGAAAACGTGGTGAAATTTGTATGGGGAAGGAGGAGGATTTGATTTGGAGAGAGCGAAAGTGGAGTGGTGAGATTGATTGATTGATTGAGTGTTAAGTTACGATTATGTTTGACGATTTCTTCCTTTCATTTTTTTTTATTGTTTGATTTCTTTTTTTTTTTTTTTTTTTTTTTGATTTTGTTTGGTTGATACAATTTTTTAATTGAATATACACGACTTCTCGACTTTTTCCCCCGACTTTTCCGACTCCCATACATTGTCTGTTCAATCTTTATATTACTCATCAAATTCACATTTCGACCGATCGACCGACCACATGGCGCCGTTTCCCTTCCGATTCTCGTGATTGCCGCTTCTGCTATCAATCCGTCGTCGCGAAAAGGCGCCCCACGGCCACGGCCAATCACGACATTTAAACACCGTAATAAACACATTTAGAAAACCACTCAAATGACCTCACCAAGTCCAACAATCGACTGTACACAGTCTGTCTTATCGGAAGCAAATCTCCTTTCCTATCTTAACGGGGACGTAATCGCCCGCGCCGCCGAAATAATACCCGCATGTCGCCATCTTCTTACCCCCGACCATGTCATCCCGATTCTTGCCCGGTCAACGGTTGACGCGTCGTCCGTCACTGTCTCCTCAACATCAAGTATGAAAGACCCATTCTACGCCTCCAAATTCCCAATCATGTACGCTCTCGCCGCTACAACCGTAACATCCTACATGCTCGTAATCATGCTCTTCATCACCCCCCGCTCCTTTCTCGACGGCGGCGTAGTATATCTCGGTCGTCGCGGAGGCTTCACGTCGGGTTCAACCGGCGGCGTAACCATTGGTGGACGTCCCTGGCTACAAAAAGTGGCTGCCATCTCCGTTGCGATTTCCCTGACGATTGCCTCGAGTAGCACGTTTGACGTTGCGCAAAGACAATATGCGGTTAATGAATTGACGACAAAGCAGTTGCAGTTTGAGGTTATGGATGGGACGGAGTTGAAGGTTATTAGGTTGATTTCGGATACGTTTCTGTGGCTTGCGCAGGCGCAAACGCTTATACGGTTGTTTCCGAGGCACAGGGAGAAGGTTATGATTAAATGGACGGCGTTTGCGCTGATTGTGTTGGATATCATTTTTAGTGCATTGGATCAGTTCAAGTACTCAAATACGGCGTCATCGAGTTCGAGGCCGGGGACGTTTGTCGATGCTATCCCCGCGCTGAGTTATGTTTTGCAGTTGACTTTGGGCCTGTTATACGCTGCCTGGGTCATTTACTATGCCATCATGAAAAAACGGTATGCGTTTTATCATGCGCTGATGAAGAACATGATTTTGATGGCTATCATGTCGACGGTAGCCATCATGATTCCCGTGGTATTCTTCATTATGGATTTGATTAACCCAGAGTTTACAGGATGGGGTGATTACGTTAGATGGGTTGGAGCTGCTGCTGCAAGTGTGGTTGTTTGGGAATGGGTTGAAAGGATTGAAGCCTTGGAGCGCGAAGAGAAGAAGGATGGCATTCTGGGACGTGAAATTTTCGATGGAGATGAGATGATTGAGACTTCTTCATCGGATTACCGACGACGGAAACGCTCTTTAGATGATGGCTACAGTGAGAAGTGGGTGCCCCAGGGTCGGCCAAGTCGTCGTCGTGGGTTAAGAGCCCTAGCGGATCGCCAACGGCGCAAGCTACGTTTGGGCTTTCACAAGGAGGCTATCCCGATTAAGAAGTTTGACGCACCCCCACGGTCGGATCTTTCGACTAGACTTTCTGGAGATAGAGGCGGGAGTGACTCGGGATGGGGCGGCCGAATGGGGATGGGAACCTCACAAACTCCTGTTAGTCGAACTGAGACTACCAGTGCGGCTAGCACTATGTACGCTGTACGGCGGGCTCCTATGGGGGAAACGATGGAGAGTGTTACTGAGCATGTTGCCACTTTGAATGTGGAAGAGAGCCTCGGCCGACCAACTGATGAGATTGTGGTTCCTTTACCCGTGGTTCCTTTGCCCGTTGTTCAGGTTGGAGCGCCAAGCCGATCCGTTTCAGTTGTTACGCCGGATGCGCATAGTCCGACATCTAGACTCAGTCCTAGTGACGTTGATCTCGAAGCAAACCTTTCGCCTTCGACATCTTCACAATGGCGTCGCCCTTGGCCATCACTAGCCAGCATCGCAAGGTCTACACAAACATCGACTTCCCGTCAAATGACATCACCAAAGTCACCAACGGCTTCATCCGTAGCTGCGTCTTCAGCTGCCCATGATGAAATCTCCAGGTGGGATATTAAGGGCCGGTTTGAAGAGTTTGCAGTGACTCAGGCTGAAAAGATGAGGGACCGTTTTAGACCTACCAACGACGTGGGCACGCTACCAACCTTTGAAATTGCAGCACCTACAAGACGTGGCATCGTTCTAGGAGAAGCCTCGGCAGATTTGGATAGAGAGGAGGAGGAAGAGGAAATGAGACGGGTGGTTATGGAACAACAGGAGGCACTAGAGGAAGTTGCAGCGAGAAGGAGCGGCGAGAGAGAATCGTCATCGCGCGAGGAGGATATACAGAGAGGAGAGGGGGCGTCACCGCCTATGTGGCCTGGAGTTCGGGACGATGGAAGACGATAGAGGATATGAGTAGATAACTTGTTTTTAGATACCCTTTTAGTTTTGTTTTCAATTGTACGAGTAGTTTGATTTGATACTTGTGAGCCTTTGCCGTTTCTGTTGCTACTACTGGACTTATTCCCCATATCTATCTTTACTATGCCGTCATTGTGAAACAAATGTGGTCACGGTGACCCAATTCAGTCAAATTCCAGTCCAGAGCCATATTCCGTCATCGCCAGCCGTCAGTAGTTCCCCTCCAGGTGCTTCCGTTACCCCATCTGGCAACATCCGTCATACTATTTCGTAAGTTAACCCCGTACCCTAAGGAACTTGTGTTGCGACTGATGCCGAAGTCATTTCTGTATAAGAGGAGCCTTGTTGGTAGATTTTTTTCTTGTTTCTTTTTGCTTGAGTCTTCTCTCTCTCATCGGTTCCTCGATTTTTTCCCTTTTCTTGCCAACATTTCTAGAGATATTATCATTTTTTGATTTTCGACAAAATAAAGCTGGCTTGTTATATTTTTTTATAACAACACTCAATTAGTTACTCCTTGCTTTTGCACGTCTTTCCTGTTGCTTGTTGCCGGATATCGACAGCTGTCGTCGCTTGTCAGTTACTACACTGTTCATCGCCGTCATTAAGCGCATAGGTATGTCATCATCGCGGAACCTCTCACGTCAAATTCTCAATTGATCCTCCCAATTGATCACAAAATGACTAATTCTTTCTCCAGATTTCTCTTACTTCGCGCAATCGTCTTTTCGGCCCTCTCTCCTTTTCCGATTCATCACCATCTCGCTCTTCGCGCGTCGTACCCTAACCCTATCACGTGATTTCAACACTCTCACTCTCAAGTAAGAAGTCGCGCCCGTTCTTAGGCACGACTATAAACGAGACGCCCACCACGACATCTAAAGTTAATTACAAGGTCTCTAAGCCCGGAGGTGGGCGACGGATATCCCGTGCCTCACCCGCGTTGACATCTCAGTTAGCTAGACATTCGCCTTTGCCAAGCGCCAGTATGTCTGAGGAGGCCGACGCCCTTATGTCAGGTGTTGCGGTCAACGGAGACCATCACGAAACTGTACCAACCGGAGGGACTATTTCAGCCCAGTTAGCTGGTCACCAAGGCCAGTTTCATATCGAGGGGAATCACATGCAGATAGGAGACGCAGACACTCAGAGACAATTACAGATTTTGGCGAGCACAGCTGCTGAAGAAGCTATTCACCCCGAACTTCAGAGACTGTCCGGGGATTTGCAGAACGGCACTACTCACGGAGGCATTCATGGAATGAGTAACGGAGGAGACCTTAATGCTGCTGCGGCGGCTGTTGCAGCTGCCGGTATGGGGATGGTTGAGGGAGGAATGTCATATGGAGAGAGTGACAGTGGAAGTAACTCGCAGCAACAACAAGGTCAATCCAATGGGGGGTCCGCTCAGGGAACTGCTCCTCAGGCTCAGATGGAAAGTACGGAGGATAATGGAATGAACGGTGGTGATGTTGGTCCAGGGGCCGCCAGTGCTGAGGCTTTCGCTCGTATGTCTGGATATCATAGTTTGGATATAGAGTCGGCTGCTTCAACTCTCAGTAAGCGGTTGGCTCCTCAGGCTGGTCGTCGTACTGCTGTCCAGAGACGTCAAGAGCAAGTTCTTAACCTTCAGAGACGGTCCAACGTTGAGGCTCTTCTTGCGCATATCACTGGCACTGAGGCAGCGTCGGCATGCAAGAACTGCCATAAGGGACACGGTCCATGGAATACTTGTGTCGTTGTTGAGGGTCAGATGTGCGGAAGTTGTGCCAACTGCTGGTACAACGCCTCGGGCTCTCGTTGCTCGTTCCATGATACCAACAACCCCCAAGCTCATCAGCCTGCTCTTCACGGCAACGGACGCACGCCTACCTTCTCACAACAGAGCTCTCGTTTGACGAATGTTAATCCCACCGTCATCATGGGTAATGAACTTTCAGCCATGGGTCTTACAGCTAACCCCAACACTGCTACTGCCGCCGCTGCCGCTGCCGCTGCTGCTGCTGCCGTTGCATTGGGGAACTCAGGGTTCTCTGTTGGTGATGATGCCGTTGTCAGAGAGGTTGTTGAACGGGCTTTCCGCGAAGGACGTGCCGCTAACACGAGAAAGAGACTGCTACTTGGTATTGAGAGTGCTGCTCGCGAGTTGGCGTCCCGGGTTGCTGAGTATGAACGGTGGTATGCCTCGCCTGAGGGTGCTGCCGGCTCTAGAGGCACGGGGAGTGGTGGTGATATGGAGGCGGAAGGCGATTTGGAGATGTGAATCGACTGATTGATTTGCATGTTTGTGGTTGGGAAGGATTCTGGAGTACAGGGGCTTCATTTCCAGGGACAAGGAATGAGATGGTCTGAGCGGAGCGGGGATTGACGTCAGCTTGGAGCGAGAGAAGAGATAACATGGAGTATAAAAAGGTAGCTTGCGACTTGTTTGAAATTCCCTCTCTTTAGTTATTTGCGTAGTCAATTCACTATCATTTGTGTCAAAATGCCTATCAAAGTGAAAATGCGCAAACCACGCGCGCCGTCGCATGAACGGCCCGTGATTCCTTCTATTCCGGGTTCTCTCCCCTCCATATCCGAAGACGACCCGTTTGCGACCGTTATCCGCAAGTTATCCCGCTATCTCGCCGAGACTATCACGGTCCCGTCAACTCTCGAACAAATCCGGACTACTGCGGCCGGAGACGGCGTTAGAGCGCTTGTTGCTGAGCTATCTGAAAACTGCTTTAACAAGTACATTATATGCGCTCTCCTCGCGCTGAAATGGCACTATGATGCGCGTGGCGGCGGCGGTGGTATTGACGGGGCAAGAGCGGCGGCCTGTGAGGTTGTCGCTTGGAGAATCGTTGGAGGTCTAAGTTTGCGTGAGGCGGTGGGTGTTTGTCTGGTTGAGATTGAAGAGGAAGGGACGGAGGAGGTTGAAGTTGAAGTTGATCGGTTTGATGGCGAGGTTGATGAGACAACGTCGTTGATTCCTCAACATCATGTTTCTAGACCGGTGGGGTCGACGAGGAAGAAGTCGCAGTTGGTTACGGCGCTTTCACATTTGACTATGGGCACGTTTGATTTGTCGGCTGGGGATGTTGATGACCCGACGACGCCGTTTATCGGGCTTAATGCGCTTGAGATTGCGGCGGTTTCAGAGAGTAAGAAGTTCCTTGCGCATCCGTCTGTTCAGGCTCTTATCAACGGGATTTGGAAGGGTGAAATCATCTTTTGGGATCGCGTGTCTATTAACTCGGTTAAGAAGGCGCGCTTCTATGATGAGAGTACTGATGATGGCTTTGCGAGATTGAGAGTGCCTAAGTATGTTAAGGCGTGGGAGGTCTGTTTCTTTGTGGGCTTTTTGGCGCTGTATTATGCGGTTATGGTGCAGAGAGATCTGGAGGGGGTTTCGCAGACCGAGGGGCTTTTGTATATCTGGATTGCGGCGTTCCTTTGTGATGAGGTTGCTGCATGGGCTGACGCTGGAAGTATCTTCTACACGTCTGATGTCTGGAACATCTTTGACATGTGTATGATTCTGATTGCCGTTCTCTTCGTCATCCTCCGGACTACAGGCCTCTTCTTTAATAACCCCGACCTCATCTCTCTTTCCTTCCGTCTTCTCGCTATGGAATCTCTTTTCACTGTTCCTCGCATCTTCTCGATTCTTTCCTTGTCGCCATACTGGGGCTCTATTATCCCCTCTATTCGTGCCATGGCTAGGGATTTCTGCAAGTTTATGGTCTTCGTGGTTATCGTGTACCTTGGCTTTTTGACTACCTTTGGTCAACTTGCTCGTGATGTCTACTCGCTTCCGCATACTACTATGCTTCTTACTAAGATCTTCTTTGGGAACTCGGGTGCTGGATTCGAATCTATGGATGATATTGACCCCATTTTTGGACCGCCTTTGATGTTCATTTTCGTCATCTTTTCCAACTTTTTGCTCTTGGGTTGTCTTACGGGTATGTTGTCCAACACCTTCTCTCGGGTAATCGCTCATGCCGACGAGGAGTATCTCTACTTATACTCCATCTACGTCCTTGAAGCGTCTACTTCGAACCGCCTTACCCATTTCCTTCCCCCATTCAATCTTCTCGCCGTGTTCCTTTTCCGTCCTATTTCCTTCTTCATCACCGGCCATCTTCGTGTTCGCGCCGCTAGAATTGCTCTCTTCAAGGCAACCCACTGGCCTGTCGTTCTCATCATTAAGCTCTACGAGTCCATCTGGGCCCCCGTTATCTCTAGAGATACTAAGGCTCTCACTGGACCTCCCCCGGTTCGCTCGGAACAAAATAACCTTAAGAGACCTTCGTCGGCTCAAGGACCTTCAAAGACACTTCAGGTGCCGGATGCTTCGGCTACGGAGATTCAGCATTTGAGGGAGGTCATTGCGGAGCAGGATCGTAAGATTGATTTGATCCTGGAGCTACTTCGCGCGAAGGAGGCTTAGGGGGTATAGTTTGAGTTAGTTTAAAATAGTTGGACGGATATATTTTGGAAAGGACAGCACGTTTTTTATGGTTTGGGGGAATTTCGATGTTGAGTTTTGTTGGATAAGGGGTTGTTAAAATTCGTGGAGGTGGTGTAGTCTTACATTTGTTCATATGAATGACATCATTGACGCAGGGATTGAATATACCCTGACGTTTTGTCGATCTTTACTGTTCCTTCTTTACCCCGCAGTGACCTTTCCTGTGCATGTACATATGTATATTGACATGTATATATGCATATATATGTATGTATACTTGGACTTTGTCGGACATTGTCTGTCAAATGACAAGTAAAGATCCATAATACAGGTTGTCTATAGGGACATATAAGTTAGGGGGCACACTCCTCGGTGTGTGTTCAGTATTCTTGACCCTAGAAATAGTACATACATATGTATGTACACAACGACTACGCTCTCATAACCTAGCTTCTCATTTCTTCTTATTATCTTATGTCTGATCATGAACAGCCACACGGTCGATGACGCAAAGTCTACATGAGACCAAAAATGTCGTGAAATATACTATTTCCCAGTGGAAAAGAAGCAGGGTGAACAGACTCGGTCTCTGGCCGACTTTTGCGCTGAAACTATCAATGAAAATGTAGACGAGTTACCGCCTCTAGACCATGGTAGCCCACACTTTGTACATGTCATGAAGCTAGCATTTGGATTTATATGTCGAAAGTGAGTAGTGATACGTTACAGTTTACCCGATCATCATACTAACTCCATTCTATCCAAGATCTCAATTTACCGCAACAGTTGTACAAACCAAGGATGAAGCCCTGGCAGAAGAATATATTTAATGGTTTATTCAACTTCAACATGGACTACCGAGTGGCCGGGGAATCATCGCGGGGTTATCCAGCTTGGGAAATCCTTCACAGGTCGAACTATAGATGAACAAGACGAAAATCATCGAACTCCCTCAACCGCATTGTAAAGCGTCGTTTACGACACCGCCACCAGCGTCTAAGGCGACTATGGAAACTGGGAGCGCAGTTCAGAGGACAATTTAGAAGGACAAGGGGAAGACAGTGCCGAGGGCGATGGTGGAAACCGGGAGTATGGTCCGCGGGAAATCGGTGGAAACTGGGAACACAGACCTTAAGGGGAATGGGAAGACTGTGTAAAGACTGCAGATGGCATCGAGGATTGCTGGAACTGATGAACATGCTTCCGGTAGTGATGTGGAGAGTCCCTCGCGGTCGACTAGGATACAGTCAATCGCTACTAGCTTTATCCTCTCATAACCGCGGAGGAAGCTCAGAGGGTCTTGCGGTAGCAAGTGGAAGTCAACCAACACTGGCAATTGACTTGACATTAGATGGTTCGGATGAAGATGCCCCTTCAAGAGCTATCCAGCCACCGTCTTTTAAGCTACCACTACACATCGGTCATCCGTCGAAACGTAGCCTGGATCCCGTCGGACAGTGTCACCAACCCAGGAGACTCGACCGCCACTACCACCTACGTAATCTGCAGAGCCTGTGGTAACCAGTCTTCTCAACTGTGACGATGACACTCATGATAGAGGTGAACTGATTATCGAATCCATCTCAGACTAGCTATATAGTATCAGTTATCGCGAGGTTGTCCACGCTTCCATTCCGCTACCGCCTAGCCTAGACCCTTTTTAAACACCCGGAGCGGTAGATGGGGTGGTCTTGGACTTGGGATCATTTTTGGACGTACAGTTTGTCAGTGCTCGTCCGCTACTAAGTCAATTCAGTCGCTGCAAACGCACAGCAATAGACTCGGGCGATGACGTATAGGATACTTCTTCGGAGATTGACGATGTGGACCGACCCGCCGTGGCACATCTGCAGCGGTACGGAAGCGTTCTAAGCCTCAGTAGATAAACTAGTAGCCATGTTGTGGCACCTACCTGGGCTTTTCTTGGCGTATGTGGCAGACATGCTCACTTCGACTTTTGTATCATCACCAACCTTGGGAACGGTCCCAGGTCAGCATTCATTGGCTTATTTGGCTGTTGTATTATAATCCTGCCTAATGGATTGGACAGTACTGCGTGAGATGATACAATACTTTTATCGTAGCAGATACCGCTGATTGACCTGACGCTGACCAGAGGGGATACGTGCTCTGTACTGTCACCCATTGGGATGCTCTATACACTTTGTTACTTATTCAACGCCGCCGTGGGAGCGAGATCTTGGTTAGTCTTGAGCTGTGAAAAAGCCCATCATACAGGATGACCACGTTGAAAATGGTAACTAAGTTTGATGTCTACAATTAGAGGTGTCAATGTGTCGTATTCATACATCATAAACTCAAGACTGTAGTTAATGCTTAGGGTACAATTGGGGTTACAACATAGTAGTCAGTGCATTTGGGATTTAAGTTGCCCTCAATTTTTTATCTCCACCGATTTCTCAATAATACGGTTGCGATATGGTGTCTCAAAGTCAATGAAACAAAACTTCACATCAGGATATCGAGGCAAACGCGTGAACCCGGAGTTCGTGCACGCACACACGGATGGCGTGACCAACAGGTTGTGGTGACTTATTTTTGAGACCCCGGGTTGTATGTGGCACAAGACCGCCTGAGGCTCAAATTATCGTGAGAATTTGTCCAACTATTTAGTTAGGAACCAAAAAAAAAAAGTTTTGCCCCGGGGGAAGGAGAAAAAAAAACTGCAAAAAGCGGAACAGACACGCCAACGCTAAAACCTTTATATGCTATTACTCACGATAGACGGAAAGGCACAGATCTTCCACGAGAAAAAGGAGAAAACAAAACGTGCGGGTTCTTCGAGAAGTCTCTTCTCCTACTTCTTGTCTCTTTGATTGTTTCCTAGATTTGTCTTTGCAATGACAGGTTCTTCACTATCAATCGTGAGGTGAGAGGACGAGGACAAAGCCCAATCATATGCAACTACAAAGAGCGGAGAGAGGCTCTGGAGACGTGCATTTGATGATTAGCACAGCCGCCGTCTGAGAGTGCAGAATGTAATTTTGTTTTATTTTGAAGATTTTCTGTGATGAGGACAAAGAATCGTGACTTATACACAATAGAGCAAGAACGAAAAAGGAACTGGGGCTCTGTCCCGCACGACCAATGTCAAGGCACATGGTGGCTGGCTGACCAGAGAGATCAAAATGGAAATAGACAAAATTGTATTTCCACGTTCAACTATACGGGGAATGGATCGGCCATTGTCAGTCTCGTACATAAGTTGCAGCAACGTGCAGCAGAAGTTGGAGACGGAGTCCTTCCACATGACCTCTGGGTTACGTGTTTAGGATCGTACAGGTTTGGGCTTGCGAAAGTCAGAATTTCTTGGGGAAGCTGTGATCTGCAGGTTTCATCCCTGCGGCGATGGCTGGAGTAGAAACCCTTTGTATGTAAGTGTGTGTGTATGTACGGCCGTGCCGAAGAGCTCACAGAGCCGGACCTGCGACATTGAATGTCTACAGTGAGGCGGAATGCTGCAGGCTGTGCAAACGGTTTAGGGCGGGTATTGTCCAGCTGACATTCCGAGTGTAGTATCACCTATTACCCCATTTAGTTGGGTAAATTATGTTGGGACGGACGAGTAAACTGAGGCACACAAATGTACATACGACGTATGGGTTTAGCAATACATCAGGTATTTTGGAAGGCCGAAATGCGTATAGCTAGCCGTACCAGTAAACCGATTTTGGTTCCTACAAGCGTCTATACGCATACACGCACACACAAGACGGACTGTGTTACGCGGGAGGAATCAAGAAGGAGGATGAAGGGGGTTTGGGGGGCCTCAGTTAGAAGTTTTCCAGCTATCGTGAACTTGGCAGGTTAGTCCTCATAGGATCATGGCCAATCGAGCTAGTGCTGGATTTGCAGTTTTTCCACTGGTATTCAGGAAGGACAATGCATCTGGATATAAACGATGACTGTTGTCAGACTCCTAACGATTCTTCTTCGGCCATGGCGATATCTGTGTACGTCTGTGGTTGTATGTCACGGCCGGGCTGTTTCCCCACACACACGCCCACATTTACCCTCGCTCACGCCATATTTCTCCATCTCACGCTGCGACTCTCGGTCTGGAGCAAACCATGAGTATCAGACGCACACGCCCTCCACCAAAGTGTGTTGTTTTCTCCACACACAACCTTTCTTCTTGTCTCTCTGTTGTCTGACAAGGAGGCTGCATGGCTTCTCTGGTTCCAGAATAGCGGCTTAAGAGCTTCCGCAATAGAAGAGACAAGAGGGAATATGCTGGATCAATAGCTTGGAATTCCAAGTTCCAGACCGCAGTCTTGTCCGGTATATTGTACTAACAAACCCAGGTCAAGCCCAGTATCACCACCAAGTCTACGTCCGATGGTCGCCCAAGATAACAATAGGATGCAGGAGCCCTGCCCAAAAAGGGGCCACCTTCCTGAGAGAAAAAAAAAAACGACAAGCAAAAAATAGTCAAGAACCCACACACCCCAATGTTCCAATGCCCCAATTGCCCAATTGTCCAATGAACCCAAATCCCACGATATCACTTTGCAGCATAGGGGTGGCCAGAGCTGCTCCAATAATGCGGTCGGCCAAAGCCATATTTGCATACATGCACGACCGGGGGTGGGAGTTGGTTCTAGGCCTGCAAAAAAAGTGTTCCCGTGACCACTTAGTCCCTTTTTCGCTCTTTCCAAATTTGGAACTGTTGTTTTCCCATCGAATCATGGTCTTGCCAGACCCGGCGCAGCTGTTTGGGACGTCTCGTCCCTGCCGTTCTTTGTAGTATCGTGAATAGTACTTATAGGAGGGAAGACGGAAGCTGGCCTTCTCTCTTTTTCTTTTCTCCTTTCCTTTTCTTCTCTGTCTTTCAAACCCACCTTCGTTGTGATACTTACGAAATAATCATCAAATTGACACTAAAACGACATCAATTGACGTTAGTAGCAGTTGTTCTTTATTGACAGTTGCCTTGCCACATTAATTATTACTTGTCTAATCACGTCTTTCACAAAGCTGCCTCGTTTACTTTTCTGCTTCTTTTTGCCACTTTTTTTAATCACCAGCATCATTATCGCCTCTGTCCATCATCACGTTCTTAACTGTGTCTCTGAATTCATCTGCCAAGAATTCCTTCTTTCAACACAAGCTGCCATCTCCAATTACCGGAACCCTGTTCGGCCGCCATCTCAACTGATAACCCACGACACGGCCCGCTCTTTTAGTTGGTACTGCCACCTTTAACATCCGACGGCTTCTTTTTTGCCACTACGGAGGCCGCTATATAGCTTATTTGATCCCGTGATCAATTCAAGCCGCGCCCGTGTGAGGCATATTCGAAATACCGGGATTTGACGCATTCATCATCTCTCACGACTTACTTAAAGCGTTATCCCTTTCCCCGGATTTCGTCAATTCTTCACCCCACACTATCTCCATATCTTTTTTTTTTCTTTTGCCTATTGCATTTGTCAATTGGGCTTATACCTCTACCAATTATACCCCCTGTCTTCCGGATACTACATTCCTTGTTGAAATCCCCACATTTGGTCATTGACCCTCCAATCATCAGACGGAATCACCCTAATTTGACTGTACCTTGATCATGGTCGCCATCGATCCCGCCGACAGCATGTGAGTCTCTATTTATCCACAAAAACTTGCCATTCAGTTTCTAACGCCGATGATAGCTTTATGCCAACCGAGAAGCATATGCTTCGTGATGACCGTAAACGGTACCCTGTCAACATCCACTCGCAGTAAGTGTTCTACAACCTCAAATCGCCTAAACCACCTTCTAATAAGCTTTTCTCCCCGTACTTGAAGACACTGGCAACTTAGAGCCTTGACTGGCTTAGCCTCGGATAACGTGATTTGCTTCCCTTCGGGTCACGGTGGCTACCAAATCCAAACCCTCAACCTCTCGACTTCGGAACGCTTTTCCCTGAGAACCCTCGATTTCTCGCCTAGATGTCTTACGGCTGGTAATGGCTGGATTTGCTGTGGTGGTGAGCGTGGTGACTTTGTCGCATGGCAAGTTTGCGCCCCCAATGCCAGCTTCATTGAGTCTCACGAAACACGGGGAGTTTCGGGTCCAGCTCCCCGTAGCCACCGCTTCACTAGTGAACGTGTCAACTGTGTGACTCTCTGGTTCCCTCCTAAGCCCGATGCTTTGGTTGATTTGGCCCATGGTGCCTATAACGAAGGCGTGGCAGTGCTGGCCAACAACGATAAGACGGTCTGCATTGTTAGCTTGGAACAGTTTGCTGCCCCGGGTGTGCCCCGCATTACTGCCTCGATCGACTACCCCGATTACGTCAACAGAGCTGTCATCTCTCCTGATGGCATGTATCTTGCTGCAGTCCTAGACGATGCCTATTTGTACATTCACAATCGGGTTTTCGATGAAGCTGTTGGCTCTTATACCTGGAAGCTTTGTGCGACACATATGCTCAAGAGTCAGGATCCTAAGGAGCGCAGTGACCGTCGCGGTAGCTTTGGGCTGTCATTTTCACCATCTGGTGTATATCTTGCCGTTGGAACTCAGCATGGTGTCATTTCTATTTTTGATGTTGATGTCTTCACTCAGCCTGACGCAAACCCCCTCATCAGAACCCTCAACTCATCTCGGCCTGGCACTGCTAGTGGTGCAATTCGTGACATGGCTTTTGCGCCTGGCCACCTTGGGCTACTGGCATGGTCGGAAGACCGTGGACGCATCGGTATCACGGACATTAGATCCAATTTCGAGGACCGGCAGATGATTGACCTTGGTGAATCATCAGAATTCAACAGTCAAGTCATTGATGATCACACTACATTGGATGCGCGGACACTTTCGGATGCGCAGTACAATGCCCTCCTATCTTTGGCATTCAGTCGTCCAACCAACGCTGATGGTAAAGTCTCGGCGCCGGTAATGGACATGAATGACGTCAACTCGCGCCTTGAAAAGGTGGCCGAGCTGATTACCAACCACCAAGAAGACACCTTCCCTCCCGCTGTTGAGTACATGGAGCGCTTCAGAGCTATCATCCCAGAAGGTTCGCAGGACGACCCCGATGCTTCCCGTAGACTGTTTGTCAATCACATTCGTGATGTCATTAGACGTCGCCAGTCATCCCGGGGCATGGCTGGCAACCGAGACAACACATCTGGCTTGGTTTGGAACAGCGATGGTGATACGCTCTTTGTCGGCGCGGAAAATGGCATCTACGAGTTGCATGCAAACACGGTCACTCGGCGCTTCGCCGTGGCCCGTAGCATGCGGTAGATGATATGTTTCTGTTTTTTTGTTTATGTTTCTTTGCTTCTGTTACCTCCCCAGTGACGGGTACGCTATGTTTTGAGTGTGTACCATTGTCTTTGTTATCATTTGTTTGGCTGTTTGGCGTTTAATGGGGTTTTGTGGGAACGGTTGTTCGCCGTTATGATCTCGGCATGTGTTGTTCACGATTCGATTGCTGTGTATAGTAGAAGACAGAGATATATCTCTATGCCTCATTTTTAGTCTTAATTAAATCATATTCAAACAAATAACTCTCACTTGTACAGTAATGTGTGCACGTACTCGGCAATCCCCATTGAGCTTGTCAGGCCTGGGCTCTCGATTCCCAGCAGATTTATCCAACCGTCATACGATTCTTCCTTTTGAATGATAAAGTCTTGGAAACCTTTAGCTCCTGCGGCGGCCAGCTTGGGCCGGATACCTGAGTAGTCTGGAGAAAGGCAAGCTACATCGACCTCTGGTAGATACTTCTTGATCTCAACCGCGGCTTGTTGTAACCGGTCACCGTTCACTGCGTAGTTATTAGGGCCATCAACCCATTCGACATCTGGGCCGAAACGCATCCGGCCAGTCAGATCAAGTGTTAAGTGCGTCCCAAGACCACCCGCTCCTGGAGTTGGAACCGGATATATCAAACGGCTAGGCCGTTTCTTCACGGGGCCGTTATAGCAGAAGTAGTTCCCCTTTGCATAGAACATCTCGCGATGATGCTCAGGTGGGACAATCATATTGTTGACTGCGACTGCACCGAGGCCTGCGGTGTTAATTATCGTTTCTGTCGTGAATTCGGATACTTCCCCGGTAGCAGGATCCCGAATGTGAAGGCGCCAACCGGAGGAAGCTCGTGGGCCGATTGGATCGATTTTTATCACGGGGGAGTTGGGGGAGTAGGTTGCATTAGGGGCGTCAAGGAAGTCTCCTAGGAGGGCTTGCATGAATTCATGGGAGTCGACGATGGCGGTTTCGGGACTGACGAGGATGGATGTTGCGGCGCGGATTGAAGGTTCTTCGAGGGCGGCTTGGGTGGGGTTGAGCCAGGTGGTGAGCACATTGAGTGCTTTTGCTGTGGCTGCGATTTTCTCTAATTGGGCATGTTGTATATCGTCTTGCGCTAGAACCCACTTGCCTAGACGTTTATATGGGACACCTCGTTGAGCACAGTACTCCGTCAACATATGACGCCCGCGGATACAAAAACGAGCCTTGTTGGAGGTCACGGGGTAATATAGGCCGGCATGAACAACTTCGCTGTTTCGCGATGAGGTCTCTGTACCGTGGGTGGAGTGCCGCTCAAGAAGGAGAGTATTTGGGTTACCGGGGTTATGGGCCAATTGACGGGCTATGGCGATGCCGACGACGCCAGCGCCAATGATCTAGGGGTTTTAGTATTTGTTATTTGAGATTGTTATTGAGGGGTCGCTTACGGTATGAGTGAAGTCGGCATTTTGACTAGTGGTGGTTGTGAATGAGCGGGTCAAATGAGATGAACGGAGTGTTGCTTTCAGTGGGGTTAACATTATGCCGCTTGAGGGGGATGAATGAGGTCATTACCTAAAGACTTTCATGATGCTTTGAGCAATGACGTGTGTTCCAATGGTAGGGTTACATATACATGACTAGGGTTAGACAGAGGCTGTTACACGGGTAAGTGGACGGTGCTCCCTAGACGGTAGATTGATTGGATGAGTTGACGACCACTCAAGGGTATCAAGCTAAGAAGCAATCTCACAGACGACCTTGGTCTTGGAATGACTCCAAGAGTGAGTTGAATAGGTATACTTAGGTACATACTCTATCAAATTTTGTTCAACCTCCGATGCAACCGTTGCGAATATGAGTAATCACATCATACATGAGGGTAATTAGATCTCATTGGCTTGAACCCTTCGTTTGAGATTAAAAGAGTACGTCTAAGGAGACAGTTGCAACTCAGTCAGCATCAACCTCAAAGTCGAGAAATTCCTAGTTGGGCATTGGGAAGCCTTGTTCTTATATTTGACTCCGGGTTTGAGCACAGTCTGATCTGGGGCTTGGAGAGTAAACACATTGTGTTCAGATAGGCTGATGTCCTTGAGGTTGTCATTTTTGTGTATCTGGTTGATATAAGTATGTGCACGTGACCAACGGATATTATACCCCATGTCAAAAAGCTAGCACTGTAGGGTTACACTTACATCCGTGCCTTTTTATGTTAAAGTAGACTTTGCCTGAACAGTTTTGTAAAGTCAACCTCACATGACGGATATTTTGTATGTTTTTTTAAAAAAAACAATGACAAAACTACAAATTCACGCTCTGATTGGACATGTGTACGAGGTTCTATGTCGTCGAAAAGTAACAATTACAATTTTCTTGAACAAGGCCTCATGCATATAAGCACAGGCGTTTTGCCTATTTGCCTATTTACCTGAATCCTTGGTGAAGTAGTTTGGTAAAGTAACAATTACATTTTTTTTTGCAATTTTGCATCCATTGATCATGTTTGGCAAACTGTTATGGCTGAAAATGTCTTTTAGAATTGTTCACCGGGGCCGTCTTTCGTCAGGCGTCGCAGTTCTGTATTTGTTTTTCATTACTCTTATGATAAGGCAAGGTTCACATATTAAACATATGAACACTTGATGGATCAACATTTATATTTTTGTAGAAGGCTAAAAAGTGCTATAGTGGGCATTTGTGTAGCTTTAGTAATCCACGAACAACTCACTATACTTCAGTTCTACATTAGTGGGAAACAGGAAATCATGAGACATGGCAGTACGAAAGTCGGACAAGACAACAATACATACTTTTTAACCAACGGGCAAACTACTAGGGCATTGGTAATGTATGTCTAGACATTGGGACGGTGTTGTAATTATTGAGGTATATTCATTCAGAACCTTTTTAGTTGGAAAAGTAAAAATATTCTCGTAGAGGCTTCCTCGAACAAATTGGAAACGTATGAAGTCTATAGGGTCTGAAGGTGCCATGCTGAAGGGACTCAATAGGAAAACCAAGGGAGATCCTATGGGGGGGGGGGGCTGTTCTTATTCTATCATTACTCTCAGTACCGTAGGGTTAGTGTTATAGACATGACACTAACCTCCATATCTACCGAGAGCAGGATGGGCCTTTTCTGCTTTGTGCGATTCAAGAAGAAGGTCAATATGAGCCCACATCAAGTGCCAGACAAAAGGTACATGCGCATGTACATACATACATATGCGGGTGGCGTTTAAACTGTCCTTTCCACATGCACAGCCCCTTGCTTTGGGAAACTAACACCGTGGGGGGTGACCGTTGCAGATCGGGTGTGCATGGTGTGTGCATAGAAACATAATGGATATGTCAGATTTTGTGACTCCCTTGCATCTGTCTGGTAAATGTTTCTACCTAATACTGTTGGCAGCTTTTGTATGTAGCAATTCCAAAGGTCTCGCTTTTTTTCAATGCAGTTGTACGAACCTGTAGAAGGGGTGATACCAGCTTACTGTTGAGCAGTAAATTTATTTTGTCATAGTGGCTACTTCTGATCTTCCTTATAAGTAAATAATGATTCCACCGTCCTATTCATACGGTCTCTCACTTTAGGACAGAACAATGGGCTTGCAACGAGCGAGTGCTAGGTCTACATAGCACCGACTGATAAATATCTTTTTATCTCTGTCATGTACACACTCTAACGGAAGCACCGTCGACCTTGGGAATAACAGCTTTTTCATACACCCTAGCCCCATAAGACACACCCTGCCAAGATAACTGTTGACCAGGATCCGAATCTTACACATAGGCGAATTTAATGATGCAACAATGCCGAGGCCGACAATGTTCTACGCAAGAAGGAATATGAATACCCCTCGGGCGTCCAAGACCCCTCTCGGCAACGTTATTTATAAACCTGATCGATCCCCAAGTCAGAATATAGGCCCGATTCACATCATTCTGTGAAATCTTTATCAATTACAATATTGTTTCGACTAACGGTGTGAAAGTCTTGTAAGACAATATCATGATACACGACAAGACAAGTTGAGGTTGTTTAGAAGTTCTCTCTATATAACACCTTTGTGTCTCTTCGCTTTTGATAGTTTACTACATATTTTCAAGGCCGGCAAAGCAATCACGGACCTTGATCTATCGACATAGAACCTTTTTCCGGGCACTTTGTTTCTTACAAGATGTCAACTTAGCACGACTGTTATCAGGTGTGTTCTTTCTTTGTCGTTCTATCTATTATACACAATCTTGCAGATGAACATGGACATTCACGTTTACTAACATTCGAGACTTCTTTCAGGCACATAACGCGATATAAAGTTCTATTACGATAGATGAACGAAAAACCGGGATTCTTGAGCTGATCTTTTTCGTTGAAAAGTTCACCACCCTAGAACTTGTAAACACACGATTCCACGCCACAAACACTAGTCGCTTCAAGTCGTATCACGCCCAAACCATACGCTCCACCACCAATGAGATCCAAAAAAACAACAAAAGAGACAAATTCTCTTGCTTTCCCGCTGGTCATTTCCATCATTTATCCATTTCCAAGCCATCAGATGAGAAGACCGCACCTTGAGTTCCGTCGTTGTTTCCATTCCGTCGACCGTCGAAATGTTTGTCAGAGTTGATTGGAAGCAGCCCCCCGGGTTATAACCGTATTAACCCTGCTCGTTTTCATTCAAGTCGCCATCAACTTCAAATTCGTCGGCTGAAAAAACAACGACTCCTCCTTCCACCCGTGCTCCCATTCCATCTAGACATCTATCAGAGTTGATCATGCCAAATCCATCCCCGTGGATATGGCCATAGTTCGCATAATGAAATTCGGTGCTGAAGCCCTGATAGTCTTGCAAGGTTTGGTTGATTTCCCTGAAATGTTGGCTCGTACCACCCGGGACGAGAGTGCCGGTGTCATTAGCGTTGTGGTCGAAGAAGTTGGGCTGAGAGTATCCATGATGGGCTCTACCACCAAAGATAAGACTGTCGGCGTTATTGGCGTTGTGGTCGAAGAGGTTGGGTTGAGAATATCCATGATGGGCTCTACCACCAACTGTGTTTCCGTTGATTTCTCCCGCAGTTGTACCAATGACTCCCGAAACACCCGAAATCTGTCCCACCCCGAAGTTTGCCGTCTCAAACCCAGCGTGTCCTAAAATACTGCTATCTGAGAGGTTTTGGGCGTCGTGGCGATAGGCCAAGCTACCCTCATTGACCATGTCACTCAAATTTGTCGCAAGAGCCGAACCCCAGTTTCCGTTCTCAATAAGACGAATCTGGGACACACCATTCCGGCCAAAATCACGGTTGTCGTTTATTCCAGAAGTCACGCAGGGAATAATGCGGGTAACATTGTCAGTTTTAGGCTGATCTTCGAGAGAGAGATTTCCGAAATGGTCATTTAGTGAGTTGTTGCCGAACCCACATCGACACGTAGGAAGAGCATCACAATCACAGCTTTCCATGATGAGAGTATCGCTTCGAAGTATGTTGTACGTGTATTGTAATGTGTATTATCTCTTTTAGGTGAAACTTAAAGTTAAGCGTATAGTCGTGAGTATTAAGGTGTTCTAGAGCGAGCTTGGTGTACTATTTGATTGGCAAACTGATGAGAACCGTAAGAAGGCGTTTTGGGAGTTGGGAATTGTCCAGTTAGCCCTAAAAATTAGAAGCTAATTGTGGAAACTCCCAATGGCTTTAGTATTGAATATAATGAACGATATAATGACGTGGGGGCCGGTCTATACCATAGATTTTGTACGTGATTTCTATATGTCCTAAATGTAAAAAGGGTTTTCAGGCAATTGCCTTAATATCCAACGCCCCCTTAACCTGAGTAAACGGTGATCTACATAGCTTGGTCTTCATGTTCACCAATTATTGTAATTGTCACTATTAAACGACAAAATTTCCTCGTTACTGCATTCGGTAAAGCGGTCCTTGCACATACTGCGCCTGTCCATCCAAGAAGAACTGCAACTCACCCTCATATCCGTCCGTACCGGCCATATTGGCTCCTCCCTGCGGGTAAAAGGGGCCTTCCTGCTCTGGCCCCGCCTGCTCCGCAACAATCCCACCGGCCACCCCATGTCCCATTTGAAAAGCAGAAGAATCCAACATCATGCCATGTCCATGGTGTGGAGGTTGCGGTGGCTGTGTCTGTAAAGTAAGTGACTGAATAGCTTGGTGAGCCTGGGTCACACCGGGTAACGGTTGTTGTCCGTGGATTGGCTGCGCTGGGTAGTATCCCGGGAATTGCTGTTGTTGTGGGGTTGACTGGAAAGCGTGAGGATGTGGGGTATTTAACCCTGTCACGGGACTAACCGCAAATGGAGAGGCGGCAGTCGAGCCATGGTCGACAGATAAGGGTCGTTGATGATTGTTGTTCCTTGGCGGGATAATAGCCCTCGGTACCACATCTCGCTGTTTCACTGTTAGTGGCGTTTTAAAAACCATGGAAGAAAATTGACTTACACCATCAGCCATGCCAGACTCAACAAGCCCGGCTTTGGGATCCTTAGAGAACTGCTCTAAACTCTCTAACCAACGACCAGCTAACGGCCACATCCGCTGACAATCGTTCAAAATTCTGATTGACTCGCTTAGAATTCGAGGACCATCTCTTGATACATTCTCATCGGGACATACCCGTGGAAACTTTGCAAGGTAAGTAGCAAAAAGTCCACACGTATAAACGTTGAATGTCTGTGTAACTCGGTTGTTAGTTCAACATTTGCCACGTGACATTTGAACTAGGGCTACCCTGGTAACGTACCGATATCTGAGCTCCAACTCCATCTTCAGCAGGACGACTATTGAATTGGTGACTGATTTGTTCAAAGAGTAAATGGACATTGACAAATAGGTCTCTTGCCATATTTGAGAAGAATGCGTGGTGCTGTCTTTTTGTTGGGTCTGGTCGGAGCATGCTATAATCCGTATGGTTAACTTTGATTTCTTAGCTGTCTTGAAAACCAAACTTACTCTGGAAGATGTGCTCGTCGCAACACAATATGACACATCCGAGTCATCATCGCCACATTAACGTACGCGAGCTCTTGTCTTTTCGCTTTGAACTCTCTGAAGTTCTGAGTACTCCACAAGTGTCCTCTCGACAAAGCACCTTCCCACGTTTGTAACCGTTTATTCATAACAGCAAACTCACTCCCTGGCTCCCAGGGTCTCTCTGAAGGAACACCCGACATAGCTCGACGGGCCACTTCACCCCAAAAATTGTTAATCTGTATTAAAACAGCAAAAAGAGAACGGCGAGGGCTGGATATTAATTGGGGGTTTTTGATGGCGGGTAGTGTGTTTTCGAGTGCAGCACGACTATTCGGTGGAACACCAGCTGTGAATTCGGCTTCGTCGCAAGGTAAGAGTGTAGAGATATCTGAAGCGTGAAGGGCAACTGGGGTGAATGGGCCGGCATGTAGATGGTCTTGTGTTTGAAGCATCCAAAGCGTACGACGGGCACTCTCGGCACGAATAACAAGTTCTGGGTTCGAAGTCTCGGCGGGACTAAGAATGTAAGTTTCCTCACGATGGAGTTGCATTAGGATAGCCATGCGCATGCTAATCCCCATGTTAATACAACTCCGGTTCTTCCGACCACTTCCTTGTTGTGCTAGACTTAGTAAGTAGAAAGCTTGACAACGCTCCAGTGTCGGGTGTTGGTAGACCTCACGGGTGGCCAGTAGTGAAGCTCTTTCGGTGTAAATCTCAGCTGCCTTCAGTGCATCCCCACCAGCTCGAGCAACTAACACCGTGGTGAATCGACTGGAGACGGCTAGAATTGCCACCAACAAGAATACGCAAATATCTCTATCCTGTGCCATAATACGGGCAGGCATGAGAGCTTTTGGTATGAAACCAAGCTGAAAATAGTTATGGGTGAAGGCATTCACACCAGCGACAACCTCGTCCAATGGTGGTAGTAGATCCCAGTCATTGTCTGGGAAGACGGCACCAGCCCTCGTTTTCTCGGCAGAGGCTGCGCGGGATCTCTCACGCTTTGCCTTTTCGATACGAGTACGTGGATGACGATAATCACGGTCATTATCTGGCTGGCCGCGCACAGGAAAGACACTATGTTACAAAGGTTAGACTATCATATAAGTGACAAGATGAAGGATGTATGAGGTGCCTGCCATGTCTATAGGGCAACGGAAGGTGCCACAAGATTGTGACACCAAAGCGTGACACAAAGGTATGACAAAAAGGACGACATAAAAAACGTGGCCGGTCTCAACATCACGTGGGTGTTTGTTTTGATCCAACGCATGTAAGGTACGTACCATTCTGCCGGGCCCAATCCCGCATCTGCACATGATTTACATGGTGGTGTAGATTTATCATGCACACATTTAGATCTCATCCGGCGACATCTGTGAGTCGGAGTTAGCTTTCAGGCTATATACAAGCCAATAGGGACGAGTGAACCAACCTCCGGCAGGCAATCGGGGCTCTCCGTTTAATAGTACCCGACTGCTGCCCAGTCTGGTCTGTGGAGTTATCATTTTCTACCGTAGAGATCATCCCCGAGTCACTTGCAGGGCCCAAATGGGCTCCACCAAGACTCTCAACGCTATGAGCCGGCGACCCAAAACTGGTATTGCTTCCGGCACGACGGGCATGTGCATTCGGCGAGGGAATGAAAGGGGTCGACTGGCCAAGAGAGTTCATGACAGGTGGGGGATCTGCAGGTTTAAAAAACCAACAAGGCGATGAAACTGGAGAATGGGATTCCCCAGGAGTGAGCGGAGTTCCGGTGTTCGCGGCGGAGAATTCAAGATTTTGGTGAGGCCGGGTGGACCGGGGTGGCGGATATGGCGTCTATCGGTGCCGATTCGGACAACAGAAACCCGACAAGTGGAAATGGAGCTTTGAATTGTTTGTGTGATGTCTTGGCGGCGGAATGGTCGATTCTAACTAGGCAAATTATGCTGTTATGTCGTAAGGCTGATGATTATGTACAGTAGTTGTTCGAGCCAAGTTAGGAAGAATCAAGAATAACAGATGTCAGATGACAAGGGCGACACTTTGGAATGATGAGGACGGAACCCAACAAGACAATAATCGAAGAAAAGAAAATGGAAAAAAGAGAGAAAAGGGGAAAAGCCTTCCAATCGTGAAAGCCGGTATGACAAATCCGACAACTCCGTAGCTAAATTCCACAATAAAACAAAGAAATCGGAACTGACCACTCAAGACTCCGACGCTCACACTCACTCTTGACAGTCACCTGGGGGAGTGGAGAAAAGACCCGGAATGTAACTAGTCGAGGGGTATCATCCACAAACTCGATCCCATAAATGAACGGCCTTGTACCGTTCTAAACAGCCTGCTGAAAGGGAAAATGATGTTGCCTAGTCTGTGTGTTTGCGTTTGCGTTTGTGACAACATTCACCGTCGGAACTTTGAACAAAACAACCGAGCCAAAGGGAATACAACGGCCCCAACCGTGGGGCAGGATGCCAAAGACGGCCATCTATGTATGCACCATCGGTAGCCGTCCATCGCCAAGCAGCAAACACACTAATTATCTCCGACGATATAAGCATGATTCCAAAACCCACATCCGTCCCATGTAGTGAGGTTGCTTCAACGATGTGAATAAGCCCCAGTCGATGTCGCTGACGACGCCTGAACAGGTATGAAGATCCTCCATCATGTCTAGCTCTTGCGCCTTGGAAGGCTAATCCGAGCGTCGCGGGATTCAGCCACGCGTCGTCACCAGTAGTGCTCCTCTTCGCACATTTCCGGCCACCATCGCGTCAAACCGCCCCCAAAAAAAATCCTTTCTCCCGACTTTCTCGCAACCTTTAAATCTGCCCACTAACTTAGACTTTACTTGTTATTTCTGCACGTACAGCCTTCGCTTGGACTCCTACCAACCTTCCCCATCCTCGCCACATGTCGTTCCGGCACCGTTCCGGCAAGCCTTTAAAAGGTCCGTGTCACTAACATGCCATACAAATTCGGTATATCTAACCCTAACCCTGATCTGTCAAGCCAGATAAGCGCCCACGATTTTGCCGCTCTCGGTACCGATTCGCCGAAACCCCCACTTTCCGTGCGAGTTTACCCACTTGCCGTAGTAACCTTTGTTAGCTTTTCACTTGCCGATGTTGGAGGATTTCTTATAAGTGGACAGGCGTCTCCCGATATGGAAATATTGCCCCACGACCATATTCATGACGCAGAGGGGTAATTTCCTGTGAATCCCGGTCGTTTCACCGGATTCCGCAGATTGACAGAAAGGTGTTCATGTACATACGTATGTATGTGTGAACATGGAGTATCTTTACGAGTCTTTACGAGTCTCTACAACTAAGCATACTCTTTAAATAGAGATTTTGTGAAACCTGAAATTCACAACCTCCTTTTAATTGTCTGGTTCAAAATCCAAAGGTTTTTGTTCTCTACACTATAATTTTCAGTTTCCACCTAATTGTTGATTCTCCGGCAAAATCGGCCCTTATTAACTTCTCAAAGTCAGACTATATAAAAATCTACCGGGAACATGATACTCCGCCTTATTCCATTACCGACATAGACTTACTCTCGACAATCTGACTAGTCCATCAATTGTTCCCACAAGTAATGCGCCATGATTGTTCCTCCGTTCTTACAAGATCCACTCTTTATACATACAAACTCCCTTCTACTATAAACGCGCATCGCTTAACGACCCCTGTCATATTTGGATTCTTACCGCTATTACCAGATATTTGCCGGCCGGACTTCAACACCTCTCGCGGCAAATACAATTTACTGTTGTCCACGTGAATGTAATGTCTCATGAGGCTACAATTGTTCTACGCTTTTACTTTACACCTGTTTGTTCATCTCTTCCACCGTAAATACCCCTGTCACACAGACAAACAGAACAACACTCTCCTGATTATACAATAAATTCCCTACCATATGTCAAATCCTTCATGATTGCCCAAACAATGATAAAAATACTTTTCAAATGATAACAACAAAAAGATACCAACCAACACTAACCTCCAAATACTTTCCAAACTATCGATGAACGACAAAAAAGCCGACCCTATTCAAATTCTTTCAAACCCTAACACCCCAAGATATCCAACCAAATTGACCCAATTGCAAGTCGACCAGCTAACCACAATATTACCACCATTCTCAACATTCCTAACGGCAGTTGTATTCCTTGATACCGGGCAAAACTCTCAGCCACAGCTACCCTTGTGAGGCCCACCAACGTTAAACTAAGGCGCAGCCGTCGTTCCATTAACCCGCCCAGCGTTTGCACTGGACGACGGTATGCAGTCTCTCCCTGAGCTAGATATCGGACGAGCGATGTACGGAGGTCTACATGTCTCGAGGCTGTCACTAACATTAGCGCCATTCAAAGATTCCCGCTAGAAGAATTCTTACCGCTTGTGGCATCCCAGATGGCCATAGTCCGCTCTAACATCCTTAACGGCCCCACATATCTCCTTCGATGCCGCAGAAACTTGCGCATTTGCATCCTTACCTTCCATCCATTCTGCAACTTCTTTGTGCGCCACCCCCCTAACAATCCCGTCAACAACTTAATATCCTTCAAAGCTACCATCAACCCCGAGTCATGCGTGACATCTCCGTTTGTCGCCCGGCCCTGCATTACGAATAAGCCCGGCCGGACTGCCCCATTAACCCTACTTCCCCCCACCACCACGGGCTCAAACCGTGAACGGACAACGGCTGTTGCAAACGACTTACGCATAAACTCAGGCAACGTGTCCACCACATGGTCCTCCAAGTGACGTCGAAGCCGTGCCGTTGCGGCAAAATCATCATTCTCACAGCCTAGAGACTTCGCCAACTGCCTAGGAACTTCAATGTGCGCTCGAAGCGCCCCTCGCTTAACTCGATACAGGGTTATGTTTGTGCCGCCGGCATCTAGAATGGAACATGCCATTTCCTCCACGGGTACCGTGCCATTCGGTACGTCGAAACTCCAGTGGTTTCTGAGCAGTGCTCGTTCGTCCGTCTCGTGAATCCCGGAGTAAGACGACATAAATCTGTTCTCTTCTATCCTCGGCATACAAGGATTGCCTGCGGGCGGTTGCATTGGGTTTTCGGTGAGTCTTAAAACCACATGAGCAGCTCGGCCGACGCCATTCATGTAACGTCGCAAGCGACACGTTTGCCCCGATTGTTGTTTGGACACCGCCACTGGTAAAGTTTGGTTGGTGGATATATATCCTTGTGCCGGAGATTTCTCGTGCAGTTTTCCGCCTGCGGGGTTAATCAGCTTGCTCGAATGCGGGTTTAGCTGTGACTGCATTCCGTCGCATAAGATTGTCAAATCCGCTAAAAACTAATCATCTGTTAGAACTGCCGGTTTTACATGTGACTTTCTTTCTCATAAGACTCACGTAAACGCCCTTCCTGTCGCCTTGTTTGAATACCTCTACTCCAACGACCTCTCCAGAGACACCCCCCGTAAGAAGCTGCGTCGCAGTTCCTTTTACCACTGTAACTTTCTTCTCTCTTCGCTCTATCCACTTCTTCAGTGCATCTTCAAGGTCTCCTCTGCGAAATGCAGCTCCCTGTACACACCCCTTTGTCACACCTTTCCCGTCGTCTTTCTTCGGCTCGGAGAAGAACATCCCCGCACTTTGGCCTCCTGCAAACACCGTATAACCCCTCACCGGCCATGTTTCTACCTCGTCCAAAACAGATTCTAGACCTAACTGCTCTAGCACTGATATACCTCCAGGGTGCAGAATGTGACTGGTAGTCGACAAGCTGGGTCCACGAAACGGATCAATGAGCACTACATTTCGGCCTTGTCGTGAAAAGGCAGCAGCCGTTACACATCCGATTATTCCCCCACCAATAATCGCCACATCAAATTTGACTTCGCCGCTGGAAAACACGGCACATGAGGGTACTGGTAATGGATTGGAAGTCAATGTAGTGAGTGATGTGAGTAAATGTAAATCGCGGGCAAGTGGTGTGCGGCTTCTATTATTCAATGATAATAGCGTCGCAGCAGCAGTCGAGATAATAGTCGAGGTCATGGTAGGGTTTTCGGATCATAGGATTGAATCAGGGTATCCAGCATAGGATGACGTCCATCAAATATAGACATCTATATTGATAGTGCTACCTCATCGCAAGCCTACCCCACTTCCGAAACATAACCACAGCTAGAACCGTAAGCGCCTTCCATACCTGACAACCAAGTACACACTCCGAAACTACCATTGTCGTCTCCCCGCCTCTTCGTAAATACCAAACCTCATCACGCTTGTGTCACCCTGTGTCACCAAAAAAAAAAAGACAAACATTTTGACTGGTAATCACATCTTCATTAAAACCATTCATGCATAATTTTCAACTATCCCAAACAGAGCTCGCGCTCTATCCATCGTTTTCGTTTCCTCCTCCGTCCCGCATACCCCCATCGGCCCCATATCGCCGTACTGCCCATATCTCTTGATACTGCTATCGCAAGGCCTAGCCACGATGTTACCCGTGTATAAATCCAATCCCCCAACGGCCATCTAGGCACAATGTTGAGCGCGTCACAGCCAATATGGCCACCACCATGCTCTTGGTAACCAATTACATCCTCTTCACCGCCTCGGCGCACCTTCCGATACATATCGGCCGCTTCAATTAACCGGGCCATCCGCTTAGTTGGTCTTCTTGGAGACCTCGACGCGGAGAATAAGGTGCATGAAACCGTGACCGTCAAGAACGCTGCAGGCCTTCTCGGCATCACTGCGATCAGCGAAGGAGATGAAGGCGAAACCCTTGGCAAGACCGGTCTCGCGGTCCTTGGCAAGGAATACTCTGGTGACCCGGGCGACCCTGCTAAACAAGGCACGGAGGGAGTCTTCGTCGGCGAACTCGGAGACCTATATAACTTAATTAGTACCAACCCATGTAAACCATCCACCAGAAAACTTACGTTGGTAACACGCAGCGTCGCAAGATCATCACGATCACCAAACTTGCCACCACTACCACCCATCCGCTCACCCTCACCACCACCACCAGCACGCTTAGCGGGAGGCACATAGGAGCCACCAGGCTTCGCACCGGGGACCATAGGCTCGTCGCCCATACCGGCAGCAACATCGGCCGCACCATCGGCAGGGGCCATGGTCTCCTTGAAGGGACACCGGGCGGTGAAATGCTCTCCGGAACAGATACGGCACTTGACTTGCTTGTCGCGAAGCTTATCCTTCATAGCCTGGGCGTTAGGATCGTTGGCCTCAGCCTTCTCATCCTTGCGCCAGTTCATGCTAGGCTTGAAGATCATGTTCTCAGCAACAGTGGTGGTGTTCTTGTTGGGGCCGGGCGGGTCATTGGCGGAAGCACCGAACTTAGCCCACGTCTTGCGGTCAGCAACGCGGGGGTTAAGCTTCTCAGTCTGGCGGATAAGACGGATGCGACGCGTCGTCTTGACCTTCTGGTTCTGGTCGTTCAGAGTGTAGCTGATGATAGTCTTGGTGCCGTCCTTGTTCTGGATCTCCTGGGTAGGGGGCAGCTGCTCGGGGCCCTGGTCTTCGACCTCCTCATCGTCAGCCCAGTCGTGCCTGGCGAGAAAAAAAAAAGAAAACTTGTTAGATCAAAGGGTTCCCTAAATTCGACAGCAATTCTTCTGCGTGCTCCTTCTGATTGTCGTCTTCAACCCCACCATCCTCATTAACCACCCAGTCATGCAGAGACATACTTCTTGGTATCGATAGCCGCCATTTTGTTGGAATGAATGTTACTAAAACAAGGAAAAAAAGAATCCCAAAAGAGTGGTGTATATCACAAACGTCTAACACTCGTGTAGCAAGTATCGCGAGGGGCTCGAGTTACGATTGTCACAATGCAAATCTCGTAGTGGGGTCACTCGATTTGGCCTGGCCCGCTGCAACTTGCAAGGCTTCGCAATGAACGAATTTTGGCTTTTGGTGGGACCGCAGCGCCACACTATGACATATTTCTCGTAGGATTTGTGTGGCGTTACGCATAAACCTCCAGCTTTTTCTCCCGACAGTATACTGCAACGACAGGGGTATGCGCCACATCATGTTGGATTCATAGAGCCTCCAAAGCATTGTTCATGATTACACAATGTGAAGAACAGGAAAATAGTAATTGATTCAAGAAACCAAATATATGATACAACGCCAGACTACAGACTAAAACTTAAAATTAAACCCACAAAAACGCCGAATTGAACCTGCTTCAAAGAGCGAACCCCAAGATATCACATATCAAAACATGACCCACGAATAAAACCGAAAATACCAATATGCCACCAAGTCTCTCAAATATGAGAGGCTTCAAACACCAATCACCTCTTCTTTCATATATTCACACACTCATTTCCGCATTGGAAGAGCGGGTAACGCCCGAGTCGGTGGTGGGGCAGGCGGTGGCGGCAGATCCATGATGGGCATACTAGCTCGCTTGAGAGCATTCTTCTTCTTTTGTTCAATGTTACTGTGATGAGCCCATCCGTGTTTGGGATGGAACACGGTACTCATCTTGACAGGTGCATCGAGTGCTGATGGGAGACCTCCATGTACCGAACACAAGCCTTGGGCAGGAACCGTTTTTGGTGTCTTCTTAGGGAGCAGAGCACTCAGAGAAGGCTTGTTCTGGAGTTTGTTGAGCGCAGGTACCAGTGGAATGTCAGGAAGAGGCTTGAGCCGGGTCATTGTCTGATATGAGGCCTCCGTTTGATATGAAGCCCGCTTTCCAAGTGTTGGCGTCGTCGGCACCAATCGTCTAGGGGCCTCAGTAGCCTCCATAACGAAGGACTTACGGAGTGTCTGGCCTTGAGCTGAAGATGGATGAATAGAAGCCGAGCTCTTTTTGGGCGAAATAGACACTTTGTCCATGCTGACAGGTGGGCCGCGCATCTTGGGTGTTTGAGGGCGAGCACCTGTTGGTGAACGTGGCGACTTGGGGAAGCGAGGAGATTTGGGGGTGGCAGGTGACATCATGGAAGCAATGTGGGCCTTTGGCCGTGGGCTCATTGCCAAACTGGTACGGTTAGCCCGAGACAAGTCCCGAGTGCTCTGTGGTCTGCGAGGCGAAGGCGATGGAAGTAATGACCTGGCAGTAGGTGACGTGAGGTTTAACGTCACTGACCGAACCCCAGTATCAAGCTTGAGTCTACTAGTCCGTTTCGAAGGGAGAACAGAACCTATAGTAGGAGATTGCGGAGGAGGTGCGCTAGCTGGTGTCAGGCAATCCACGATATGCATAGGCGAGCGAAAGGTGTTGGCGGTGGTAGGTGTAGCACTTGATTTACTGGAACGAACAGGCGAATCTTCAACAGTCGGAAGTGTACAAATAGCTGCCGGAGGCATCTTTCTTACGCCAGAGGCCCGAGAGGTTTCCCTGAACGACAAAGTATCGGCTGACGGAGAGCGAACCACGGAGAAACGACGACCAGAAGCATTGGGGACGGAGAAATTTGGTACAGACAAGTTGGAAGAGCCACCGTTTGAACCACTAGGAGTTAGGATCTCAAGAGACGACCGTTGTCTGTTGGATTCGATAGACCTAGCAATAGAACGGAAAGAAGAAATAGACTGAACAGAACGGCGCTTTTCCTTGTTGGAGCTAGCAAAGCTAGTTTCAGCAGTCTCAATACCGTTAGCAAAGGTAGAGCGTGTAGGTGAGCAAGTAGGGGACGCGTTGCTGTTGGCAGAAACTGAGTTGGATGATATGATGGAGGAAACCACCGAGACACGGTTTGGGTGGTCACGGAGACGCTCCAACTGGCGGCCATTGTGAGAAAGGGCAGAAGAGGTAGAATCATCATCTGCGCCATTTTCGGCGATGGGTGACGGCATCTCCATGTCGGAAAAGCTGTTGCGGTTGCTACGGCTATTCCAGCTAGCCGTCGAAAGTTGGTCGACCGACAGGTTCTTTGAAAAGCGAGCAGGATCACGGATAACCAGATTGCGCTGGCTAGCTTGGGGATGCAACCGGTCATTAGATACGGGTTCAGCCTCCCCGGTCTCGGTGACAAGCTTCTTGCCGCCAAGAGATTCGATTTCACGTCTAAGAATAGCGATCCAGCTGGTCATGTCGTCGCCATTTTCAAAGACCATGAGAAAGTTGTTGGCGTGTTTCTTCTCCATGATACGACTAAAAATGGAACGCGAGTCGTTGGTCATAGTGCCATCAGATTCCATAGCAGAAGAGACCTGAAGAACCCAGTGCTTGCCAGGGAAAACGTCAGCAGCAAAGGCAGCAGAGTCCTTGCCGAGGGTGAGAATCTTCTCGGGAAGTCTGTCATAAGCACCCTGGCCTGAGTACTGAAGGAGGTATCCCGAAGTAACCAGAACAAAGATTTTGTGAGTCCAGTCAAAACGAGGTAAAGAAGGGTTCCGACGGTGAGATTTGCTCTTGCGAAGAGTTGCAATAGCATCAACAGCAGATTTAGGCTCACCATCAGCTTCCAATACAGCCGCCTTAGCCTCTGCTTCCTTAGCGGCGGTTTTGCGGTCGTGTGCTTTGAGTATGACATCAGCAGAAAGTGAAGAGGCAGGAAGACGACTGTGTTTGATAGCTTGAGGGTAAGCTCTGAATAGAGGAGGTGGGTCCCAAG
Organism: Huntiella bhutanensis; assembly: GCA_002018275.1. NCBI lineage: Eukaryota > Fungi > Ascomycota > Sordariomycetes > Microascales > Ceratocystidaceae > Huntiella > Huntiella bhutanensis. Next base: position 126,177 of record MJMS01000005.1, on the reverse strand, counting down.
TGGCGATTGGAGTCTTGACAGTCTTGTACAAAGGTTGAGTCGAAGGGATGGCGCGTTCTCCATGTGAAGATGGGACTCTGGGAATTGGAACTCCGGCTGGTGGTGAAGAAAGAGGGCCTGGCTCATCGGAGCTCGAGGCGAGCTGTGTATCGATAACGATGGCTGGACGACGGTTTTTTGAGGACCTGAATCTTATAGTCCTTTCGTTGGGGTTTCCGCGAAGCGTATCCATGGACAACATCTCAGCGAGAGTGCCGCGGATTTTATGTGTTGACTTCCCAGAAGGTTCACGAGAGAGTGTGTTGGTCACATTTGGACTAATGGGACCCGAGGTACTGTTACGGGACGAGGTTGATGGCCTACCGACAGACTCGGAATCGTTACTAACAACTGGCGACAAAGGGGTAGGTTGAACTGAAGACGACGCGGCGGCCTCTTTAAGTGATAACATGGATTCTTTCCGTAGCGAGCGGTTAAACAGATTCCGCAACCCCAAGCGCGATTCCCGGCGCATCTTTTCTGGCTTGAGTGGAACACGCATGTCGTCGGTAGAAGGTGTAAGCTCAGAAGGCCGTAATCGTCTGACTGGGATAGAAGCGGTAGATTGGAGATTGTCCAATGGAGAAGTGGACTCTGGTGACCGGACATTGGCGGTCGAAGTCATTGGTCGCCGGGTAGAGACGGACATTTTGAATGTGAATTTTGGGTGGTGGTTGGTGAACAAGAAAGCGGTCAGGAGATGAAGAACTCAATACCGAGACAATAAAAGACCGGTACAGTGGCGAGCGGAGAGACTTAGATACAGCGGGAACGAGGTGAAACAAAACACCCGGGAGCGGCAGTTGTGTGAAAACTGTGGCGTTTGGTGGAGCTGTAGATTTGGGGAGTCAGTCTGGGAATTGTCTCTAGAAAATGTCTAGAGCTGTCTGTCTGGTGATATTGTATAAGCGTAGAATTAAGTGAAAAACGAAAACAGCGTGGTAAAAGACGTCAAAAATCAAACATTAAGAGTAAAAAAAGCAAAACTGGAAAAGACAAAAAAAAAAAAGAGAGACTGGGGGTGGGATAGAGCAGAGATCAAAAAGTGAAGCCGTTACAGCGAAATATCAAGAGAGCGTGAAATAGTTGGATCGGGGGTCATTAAACAAAAAAGAGTGGACGTAATGGCAACAGACAAAAGGAAACAATAAAACAGTTGTGGCGGTTGAAGAACCGGAAGCAACTCAAAAAAAGACGTGAGTATAAAAAAGAAAGAAAGAAGAAAAAGAAAAGAGGAAGTTGAAAAAAAAGCTTCACGAAGTAGCAACAACTGACGTAAAAAAGCCCAGGAAATCGGAGGCAGGTAGGAAGCTCCGGGCCAGGGTACGATATAAGCGGTTGTTTACTATTTGGGGAGTCGTTGACGAACACTTTGACGTCTGCGAACGGGGAAAGAGGCGAAGAGGTAAAAAGGTACAAGCTCTGTGGTAGTAATGGAACTTGCCCGACTAGGACAAGTCTTAGTCTTGAGCAAGATGACTGGCTCCTTGAAAAAAAGCAATTCAGGAAGAGAGCAAAAAGCAACGTTAAAAATTACCGCAGCTGACTACAGCGGTTCTTGATAATTATGTAGATATATGTATATACATGTGCAATGTGGGATTTACCCGCCACTTTGAACGGCTGGTTCGTTTGAGAAGCTCATTTGTTTCGAAATCTCAGTCTTGTGGCTGGTGACTTTCGCATTTGTCCTCGCTCGGTAGGTTTCCGCGTACGCCACTGGACAAGTCACTGGACAAGTCACTGGCGTCTAACACGGACCAGGGTAACAATCAAACAGACAGACTTGAAGATAATAAACACTTACATTGAAAAAATAACAGAAAACTATGCTTGGTCAGTGACCAACAGGCGATATTTGTGCGTGCAATGCACCCAGCAAGCACAATCTCGTAAAATGGCTGTGCGTATGAGTGAACGGACTCGATGAGTGGATGACGGTGACTATTGTGTGTAATTGATGGTGTCCTCCAGGGATGAATACAACGCCAAGTAGAACAGTTGACTTGTCAGCAGACAACTTATTATACTGGCTGAATGTACAGAATCCCACTTGGAGACAAAATCCAAAACTTTGGTCCGGTTGTGACACCCGCGTCAACTTGTCTCGGGCCTTTTTTTTTTTGCTCCTTGTACTGTAAGTAACAATAGAGTTACAGCCAAAGAAGCCCTCTCTGCAACACCCAAGTTGCACTCGGTATCCTCCCAATCAGAATGGCCAACAAGACAGTCGCAACAGGGGCTGAAGACAAGAACAACAGAAGGCCAGGGCTGTTAACGCAGTGGCGACAAGAAAGTTTTAGAACTGGCGGTTAACTAAATCGTCGATTGGTAGCATGTGAAGGTGCGTGCCAGCCAAAGAAAGTTGGATGATGCGATGTTTGTTTTATGCGGTAGGCGCAGGAAAGACGTAGGATTATGTGGGATATGCAAAGACGTGAATCGTAAAAACGTTTGTTTCGTTCCCAAAATGATGATAGGAATGAAGGAGGAGAATAAGTCGTACCAAAAAGCAAGCAAATGAAGAAGAAGAAAAAAGGGCCAGAAATGTAGTGTAACCCACCAAGACATCAACAAAAAGTAGAAGAATCAAGACCCGTCAAAAACAGAGACAACAAGAACGGTCAAACAGAAAAGACAGAGACAGACCCGTCTTCATATCTTCTACCGAGCCATCATAGCAGACCCAGGTCCTCGCTCTCTGGCTAATTGGCCCCGACAAGGACCGACTGACAAACGACCATCGCCTCCACTAGAATCCCAGTCGCCATCCCATCACCATCACAAGAAATCACAGTCCGTGAGAACAGCGCTGGGAAACGAAGAAGGGTTGTTGCTCAATCTTGTTGACAGACGAGACGAGGACCACGCACAGGGTATCTTCACAGGGTATTTTCATAGACTTTTTCTCTATACATGGTCTTTTAGTTGGCTTATGTTATGACGCTGTGGCCGGAGTTAGATGTGTACAAAGTCTATACAACACGGGAAATGCACAAAAGTACATGGAACATACTTTCTGCATGTGTACATATGGATCTGAGGAACTATCATATGTACTCCTCCGATGCCGTACTTGATCAAACTTAAGGATCACGTCAAGCCACAACCACCACAGTATTCCCACAAACACCTCCGTCATCATTCACAAACAAAAGAATAAAAGCGTGTTAACTCAAACAACGCATTGATGTAAGCCCGGTCGGTATCTTCCACTAGTTCATCCATCAGCCCCAGAAAAAGGTTCACCAATTTCCAATCTAATCCATTTGTACAAGTCAACCCTAATGCAACCCTATGTACAACGTCCGTTTGTCGAGAGTTACTTCTTGTGCATTGCTTTTATACAACCACCGGCGATCTGCACCTCCGCGTTAGTTGCCGATTCCTTTTGTTGTAGCATTCGATCGGTCATTTATCGTCCCGCCCGGTTGTGATACTTGACAAGTCGCACAACATAATTGGTCATCACGACCGACCGACCGACCGACCGACTGACGAGCCTTGCACGACTATTTCGCCCAGACCGAGATAGAACCTTCTTCGGCAAGTCTTGATATCAAGCGACGCCACAAAACACTCAAAACCACGTTCTCTATCCCCTCCAGATTCATGAATCTCTTTAGTCCTAGAAAAAGATCAGCAAAAGAGAGGGAGACGCCGTGATTACTGATTTGCCTTCGTTTGAACATTTCATCGTCACAAGCAACGAACTGGCGATACTTTCCGTTTTCAGATATGAACATGGCCTGGGGCTGAAAAAGAGCGAAAAAAGGGATCGGAGATGCGATGGGCTACGTCTTCAGGGTACGATCGTCCTCCTTTGTTCCTTCCGGGATATAGAAACTAAACAACAACGTCTATCCTCGTTTCATGGTCGCCTTGTCGAATTTACAAGGACTTGGGATTATAGAAACAAGATGAGACTTAGAGAGAGACTTGGGATTTTCACACTTTCACAGCATAATTCCGTCATATTTCAAGATTAAGTTGAACATTCTATAGGGTTAATCAGGGTCTACTCGAAATTTTCGTGATACACTCAGACACGTCCATCCTAAAATGGGTTCAAGTTACGAACTAGGAAAGCCACGTCCACCTGAAGCAATACAGCCACCTGTCGAATCCTTTAGAGCCTCCATTCTATGAATTTAGAAGCTAGAAAGGACATATCAAACATTCGAGTCTTCTCAACTTCCATCTGACAGCATAATTCTTTACGGAATAAAGTCTAAAGAACCATATAATCTAGTGTTTCATTGTACCGCACCACCAAGTCAAGCTCGTGGCTGGAAACAACCGTGTCCCGTTACAACATGTCCGGAATCGTCGGTTATCTCGAGTTTGGACGCTCGTAAACAGTGCTGTACGATTCGTATATATCTATTGTATCTAAACAGGAATCAGACCCCAAACATTCTGTTCCTACAGTTCACCGGCCGGCATAACAAGTGGAGAAGAACAAACAAAAACACATGGCTGTTCCTACATTAGTGCAATCCAATCGATTTCCACTTAAACTACTTTTATAAATCTGCATAAACTACACCAAGATTATACATATGCACGCTCATTATCGCCTTACACCTCCAAAATCTCATCGTCGATCTCGTTTCCTCACTAGTTTTCTCTGAATTCGCCAATCCCAGCCTATCTCGTTCCACACAATCTCCCATAATCTCCGCCAAACTATGCACCAACATAATCGTTATCCCTCTAATTATGACGACCTAACCACCTCCATCGGCACAGACCCGGCCGTGAGTGTCCACTGTCAAAGCCTCCGTTCAAAAAAAACGTGTTTTTCAAAGTGCAAAGCCAGATTCTTGGGACGCGCAGTTCGAGGCTTGTGCTTTTTTTTTCAATGCGCCGTTGTCAAGAGAATGGCTTGTTTCCGGCAGGTCGGTGAAGAAAATTTGTCGACTTTGTGCTTTGGCCGTTGATCATTCGGCCGCAACCTGCCGCCAGCGTCTGACATCTTGTTCGGCCATTTCATTTTTTTTCAGTGACATCACAGGGATGGACTAGGGTGTTTGTTGGCCCAGCCTCCATGATGAGGATATACATATATGTATGTACGTGAGCTTTTCACGAGTCGATACCGGAATCGTAGGCGAATTTAAGTTTATGGAGAATAAAGATTCGATTAGGAAAGTAGCTTGGTTATAGTCTACCGGAAACAGATGCATCGTACATATATTGGTCTTTGCTTTTTGGTTTATATTAGTTTCCATGTCAATTCTCCACCTATATTGGTCTTGGGTGTGGCACCTCATCGACGATGATGTCGAGAATTCGGGGAAGAGTTTAACTATTTACCATTTTTGTTATAGTTAGATTATTAGAGTGGTTGGTATTCATACTAAAGTTGGGATATCAACGTCGTATGAAAGAAGTTGGTCTATCCATCTGAGGTCAAGTGGCCCATTTTGGTAGCTCTATGTTTCTACATGACAATATCATTTTGGTGAAGCATCTTGACTAGGTAATTTTCTGGTCGAGGAGTACTTTAAGATTCGGTAGACTTTTGGTCTCTTGATAGTTTGGTCGGTGTGGTCTCAAAACCCCGACCTTCACTTTCATCGGGCCTACTAAGAATGCCACGAAAAGTTTAACAATCAAATAAAGCAGCCCACGAGGCCATGAGATCATACTTGCCCCCGCAGAAACTCAAAAGCAAATGCATGACGTCGTTTCACTCGCGTATCTATAACCCGATATTGGTGATCAAAACTAAAATCGAAATGATCAAGGGACGAATAACTACTTGGGTTGAAATGCCTGGATTAAAGACCTGTAAGCTTTCCGAGAGATGTCTTCTTGGTCTGAAGAAATTTGGAATATGACAGAAGTGTACTTGGAGAGAAACCGGCTGGAATGTTCTGGTCATATGTTCATTATATATCATCGAAACAACACGCACGTGACTACCCGCAAGATTCCATCATGATACAGGTATTGAGTCATTTTATAAAACGGGACATGTATGTACACACCTCACATTCACCGGTGTACTGAACAAAAAGTCTAAATGACAACACCCAGATATCTCCTCACCCAATGGCCCACCAATGTATAAAACAACAGTATTGTGACGTGGCATACTGATACCCACAGCTTTCTCACCCTACACACTATAAAACCAAGATCTGCTGCATGTTACTGAGCTATGCGGTTCAATGGATCATCATTACTTGCCATCTACTCCTCAGCTCATGCATGTGTACAAATCCGAGTTATTTCCCATCTGCGATATTGTTTCATCATGGTACGACTAGAGGTACACTCCTATGGTAGACATCAATAGATCTAACATACATACATCACTAGCACCTTAGCGAACCGAACACCCAATATAACCCATATTTGGTCTATAGCGAACACCATATACTTCGCCGATAGACCCGACAAACGAAACCGACTGGATAATCTTCACATACCGATTTGTCTCACCACATGACCAAGGTCTACAAAGAATCACCTTCTTTTGTACCACAGTTCCCAGGCCCATTCCAATGTAGCACAGAAGCCTCGCCTCCCCCTTCAGAAAATGGCAAATTCCGTAGGACCGGATAACCCTAAGATTGCACACAGAATAATGACCCGATTTGACACGGAAAATGTGGGGGAGATTTACCGATCGACGTGGGTCTATGGGCATATAGTGGAATGACATCATGAATAACGTGGTGATGTTGAAGTCAGAGCAACTCACGTTAGTATCAGAGTGAAAGGGAGACGTTTTTAGACATGGAATCACATTCCTCAGGGGGATTTACCCACGGGTAGCCGACAACGTGATGCTGATTCCACTAGACACACGCAGTTACGATAACAGCTCATTAATGACGCCCTGGTGTTTATTCAAAGAGGATGCAATAACATGCGGTGGTTGGTGCCTTTCCGCTGTATAATGTTACTGAGGCACATATAGCGGTGCACCATTAAATATAAGCGTTCCTTTTAATATACATACTGTTAAACCTCAATTGCGAACAAGTGATTCCAAGATACACCCACTGAATGTAAATGTCTTGCTTTTGTGGGTGTCGTAGTTACCTAGCGTGCTCACGATTACACTATCCATATCAATCGTCAAACCCCTCACCAACTAACACTAAAGCAGAAAGTCCCTAATTCAGGCCATGTCCCGTCTCATCCAAATCACTACCGACACACAAACGACTCACGCAAGTACCGTCCTGCCTCCTTCACCTATCAAGAGTCACAAAACACCTCAGCACACATGCGCTTTCTTCCCGCTCCTGCCTGCACCAATCGCGTTAGTTCTATGTACATATGTACATAGGAAGGAGGAAGGGTACTTACTCTCCATTCCCAATCCGTTTTGAGCCCATGCTTGTCTTGTCCCCTTCACAGCCAAAAAAAACCTCCCCAGTGGCAAGGCCTTCTCCAACAGGAAACCACCAAAAACCTACGCTCGTAAAACCCAGAACTTTCTTTTTCCCCAAATTGATCTTCAACTTTATTCTTTATCTTTTCACCATTGGAACAACAATAACATCCTCATTCATTCCACGACAAAAGTCATCATGTCCGACACCCCACCCGATATCAATATGTCCGACGCCCCCGCACCCTCCGAGAATGCGGGGCCGACCATGGCAACCCTAACCCAAACAGCCAACTCGCTTGCTATCAAAGAAGCCTCCGAACTCTCCATGTTTCCCGTGCCTGTCGGCGGAAGCGCAGCGAACCCCACGGGAACCAAGTCTCTACACGCCACGGCCCTTCTCAACAGCAAGTTACAGACGGGTACAGGCGGTACCCCGACCAGTAAGTTTATATATAGAGATACCCCACATGACTCACTAACACCACCAGGAGCCACTTCGCCCTCACCATCGGTCCTCTCGGAGGCCTCGCATACAGCTCATGCCGGGTCAACCGCCTGCACACCGCGTGCCACCAGTCCCGCACCTACATCTAACGGGCCCTCGACTCTCGGAACTCCTCCTTCGGTGCAGACCCCCCCTAACCCCCTTCCTACCCGCCGCAAGTCCATCCTACTGAACGTACAAAGCTATGAACCCAACATGCCAGCCCCTGGCGAAGTCGCAACCTCTCCCGCGACCTCGCGGCGGCCCAGTTTTGGATTTTCGACTTTGGGAAGTTCCGCTGGGTCGCCTAAGAGGCTGTCTACGGGACACGGGAGACAGAGTAGTTTGGGAGAGATGCATCAAGAATTAGAAGTTGAGCAGGAGGCTCAGGTTGTAAGTTGACTGTATCCCGGGATATATGATAAGACTGACTAACACGCCTAGAACCGTCTTCTTGGGATGATCCGTGCCCAACAATCTGAACTCCAATCCCGTAAATCACCGTCATCATCTAACGCCATTGACGACGCCTTACCGACTACAAATAACTTTAACACCAATCACCCACGGTCTCGGCCTCCTAGTTTTTCTCGTCGTAGCCGCACTTCAAGTATTGACCCTGAAGCCGGTCCTTCAAATATCCCCCGCCGAACCTCCATTATTACATCCGCATCACGGATCCGTGGAGATTCATTCAGCGGAGATGGCGATGTAGGCCGTGATGAGAATGCTTACTACCAGGCTGAAGCTCAAATTATGACGCGGGAGAATCAGATGCTTAGACATCGTATCAAGGAGCTTGGTAAGTATTTGAGAGTTACTCACATCCAAGCTATATCGTAATGTTTCTAACCCATTTCATAGAAAAACAAGTAGCTGACCTTCACCGAAACTCACCTACGTCTGCTCATGACCCCGTTAGACCATCGGCCTTGGTTGAGTGTCGTATGGCCGAGGATGAGAAATAGAACAGCCTGTTTTTCTTGTTTTCTTTTCACGCATGTCTTTAGGAACAGCACATCTGCATTACTGGGCTGGCTTTTTGTTTATTTTTTTTTAGGTATGTTGTTTGGGTTGGCTGTCTTTCGGTACATTATTCTTCACAAGTTTAGGCGTTTTATGGGATCAATAAATCGTATCAAAAACATCACTCTCATCTTTACTTTCCATTTTGAGGGGACATCGTGAAATGACATTACAAACTGTCTATATAGTCTGCTCTCAACCAAAGACAAAAACGATTGGAAAGGAAAACATGTCGAATAGTAGTTCAGTTGCACGATTGATGACAATGGGGATCAGGGACACATAACATGGACATAACAGGGACATTAACGAACGTGATAGAGGGAAAACCAAAAACAAAAACAATGACTCGTTGCCAAGTCTACACTTAAAGAGAAAGTGAATGGAACAATCGATATGATGGCATAAAACAGGAAAGGAAGAAAACCAAATGTATAAAAAGGAAAGCAAAGAAACGTGGAAACCTCCGGACCGATACCCAGCCAAAACCTGAAGTATAAAGAAAAAGAAAACTACCAGTCCGAACAAGGCTCCGATGGAAAAAGTGCAGTGTATGGGGAAATGACGGGGTATTGCGAGAAACGACACGTGAAGAAGGGAATAACAAAGCAAAAAAACACCAGTGATAATAACAGAGAAACATGCAGTGAAGTGACAAGGAAAGGGGAATAAGTGAAGTGTATGCAGGGGACGGAAACGGGACAGGGAAGGGTAGTACAGAACCAAATAGATCAAGACTCCTCAGCTTAAAGCTTAAGCAACAGTCTGGCGCTTGACAAGCTCACGGGCCCAACGAGCAGTCTCAATGGTACGAGGAGCAAAGTCACGGCTACTCTTGGTCTCCTTGATGAGGCCAGTGAGCCACTCCTGCTGAAGAGCAGACTTGAGCTCACCGTTGGGGAAGGCATCGCAGAGGTCACTACACGGGACATGGTTAGTCGACTGTCAACATAGAAACAAAACTGAAAATATACACACCCAATAACACCCATGGCAGAGCGCAGAAGAGGCTCACTGCGGTTAAGGTAGTTGACAGCAATGCTGTTCAGCAGAGAGAAGATGGACTCAACGTAAGGCTGCAGAGAATTGGCTGTAAAAGGAGATTGTTAGTTAGCCATTCGCTGATTACCCAAATCAAAACTCGATAAAAACTTACCCTTTCCACTGCCCTTCATGGCAGGGATGATGCCACCCCAAGCATCCATGATACCCTCGCGGAGAGAGATCACGTAATCAACAAGATCGTAAGAAGAACCATCAGTAGGAGCATCAATAGTAGCAGCCTGCTGAAGCACCTGAGCAACAACAACCAAGTAGGTCTCGAAAGCACCCTCAATAGCAAGGGCAATGTCACCGAAGCATTGGAGAATAGTTGGCTTGAACTGGTTGGAAAGACTCTCACTGCGCAAGTTGTTGAGAAGGTAGTTCATGAACTGATCGCAGTAAGGCTGGGTGGCAGGGCCCAGGGAACGAGTAATGTCGCTGACCAAGCCGATAGCCATGAGGCACAGCGCCGGCTCCTCCTGGTTGCTAAGAGCGTTGTACAGGAAGGGGCTGAAGGCCTCCATGTACTTGATAAAGTCCTCACTGACAGCAGTGGACAGGGCACCAATGGCAGCAAAGACAGCCTCGGGCACTGGAGACTTGGGTCCGACAGTGGAGAGGATGCTAAGAAGAGCCTGCATGATGCGGTCACCCTGAGGCGCAATCTCGGTATCGAGGCGGAAAATGATGCCCTGGAGAACAGAGCAAAGAGAAGTCTGGATATCAGACAGAGTGATTCTGTCCTCGACTGAGACAACCTGCGACTGCATGGGAATGGTCTCCTCAAGGCGCTTGATAATCATGTCTGAGAGCTGGGCAACAGTAGCCAATGACTCGACAGCGGAGTTCTGGACAAAGGAGTTGATGACCTCGTACACAGCAGTGCGAGTGGATGAATCACAACTGCTCTGGCCAGCCATGGTAACGAGCTGCTCGATGCTGGTATTAAAGTGAGGAGTGAGAGCGTTCTGTTGGGCCGAAATGTCACCAGCGAAGCGCTCCGCCAAGTTCATCAGAGTCCAGCAGCACGAAGCAGCCATCTTGGGGTGAGACGCCAGGCCAGTAAACAGCGCCTCAAGGAGTGGCTGCAGGTGGGTGGCATCGATGGCCTCAGGGCAGGCCTCGGTAATGCGACCGAGAGTGTAAGCAGTAGAGTCACGAACGTTCACGTTAGCGTCGCTCATGACCTCAATCATGGCGGCAAGACCGTTACGAACAATGGGCTCCAAAACCTTCTCTTCGGGGCCCTCCATGACGGCACCGAAAGCAGATACGGCGGCATCACGCAGGTGCCAGTCCTCAGAGCCCAAGTTAGCCTCAACAAAGCTGAGAACGTGAGGGAGAATAGCCGCGCGAACAGCCTGAGCATAAAGAGACAGGCACTGGTAGGCAGCGCGAGACAGGTTGTACTCATCGTCAGTGGCATCTTCATCCTGCTTGGCCAACAGGTTGAGCAATTCAGGCACAACCTCAGGCGCGGCAACACGTGCAAAGTTGTAGAAAGGACGCATCTGATCCGAGTTCTCCACCTGAGAGTTCTCGTCCTCAATGTTGATTTCCTCCTCGCACACCGTGCTCCAGAACTCAACAGCCAGCTTGGCGACATCCTCATCGTCGCTGCGCATGCCGATAATGGTAAGACCGAAGAGAGCCTTCTCCATGTAGAAGCGCATGTTTTCGTAGTAAAGCGACATGATGCGGTTCAAGCAACCAAAAGCGCCCTGCTTGACACGGTCGTCCTCAGACTGCGTAGCCTCGCAAACAACCTGCATGATGTAGTTGCGCTCGCCCTCGTGCTTGAAGTTGTTACCGACAAACTCTAACGAGTCACCGAGAGCAGTGATGGCCGACAGGCGGACTTCAATGTTGGTCTCCTCTTGGCGGGCGCCTTGAACGACGGCTGTGAGAATAGCGTTGGAGTGCTGAACGAGCGAGGCGCGCAGCTCGGGGTCTTGGGACTCGCAAATGTAACCAATAGTGGTGAGCGAGGCCTGCTTGAGGTTGTCTGAGCCTTCGCTGATGCTCTTGACAAGGATAGACATAAGGTCCTGCCATTGCTCACGGGGCAACTCGAGAGCCGCGATGGCAGCAATAACTTGGGCGGAGGCGGCACCGGCACGAGCGTTCTGGGAGCCGAGAGTTTGGAGAGTCAAAGTCTTGATCTGGGACTTGGTCTCATCGTCCGTTTGTTGCAGCCACTTCGCCTGCAGTTCCGGCTGACGAGTAGCATCTCTGGCAGTAAAGGCGTTCTTCAACGCAATACCAGCAGCGGCTCTGATGGAAGTGTCGTTTTCCTCCTTAGCAAGCTCTTGGACGAGCGAGATCAAGTAGAGAGGCTATTGTATACAAGAATAGTGTTAGTGTACTGTGCTACAGGGGGTTAAATACAGGAAGCCGCTAGAGGTGGAAGGTGCAGGTGCAGGTGCGGTGCAAGGCTGTGACGGAAGACAAGGGCAGACAGGGCAGACGACAGATAGAGAGCGATAGAGAGTAGACGACAAAGGGAAGCGGTGAGTGACACATTGTGACACATCTTGACACATCGTGATAGACGGTCGTGTAGACAGCAAGACTGACCCCTCATGTAGCGATTTGTTCGTCTCTGTCAGCCGACGCCTTGCGACCGAGAAGCATATCACATGCAAAGCCCGCACGCACAGCAGCTACACCATCGAAAAACAATAGCAGCAGCATTAACGTACAAAGTTGGTCTCGGCAGCCTGGGCCAGGGCCTGTTCGGCGCCATTTCTGGTCGCGGCATCTACGGTGGGGAAAAGATTGAGTCAGTACAGACATGATGTGGTGACATGTGATTTCACATCTAGGGTAGAGGGGTTCCATTGAGGAAGATGCAGACCGTCGTCAAAGGTCACGAGATATTTTTTTGTTTCTTTTTCGCTTTTCCCGGGTTGACGACGGTGAAGCACCCCTCACTAAGCTTAACCCCTCGCCACTTGAGATAGCTCTAGTGGTGACCCAAGACAAAAGGAACAAACAGCGGCGACATACCAGGCGACAGAGAGTTGGTAAGAACACCAGTGATCTCGGACATTGTGAATTGTGGGGTTGCTTTTTTTTTTTGTTCTCAAAAGGCTGAGGATAGAAGGAGGAAGGGTTGATGGACGTCGGAGCGGAGGGCTATCCTTCGGTGTTGCTTGACCAATAGCGATGCAAGAACGGCCAGGGCGGCAGCGGACAGCGTTCAAATGTACGACGAAGATGGAAGATAACCGAAGTGAAGGCGGATGTTCCTTTGTCTTAATACGTGGTCCCAAGAAAGCACCGTGATTTTTATTTTTCGTTTCCGCCGGCAGTCGTGATGGAAAATCTCGCAGAGATGATGATGCCAAAGTGTGCCGTTTGGAAAGTGTGAGGAAGAAGTTTTGAGAGAAAAGAAGAAGGAAAATAGTTCAAGGAGAAATAAAGGAAGGCAAGTTATCTGTGGCCAAAAACAGGAGGGACGAGAGAAAGAGCGAGGGATGAAGAGAGTGAAAGCAAGTTTAGAGAGCGAGAGAGACAAGTTGATAAATGGTATCCTGGCTCGGGTCCTATTTTTCTCAGGTAGGTCGACAAGCGTCAATCAAGGAAGAGGAGTTTGGGGAATTAAAACCGCTTGAGTAGGGAAAAAAAATCAGAAGGTTTTTGGATCAACAGAAAAAAACGAGTCGGAAAAAAAAGCGAGGTATGTGTGTAGAATGTAGTCACAGAAGGTCTTTTCATGGATGAGGCTGAAATAGGGTCATAAACGGGACAACTGGTTACAGAGACAAGGCTGACAAAGAGGGTGCAGTACACACGGTATGTATAGTGTAATGCAGTGCAGGTGACAAAATAGAAACCAGCAGGAAGCAGAATAAAGACCCGTGAAGTGCGTATAAGGAAGACGAGCTGTAACCAGCAGGCGAGGCCAAATCCAGCAACTTGATCAAAATATGGTGCTGTTTTAGGAAAGGTGCTCCAAACATTGGGCTAGACTAAGAAACCACAAAGCTCAACTACCTGTTACAACAGGGGGTTATAGGCGTCTACATGCACGGCACACAACAATGCCTAGCCTAGTTGTCATAGAGTTTAAGCAGTTAGTTCCCTAAGTAACAGGTGCAGGCAGTTAAGTCCCATTAGGAAAACAGTAACAACGAGAGGTGTTTTACTAGAGCCGGACCAGTCTTTAGAAGGTGCTAGCAGCGAATAACAGTCTTTTGCTAAGACTCCCGTCACCCCGCCAAAATCAGGACAAATTCCCATCTACCGAAGAATCTTCCCGGGGAACGAGAACCACTCAACATCTGAAAAAATTCATTCTCCCTTTGTCCTTAGCCACCCGAAAAAAAAAGAAGAAAAAAAAAAGCATCCCATATCTGATATCCCAAGGGCTTGTCGTCCCACACCAAACGCGTTTAAGACGAGCTCAAAGGAGTCATCTTTTTAGGCAACCGTGGTTATATATTCACTGAAAAAAACACATGAAAGGAGGGGTGGGAATTACTCCATGCGGACAAATTCTAGACTCTGTTGACATCACCTTCCCTTCTTTCCGCTGCAGGCCGGGCCAAAAAAGAGGGGGAAGGAGGGGGAAACTCAAACTTGTAGTTCCGGTCAAGCATGTGAAACCAGCCCCTTGACTGGTATACTGTTACCCCGCCCAATTCATTGACAACATTGATTTAAGAGGGCAAGAAAAGAAGACGAAAAAAGGGCACTCTATTGTCAGTTCAACCAGAATGTCAGTCTGGCCTCATCGTCTCTGCACAGCAACGCAAGATTAACTCTGGGTCCCTCCATTCACAGCGGGGTTCCCCACGTCAAAGGGGCCTATTTGCAAGCTGTCTTGCTCATCGGTTCCAAAAGGCGGGGCAACTCTGACGTCCATGTTTTAACCCTGGCTAGGGTGCGCTATGAGGAGAAAAATCAAGGACTATGATTGGCGGGAGACAAATAGGCAAGATGAGTAGACATCATTCCGCCCACATCACATTGTGAGTGCATGAATGACTTTACAAGCAACACAGCCATACAATCCCACAGTTACAAGTCGTGACGTTGCAAGGCAGAGATTGACATGTCAGCTCGAACCCCATCAACCAGATGTTGAAAGGCTCTCACATCCTGGCCGATGCTGAGTCCGCAACACGCAGAGCGTTAAAAAAATCGTAAAAATCCCTACACCGGTCATCACGCAAACTCCGAGATTCTCCCATCTTCTTCTGCCATCCACAACCCCGCTCAGCACGAGGTCCTTGCCACAGACCCTTGCACAGAGACCCTGTATTGCATATCTTCACGTGACCAATGTTTTTGTGTAACTGAGGAACAAAGGAAGCGGGACTAACAGCGTAGCGAATCACAACCTTGGAACTAAAATCAGGAACAAACCTCGGCGATTCAAATATGTGAATTCAACTACAATACCTCTCGTTAATCATATCGCAAAACAAACCCGCAAAGTAAAAAAAAAAAAAAATCGAAAAACCCAAGAAACCCCAGAAAGGAACCAACCCATTTTTTCAACAAAGCGTTCAAAACCCTTATTTCTGATCCAGAATGGCCGCCAGGATCGGCGACCCCGGCGCCGGCGTCTGCGGGCGGCTAGCAGCGAACTGTATGGAACGGACAAAGTAAATTGGTTAGCACGATATGTATTAAGGAGCGCCAACAGGGAAAATGACGAAGAAAAAAACAACAAAAAACAATGGAGAGGAAGCAGGAAGCGGCCCAGGAACGAGCGGATCACCCAGCCCACCGGGCCAAGGAATCCGCCCTTCTCCGGGTTTACCAGCTGACTAACTGACAAGCTCCGTCGCTGTGGTAGCAAAACTTTTTTCAGGGTGGCTCCTCTTGTTGACCCACTGTGCCAACGAGCCACAGGGCCGACTCTTGGTAGCCGGCCCGCTATAGTAGTATAATACAGGAGTATGACAACGATAACAAGCAAAACAGAAAACCAAACCAAACGTGCAAACCCTTGGTATACCATAATGGGACAAGCATTTCCTTTCTAAAGCTTGCTCTCCCGAATGGCGCCATCGGGTTGCGGTCTAGCAGCCAGGAAGCAACTCACGTTACTCGCCGCACTCAGCAGCGCAATCAACGAACTCTGCACCACATCCTCGTGGATACCCACACCCCAAACCTTCTCCTTAGATCCTCCTACAGAGCACTGCACGTACGCAGCAGCCTTGACGTTGGCACCCGAACCGATGGCGTGCTCCTTGTAGTCGGCGACGTCCAGATCCACGCCCAGGATACCCCGCAGGGCACTGGCCAAACTGGAGATGGGACCGTTACCGCGGCCGCGGATAGTATACTCCTTGCCGTCAACCTCAACAACACCCTCAAATACACGCTTCATGTTAGTAGTGTCCTGGCTCTTGCCCTCAGTGGGTGGCGCAGGGCTCGACGTGCGATCGGGTGAAATAGAGTAGTCGATCAGCTTGAAACGCTGGCTCTTCTTGCTCAGAGAGTAAGTCGTCTCGAACAGCTGGGCAATCTCATCGGAAAGCAACTCGCGACCAAGCTTGTCGGCTTGCGTCTGAACAATCGATGAAAAGGCAACCTGCAGACCACGTGGCAGGTCGAGTTCCAACTTGCGCAGAATGATCCAGGCCGCGCCACCCTTACCGGACTGAGAGTTGACACGAATAATGGCCTCGTAGGTACGGCCAATGTCGTTTGGGTCTAAAGGCAGGTAAGGAACCTGCCAGTGGTCGTTGTCGCCCTTGCCGTTGGCCGTGCGAATCTGGAATCCCTTCTTGATAGCGTCTTGGTGGGAGCCAGAGAAGGCGCATACTACCAGAGAACCACCGTATGGGGCTCTGGCGTGTACAGGAATCTTGTTGCACAGCTCGACAGTGTCAATAACCCGAGTCATGTCGGAGAAGTCGATGTTGGGGCTTACACCCTGGGTGTACAGGTTCAGCGCAAGAGTAACCAGATCGACGTTTCCGGTACGCTCACCGTTTCCAAACAGGCAACCCTCTACTCTGTCAGCACCGGCCATTTGAGCGAGCTCAGCAGCGGCAACAGCGCAACCACGGTCGTTGTGAGGGTGCAGAGAGACACAGACGGTTTCACGGTTGGCGATGTTGCGGCAGAACCACTCAATCTGGTCGGCATAGATATTGGGAGTGGACATCTCAACAGTGGCGGGCAGGTTGAAGATGATGGGATTCTCCTTGGTAGGCTCCCAGGCAGCCTTGACGGCCTCGCAGATCTTGACGGCGAACTCGGGGCTGGTGTCGGAGAAGGTCTCGGGCGAGAACTCGAAAGCCCACTCAGTACCGGACTGGGTAGGGTCGTCCTTGGTCAGACTACGGACGAGCTTGGTGCAGGCGACGGCCTTGGCGAGGGACTCCTCCTCAGAGCAGTCGAAAATTACCCGACGGAAACACTCAGAAGTAGCAAGGTAAATGTGGATGATGGCCTTCTTAGCACCGGACATGGACTCAACAGTGCGCTTGATCAGCTCCTCGCGGCAGGGAGACAGGACCTGCAGCCAAACATCATCGGGGACTACACCGGGGGTCTCGATCAAGCTGCGGGTGAAGTCGAAGTCGGTCTTGGAGGCAGAAGGGAAGGAGACCTCAATCTCCTTGTAGCCCATTTCAACGAGCATCTTGAAGTAGCGCCACTTCTCATCGCGGTTCTAAGTGGCAAAAAGGTGGTCAGATAAAGAATTTCGCATATATTCGCGTATAGCACATACCATGGGGTCAACCAGCGACTGGTTACCATCACGAAGGTCAGTAGACAGCCATCTAGGCGCCTTGTCGAGAGTCTTGTTGGGCCATTGGCGATCGGGAAGGTTGACAGGCTTGAAGGGCTTGTACTTCTTCCAGGGTTCCTTGAGCCTTTTGGTAGAAGCAGTGTTAGCGAGGTGACGATGCAGCAAAGCGAAAACGGCCAAAAGCTTATGACGTCGACTTACATAGGCATTTTGGATTATATGTAAGACGGAAAGCGTAAAAATGAAAAAGAAAGATAATTTAAGGAGGAAATCTCAAGGAAACAATATGTTCTCTAAAGATAGTTTATATCCTCGTTTTTGGTGACAAAACGACTGAATAAGAGAATAATAGGTCTGAATAACGGAATTCAAGAAAGGTTATTCTGGTTATTTGCCCTTGGTCGCTTTGGTGGGGTCAGAGTTTTTAAAGCTTGGTTTTGGATGACCGAATCA
Organism: Huntiella bhutanensis; assembly: GCA_002018275.1. NCBI lineage: Eukaryota > Fungi > Ascomycota > Sordariomycetes > Microascales > Ceratocystidaceae > Huntiella > Huntiella bhutanensis. The sequence continues at coordinate 108,051 of MJMS01000005.1, read as the reverse complement.
GGGTTGAATAGGATGCGCAAGCCGGACTAGTATACTAGGGTTTGGAGTAGGCTACGGTGAACAGCGGAATAAGACTCAACTAACGGCCCGTGTGATGTATCCGGCCATAGATGGACTCATGACATGTCATACGTTTGTAATAGAAGGCTGGAGGTAACCAAAACAGTCATGATCTAAATGAGCCACCATCTTAAGCCGTGAACATAGACATGTACATACGCCCGGCTTCCTCGTACAGTATTCACAGACGAGTGTTCTGTTCGGTTCAACGGCCCGAGCCATTAACCGAAGCTGTAGATTGCAGACGTCGATGACTGCCACTTGAGTCACAACCGGGTGTCTTGAGCGAGAGGGACAAAGGGCGTATGTACAAGTCAGGAACCGAAATGTACCTGACGTAACATTAACCCTATGTCCGTGCATATATACCCTAGATGTCACTAATACTCCGACAAAATTCCCGGCTATACAGGTGTGAACATGACTCCGACAGCCACCCGGTGCATCGCTCAATCGATCGGCCTGTGCATGTGAGAACAAGGCTGACTCTGAAATACGGGCTTGTATACATTGTGGAGCATAGATGACGACATTGACTCACGATAATTAGGGAATACTCAATATTGGACAGAATCATGCAAAACATCAATTGATCTGTGACTGACTGACCAAACTCCGCTAAAGGACGTCGCATCCGACAAATTAACCGGGAACCAAAAAAAAAAGCAACAAAAATGACATGAAAAATCAAAAATCCCCAAACCCAGCAAGAAATTAACCAAAGACGCCAGCCATGCACAATATATACAAAACAAAAATCAAAACCATCTACCACGTAAACGACTCTTCGACAAAGTCGACAACTGTGCCTTCATCCTGAACTTGCCGCACGCCTAGTCTGACATCATCGGCCAACGCACCAGCTCCGCATACAGTCACCATCATGGCACCTTGTTGCTCTTGGACTTCCTTGCGTAGCAACATTGGTACGTTTGGACGACCAGGGAACATCTGGACAGTAGCTGAAGCCGAAACGATCTCCCGCGGGTTCTTTGGCCGGGTGATGAAAAGCTGGATGCGAAGGATATCTTTGCGATTTGGCATGCGCAGGATAGCATCCATCCATGGCCGCACCCACTCTAGGGCTTCATAGTCACGGACAATCCAGACTAGAGTGAGCCTCCGAGTAGCAACAGTCCCGTCATTGAAGCCCTGGATAATTGGCCGGAGGTATGAAATTTGGTGGGTAATACCTGTGGATCCAGCAAAAAGCAGGGCATGACCATAACTTTCCAGGGCGTGGTGACCACCATAGGGGCCTTCAAAAGCGGCCGGGAGGATCAAGGGCTGATCACCGGCGGCTACAGCGCGGTTAAACAACTTGCGCGTAAAACCGGTCTGGGCGCCAATTACAAATGACACCGAAGTCTTCATAAGATGCTTGTTGGCGCGAGTAACCATGGTGGCTTTTTCTGATTCGGGGATGTTGTCGTTGTCTTCGATGTGCTCGACCCATGCGATACTGAATGGATGGTTCTCAAAAGGGCAGATATTCTTGAAACGGATGTAGGCATGAGTACCTGGGCGAACATCCAAGTAGTGAGGAAGGATGATTGTGACACGGGTAGTCTCACCAGGCATGGCCTCAACTAATGCCGAACTGTACCCCTTCTTAGAGATGTTACAGTAAACAAGGCGAATAACACGAACAACCCGCTCAATGAGCCACATGCTGATGATACCGATGATCCATGTGGTTTGTGGCAGATGACCCAACTCGGTAGTAAGGCAATGAGCAAGAGTCATTGCAAAGGTAACAAAAGCGAAGAAGATGTGAGCGGTAAGGAAAGTTTCGTAGAAAGCATGGCGAACAGGCGAGAATGATGTGACGACAATAGCGACCAAAGCAAAGGTACCAACAAAGCCAGAGCTAATAAACGGCTCATTTGTGAAACGGCGACCGACTGACTCCCAACCGCCATCAGCAGTCTGTACGTACATCCAAGTACCAGTGTGGATAAAAATCTCCAATACACACAGACGGCCGAGCCAGCGGTGAAAGAGGTTGTATGTGTCAAAAGAGATCTTGAGCATACCGATCAGCGGGTTGTTGCGTGTGGCCAGCAGCATAAGTGGGACCATGTTGACCATTCCAAGAGTACCAGAGCGGCCACGAAGATCGGCGTGAACGGCATAGTTGTTGGTGTTTGACCAGTCAAGGACAAGCAGATAGGCGATGTTGCTGAAGATGTAGATGGAAAGGAGAATAGAGTGAAGTCTGGATGGAAGAGTTCCCATGTTGGCAGCAGCTGAAAGACGGAACTCGCGGTTGTGGCGCTTATTCCATAGCGGGGCGTAGAGAAGATGTTGCTTGATACTCGGCATCCAAGAGCCACGAGCAAACTTCCAATAGTTTTGTTGTGATGCGCGGAGGTGCATAGAAGATACATGGCGAATATGCATCCATACGAGCTCTGAGATACGGATAGCGAGGATCGTCAAGGCAATGATACCCAAAGTCCACCACAAAACATCGATAAACAGGTAGTTGAGAGACTGGTTCACGCCACTGAGACCAGAATGATAGGGCGCAACAGTTGAAGTCGCAGAGATAGCATCAGCGGCATAGGCCCGCTCGGCCACCTGTTGGACTCGAGTCGGATCCATGACGGATGTTAGGAAGGAGGGGGGGAGAATAAAGCGGAAAGCGGGAAGGAGGAGGGAGAAGAGAGAATGTCAGAGAAAAAGGGAAACTATGACGTTGTATAAGTCAGTAAAGGGGTTCCACCATGACTGTATATAGTAGCTGGACAGGCACGACGACGACAGATAGGCTGGCTGGTGGAATGTTCGTCCATGGCCAGGGAGAGGGCCAAAGTACTTTGTGGCGACAAGCCACGCAAGTAGGGGTTGTACCCAGCTAGCCCGGGGTAAGGCATAACCGGACGTCGGCCAAACAAGGAAGCAAAGAGTAGGGCTTCACTGCAGATCCAGGAGCCAATCTTGAGAGTAGAGATTATGGCATCATGTGGATTTTGATATGCAAAGAAAGTGGGCAGTTGATAACCAAGTGAATTCCTGGAAACCAAGTACAAAGATGGGAGGGGGTGACAACGACGAGGACCCGTGTTTCCTAGTGGACGGCAAGACACACATGACTATTTGGGACCGGATTTGTCACCACAATGAGACACAAAAGACACAAAAAGCGCTTGCAAAATGGGTCGGCCATGTGCTGGAACGCAGGTCAACAAGCCAAATTAGTGGCGCCAGTCGAGTTCCACGACGGGAATGCCAAACAGGAAATGCAGACTTACCTGATTCTGGGCTTCGGAAGACAAGTCTAGGGAGTACTGTCTAGGGAAAGGTTTGAAGGAAGTTGCCCTTGAAGAAGTGGAACTGGAAATACCAGCAGAACAACGACGCACAGAAACCAATTGTGGTTGTGCAATATAGAAAAGCAATTGCCAAGCCCGTAACGCAAAACTATAATTCTGTGAATGATAAGGTGGAATAAGAAAGAGCCGTGTGTAATTCCGAAAAGGGAATATTCACTACCAAAACGATAAAATAAGGGTTTGGGATGATCGACAAAAAGGAGGGCGAGTGAGTGACTGGAAAAAAAAAGTGCGCTCCAGGGGCAGTATTTGGACAGGAAAGTGATGTGCCTTGATAGATGATTGCATGTAAATGAGAGACGAGAGAGAGCCGGGAGACGACTACGAGAAAATAGAGGGAAAAAAGAGTGAATTCGTGTAAGTCGGTGTCGGGTTCGGTGAGAGTATAGACGAATCTCAAGGCCACAGGCCGAGAAAGAACAAGGCAAGACCGAAGTTAAGGAAAGAGAATGGGAACAGCAGTAGTAAAGAATGTGAATTTCCGAGGCTGGAGAGTGCGGCCTGTGTGTTTGAGGCCAAGATCGCCGTGTAAAAATAGCAAGGCAGATGCTAAAGTGGCGGGGTAATCAGACAACGGATCGCACAGCGGCCAGTTCAACTGGACAAGACGAAAGCAATCGCAAATAGATCATGAGAAAGACGAGGGAGTCAAAAACAGGAGCGACGGCGTCTTTTAAAAAGGAAAACAACCGCGCAGGCGCAGAAAGTTAGAGACCTCTCCCTCTACGAATCACGCTGCGCGACGCAGCTGCAGAGACACAAACGAGCGACGGCTCAGCCAAAGGAGGGAGTAGGACGCCAGAGAACAGGGGGTTTTGTGGATGTTGACTGGGTTAAACGAGGATGGATCATAAACTAGCTGGGACGAGGCAAAGTATAGGACAAATTGAGGCGACTTTGAGAGCGCTTTTGGCATGTGGTCCACTGGGTATTAAGTGGGGGAGGGGCAAGGAGAAAAGCTAGTTCTGTCGCAGGTTACGGTGAGTGAGTGAGTTTGATCAAGTAATGACGAGAAAAAAGTGATGGAGCTGATCTTGGTTCATGATGATGATGATGATCTCAAGGAAGGACAAACACAAGGATGGGATGATGACCGGCAAAAGTTTCTCTTCTTAATTTGATGGATGTCGGGGGAGAACGGGCTATACAATCAAGCATGCACTGAATCATTACAGCAAGATCTACAAACGACAGCCCAGAAAAAAGTTCACTTTCATGATGCCATGGGATAGACGGCATGTTGGTTGGTCAGTCAATAGCAAGGGTCACGCCGTAAAAGAGCAAAAAATACCGAGCACGGTTGATATAGTGGCTCTTCATCTGAAGTGCCGAGGAGCCAAGTTACTGGGCATTCTTGGCTGAGTGGGTGGGCAGATAGGCCCTATATTGAGGTTTTTTACAGGATATTGAATTGGGACTTCGTATACGACCTTTCTCTCACCGACCCAGACCTGACGATATACATTGGCCTCCATTACTCAGCCACCAATAAGCCAAAGTCACCGCAGCCGCCCAGAAAAACTCTACTCCGTGGCAGTCTCTCTACAATATCCAAAGTCACCACACCACCATGCATCTATAATCTCTCCCGCCGTGAAACCCCATACATCTGTACATCACGAACTTCCACCAACCTAGTTCCCTAACCAGCCAAGTCAGCCAGAAGCCAGAAGCCAGCCCCCCATAAGCGCCACCAAAAAGCCCCAGCCTATAAAACCTTTCTCGAAAAGGAGCCTTTGTATCCCCAATCTAGAACCATTGGCTGAGCGCCGCCAGTGTCGTAGGAGGCTCTGGTGCTTGTTGACTCGCTGTGTAGGTTGTACGGCGTTGGCGTTGCGTCCACAAAAGACAGTGTAGCGGACGTCCGGAGTTTACTGGCTGGTTTTGCTTATCCGTTCGATCGTGAGTTGACGAGCGGTTTACCGCCTGACTTATTGGGTTCTAGCCGCCGTCTTGTTGAAAAATCAGCTCATTAAAAGACAATTTTCTCACCATCCATTCGACCTGCACTCGACCATAATCACGTCTTTTAAATCATCCTAAATCCCGATATCCTGCAACACCTCCGGAATCCCCGTCCATGCCCTAAAAAACCACCAATTCCAATGGTTCAGTTGGTCCGCGTTCCAGGAACCCGCTTCAGTCTTTTTTGATAGGCACATGCTGATGTTGGATCATGTCACGTCAATCCATCCTTCAAGGCACACATGCACATATGCATAATAGACAAACAAATAATAGCGCAAACAACTTTTCCTCAATTATGTTCCCAAAACGTAGTCTTCATCGTTGTTTCTAACAATAGGGTTACAAACCCGAGAATCCGAATTTACCCGATAATTACCCAAACATGGACCAGCCAAAAGCTTGACGACGCCAACCAACGGATGCCGGCGCAGGAAGAGATCAGTTGCGATTTTTGAACGGCGCATTCATTCACTTATAGAAATCATGGGTGCTTCTTCGTCCAAGCCGGCTCAAGAGTGGAAGGCGTAAGTTTTAGTGTTTCCGAGGTTTCCCGGGTCAATTAGTGTTGATAGTGATTACTAACGAGATTCCATAGCTCCGGTCTCACCGGTGTCTCTCACGAACTCATTGAGACTCTTCAGTCCAACAAGGAGGTGAGTTTCCAAAGCTTTCATCTTTGATGTAACCCGGTTTAACTAACCCCGTCCCCACAGACCGACCAGACCCGCGCCGCCCTTCTCGAAGCCCACATAACCTCCCGTGTAGCCGACGCTCTATCCACCATCAGCGCCAACGAAACCGCCCGTCTCCAATCCGCCCGTGCTTCTCTTTCCTCTCCTGAAGCTAACATCTCCGATACCACCCTGGACAGCCACGTGGTATCCCAAGAAATCGTTGCTCTGCGCGAGAAGCTTGCGTCGCGCCGGGAACTCCGGGGTCTTCCTAAGGGTGTGGAGGATGCGCGTGGTGAGGTTGTTAGATGTTTGAGAGATAATGATAGACGGCCGTTGGATTGCTGGAAGGAGGTTCAGGCTTTTAAGGAGGAGGTTAAGGCTTTGGAGAAGAGCTGGGTTGAGAAGGTTACTGCGTAGAGAGATTGGTGTATAGCTTATGGAGTGTACGAATATAGCAAAATAAGGTTTGATTGATTTTCATTCCACGTGACTTGTATGTGTGTATGTGTAGTTTAAGACTCGGTAATTTCAATGGTTTCACCACCATCGGTATCATCCGTCGCCGCCTTCCGTGCCTTTTCTTGCTCAAGCTCCTTCTTCCTTCTTAGCCCCTCTTCACGTAGTCTTTTCCGTCTATCTTCTTTATCTTCCCACACAGCGCCCTCCTTATTCAACTTTTCTCCTTTACCCTTGAGAGCTTTTGCCAACTCAACTCTAAATCTCTCAATGCGTCTTTGATTTTCTTTGAATCTCTCATTTGCAAGTGTCATGACGACATCGAGATATGCCTCAGGGACATACAAAGTTGTCTTTTCGTCGATTCTGTGACCGAGAAGACTTTCAAATCCTAGACCCATGGACCGAACGGCAACTCGGGGGGTAATTGGGGTACCGGGTGGATTTGATGTGATATTCAACGAGCCACTCTCCCGGAAGCCAGCCTGGAATGCAGCTTGAAGAACACATTGTGCGTGTTTTGGAGAGGACGTAAGAATATGAAGAATCTAACTTCGTTAGCATGGAACTTGAATATAGAGAAGGGTATATACCATAGGTTCAAACTTGAAATGAACTAATCTCTCATCCCCCTCCGCTACTCTGCATTCTCCCGCCGGTCCACCAGTAACTCCTAAAGTCTCTCTCCAACTCTTATCACCCTTTTCAACAGGATCATGAGAAACAAACAACCAGGCACCACCGCCACCCTTTCCACCAACTGCCGCAAGTCCTCTTTCACCGGCTTCCTCAGTATCTTCTTGTTCCTCGGGAACAGTTTTCTTTCTTCCCTCAACAAACACACTAATCCGTCCCGCACAACTACTCGTGGTAACCAGTCCTTTGACCCGATTAATCTCTCTAATTAACGGAATAATCTGTACATCCACGGACCCCTTTGGTGACAAGTCCGTATAGTCCTCATCCGGTACATCAAGACCCTCCAAAATCTTAGCCTTTTGTACCAAAAAAGCCTGGCATGGTTCCTCAAAGTCGCCCATTGTATCGTTTATACTCATCACCACAAACACACAATCTGATATCTTTTGAACCCTTTCGTAATCAATCAATTAAACCCCGACCGTCCAAACTAACCCCACCTGAAAAATCTCAAGTAACACAAAACCCCCACCCATCCTAAACCAGCAAGTCCAATTATCAAAATCACCTTATTCTAACCAACAAGGCAATTACCCAAACTAGAAGGCAATATCTTGTTGTTCATTCTTCCGAGTCCACAAAGACCCGATCATACAAGGGGCGCGGACCAACGGTTTGGTGATGTGTAGGTTCTTTCACCTGGTTGGTGGGGGTCACTGAACGGGGTTATTGGATGGGTGATACGGCGATGTGATCGGATCACCGGAATGAGGTCATTTTCAAAGAGAATGAGGTCAGATAGAGTTTTAACTCTAAGAATATGTACGACATTATTGAGTTTCCTGTTTGGAATGGTCTACTGATTATTGGTTGAGTGGCATGCGCATGCATAGATGAGGCTCTTGTTGACAGCGGTAACTGATGAACCATGCCACTAATGGGCTAATTATATCACGAGTAATGTTATAGATTGTTATTGTTCCCAAGAGTTAGTGAACTTCGGACAACTGTATGATGGGTTCAGACGTGACATTTAAAATAACATCCATACCAACAAGGCAGGTGGTGAATAATGTTAAACCCTAAATCCGTCTCACGTGGTAGGAGGGGATAGAAAATCCGGTCACTCGGTGATAATGCTTACACCCGAGGTGTCGTGTGTGCACTCAAGAGGCACTCAAAGACCACATGCTACCAGTATCACAAAGACCCATAGTATTGTTCATATAATTATGTATAAATTGTACTAACTATCGTCCAGAACACCGGACCTCTACTGCCGCTAGTCTCGCGGATTTATGGAATTACCCAAGGATCTCTATCAACGATATAGTCCCGAAAAATAAAACAAGCCCAAACGCCAAACAAAACACACAAAAAACAAAGTCATCAACTCGTAAAGGGTTTAACAACCACAAGCCAGTCGCAGTTGCCAGTTTTAGTTTTCAAAGGGCTAGCTTAGGCGGCGATAGCACCAGATCCAACCAACTGCGTGTACTTGGACTTGCGGTTGTGAATACCGCACTCAGTCTTAGACTGGCCCTTCCAGCGGCCGGCGCGCTCATCTTCACCCTCACCAACGGGAGAGGTAGAGTGCCAGTCACCGATAGACTTGTATCCACGATCAAGCAGCGCATTGTATGGTACCTGGTTCTCCTTGATGTAGGTCTGCACACGCTTAAAGTCCCAGCTAGCCAGGGGGTTAATCTTGACAATGCCACGCTCTTCGTCAAACTCAATCACGGGAATATCACCACGAGAGCCACCCTGAGAGCGACGACGGCCAGTAAGAACGGCAGAGACACCAAGAGTGGTGTAGGCGCGGTCGAGGGGCTCAACCTTGGCGTACCAGTCGTACAGGTCAGGAACGGTGTGGTAAAGTTCCTGGCCGTAGGTCTCTTCGAACTCGGCGACGTTCTCGGCACCAGTGGGCTTGAAGATGTGGAGCTTGACGTCAGGGTACTTGGCCTTGACGGCATCAATGAGATCATAGGTCTCCTTGAAGTGGTAGAGGGTATCGAGGAAGAAGACCTCAGTGCGGGGAAGGGCAGGGTTGCTCTTCTGGATCTTGGAAAGCATGTCCATGGTGACAAGACCGGTCAAACCGAAAGCAGTGCTTTGGTACAGACCAGGGAAGAAGGCCAGAGCGAAACGGAGAACATCCATAGCATCCATATGTTCGAATTGGGCGTTGAGGTGAGCAAGGTGGTCCTTGGTGAGGTGAAGCTTAGGAGCCTTGGAGATGGAACGGGTAGAAGAAGGGGTAGAACGACCGGAAGATGTCTTGGAATCGGTGGGGATATCACCACCAATGGCGGTAGAAGCGAGGGAGAGAGTAGACATGGACATGCTGACGATAGCAGCGTCGTCGATGCTGGGGACGGGAGAGGCGGACATTTTGAAGACGTTCAAGATGAGTTAGTTGAGATATGAAGTTGAATGAAGATGTCGGTATAGTATATAGGACAGTTGATGTTCCCAAGTGACGAAGGAATAAGACAAGGCGGATTATCAAGTTTCAAACAGACAGTTGATATCAAGCCAATAATGACGTGTGTGTATAAAGACAAGTAAAGGAAAGAAACGAATGTAAGAGCCCATCACCGCAAGATATACTAACCCCGCCAAGTCCCCCTCTCTCAGTGTTTCCAGCCCGCAGCAGCCTCGTTACAAAGCACGTCGACCCTCTTTGGAAGGCCGCGGGTGGTGAAGGAGCTCAGCGTTTTCATCGACTCGATCACGCAATTGTAGGGGCCGGCTTTTGAGCTTGGATATACTGGGGTATTTTATTGATATTACCGGATTGGTGTTAGTGGGTGAAACGGACGAATTTATTGGCTTTTATCGGCTCGGAAGGAAAGCGAGCGGACGGTTGTTTAGGTCTAGAAGGAAAGATTTTTGGACTGCGGATTGTTAATGGGTTGGTTAGTTCATTGACTTGGTGGTGAAAGTCGTGATCAAATCTCCCAATTGGGGTAGGAAATCACGCAAGACTAGAATTTCAGCCTCCGTATGTCTTTTCCGTGTTAATAATCAAAATCTCCCGCATAGGCATAACATGTTTCAAAACTCTATTTCCAAGCAACTTCTGTACATATGTACCTTCCCTCGTGTTCTCTCGTTCTTTCAATCTCCATACAAGTCCACCATTCATCAAGCCGATATACCCAAAACCACCATAAAACTCACTCGACAACCACCTAAAAGTGGACCAAGCTCATTGCGCCATCGCCCATGACACGCAAAGCTTTCTCTCGCTTGCCCTTTCCCGCTGAGTAATCATGGCCCATTCCAGTGACAAAGCCGGACAAAATTCTGCCGGCGTCGCCTAGAAGCTGTCTGTAGAATCCCGGTTCCTTTTTTAGGCTGGTCTTTGACGGCGGCTAGTGGACAGGGACGAGGTGTGGCTCAATCGGGTTAAAAGTTGGCATTTCGATCACGACATTTGCGCTATAAATTGTAGTGTAGGTGAAGAGGCTCTGTGGTTGGTGGGACAACATGTATCGTGAAGGTTTTTGGAGGGTTGAGTACGGGAGATTGTGAATTTGTCTATAGATTTGAAAGAGCAAATCAACACTTAAACCTATTTTGGAATTCACGATCCTGTGTTTTACAATGGAAGGGACATAAAAGGTAGGTAGACGTCATTCAAATCGGACATATCGGCCCAACCATCTGGTTCCATACCGGGGTAGATTGTTGTCTCTTGCCTCATCAGCCTCAATCAATCGGCTTCCAGCCTGCCTATGTATGTACATAGATAAAATCAAGTCCCCATTGCAACCAAAACTTCAGAATAATCTCCATGCACCATACAAATCTACAAACATGCAGCACCCAAATTCCCGGTCCCAATACCGTCAGTCCGTCCGCCCATCGTCACCATACCTCGCCGTCAACCACTACACGTGCAACATCAAACCCTAACCCAAACGAATACCCCGCCCCAGTCAGACAACGACACGGCGCATCCCACGACAACACCTAACGCCGGCCCCGCTAACCTCATCCTCACAAGAGCTCCAAGAAAGAAATTTTCACCACCAACTAGCCCCGAGGATCTCCCTGATCCGCGAAACACCCCAAGAAAACGAACAAAAGACAGAAAATCCCCCATCCTAGCCAACGCTAACACAAAACCCTAATAACCATCATCACTACCTTCAAAATGACAGGACCACCACCCGCCGCCGCCACATCCGCATCTAAAGCTTCCCGGCCCACCCTCCAAAGCTTCGGCCGCAGCAACTCTTTCCTAACCGACCACCAACAATACCGAGCGCCTACCGTTACCGGAACCGCCCCGAACCCGTCACTTCACCCTGGTATCGATACCCTCGTTGAGTCTCCGGCTGCCCCACCGACAATGACCAGTGCTTCCAAGTACGCCTTTCCTGGCATCCCGTCTGCGGACTCCGCGGTTGTTTCCTCGGGCATTGAACATTCCCTTTCGCATGAGAACTGTGCGGGGTCGGCGAGTGATAGACTTGTTGCGACTTTGTTCTACAGAGGGTCAAGATACAAGGCGCCGGTTGCGCCAGCTGCCACTCTTGATGCCTTCCCATTGGAACCTGTCACCGAGGCGACTGAGACCTTGGATACCCTTTACGGCTCCTTTGTGTCACCTTTGTGTATCGCTGCCTTCCTCTCTATGATGTCCTCGTTCCCTCGCCCCCCGGGTTCTCCTGAACTTACTAGCTCTCACCGGTGTCTCGATGCTCCTACCAACCCCCGTGTTGTAGAGCTTATTCTGTCGCCCGCGCCTGCCACTGATCTTATGTCTCTCGAGGATCTCCGTAAGCATGAGGCTATTTACGCCTTTGAGCGCGAGTGGAACGTCGAGGTTATCCTCCAGAAGGATTCATTGTGGCGGAAACATCCCCGTCTGGTAGTTTTCGATATGGATGCGACGTTGATTACCCAGGAGGTTATCGACTTGCTCGCCGCGACTATCACCAACCCTCCGGATTTGGCGGCGCGGGTCGCCGAGATCACTGAGCGGGCTATGCGCGGCGAACTCCAGTTCGACACTGCCTTCAAGGAGCGTGTCAAGCTTCTTACTGGCCTGTCTGCTGACATCTTCGTCACTCTTCGCCCTGTCATCGATGTCACTAAGGGTATCCCTCTCCTCCTAAAAGCGTTTAAGCGTCTTGGTGCCAAGACTGCCGTTCTCTCGGGTGGTTTCCTTCCTCTTACCGGCTGGCTCGCTGGTGAACTTGGCATTGACCATGCGCACGCCAATGAGGTCGTTATTGACCCTGCGACTAATCAATTGACGGGTGAGGTCCTCGGCAAGATTGTCGGACCGGAACGTAAGCGGGAACTTCTTATTGAGATTGCCGAGAAGGAAAAGGTTGATATGTCGCAGGTTGTTGCCTGTGGCGATGGAGCTAATGATTTGCTGATGCTGGAGAAGGCGGGCTTGTTGGGTGTTGCTTGGAATGCCAAGCCCAAGGTGCAGATGGCTGCGGATGCGCGGTTGAACAGTGATACCATGCTGGATATGTTGTATCTGTTTGGCTTCACCAAGGAGGATATTGATGAGTTGACGGCGTAGAGGACTGATTTGAACTGTATATATATTTCGCTTGTTGCACAATGTACTACATGAGTTTATGAAAAGACAACTGCTATTGATCATGACTATCACCAAGCTGCATTGAGCTTAAGGGTAACCCTCCTTACCCCACTTGTTGCACTGATCGTGAACCTCCTATATGTGATATTAGTAAACAACTCCGCCATATTATTGCCGAGGAACTTACAGCAGGCAGAGTCATGGCGGGAACAATGACGACGTTCAGAGCCGAAGGGGCATCCTTGGGCACCTTGGAGGCGTCACCACCGGGGTAGTACTGGTACTTGCCGGAGCCCTCCTGTTCCCAGGGGTGGGAAGAGATGTGGACCGCGGTCTCCGAAGTAGACTTGGTGGGGTTGGCGCCTGGGACTGTTAGTGCGGGGCCGGGACGGAGTAGACCGGGATTCGTCCGGTGCAGCGGAGTGGATGTTTCGAGACGGGCGTTATGTATGAAGAGCCAATGGCTAGCGAGGGGATTGGTAAAGAAGTTGGGGATTTGAAGCTTGAAGCTTCCTAGAACTGGAGCTACGTGTCGGGATGTTGAGATGGGTGCTTACCGAAGTAGTAACCGGCGCCACCAAGGGCAGCCAGAACGACACCACCGAGAATCTAAATTAAACAATGTTAGTCGCAGCTCTATAAACTACAAAGTCTAGCCCCCAAAGCGCATCAAAAAACCAAAAGTAAACCAATGCGCCATCGGCGACCAAACCAACACGCTCCCGACAATCCTCCACTCCGGACATACCAAAACCTCAGGGTTCTTCTTGGTCTCCTTCTTCAACTCGGCCTTGCTGGCGTCGGTGAAGCGACGAGCCGAGGTAGTGAAAAGACGACGGGCAGCAAAAGACATGATGGCGGTATGTGAATATTCTTTCTTAATCGATTCAAATCGTGAACATCCAAAGTCACAATTCGTCGCCGCCATGCTCCAGACATGGCATGGTCATGACTATCCGGGTTACAACCCTAGCGGTAAAATTACAAGCAACGCTTTGATTGGTTGACGGCCCGCAACCTGGAATTCTGGGCGGCGAAACTCTAGGGTTGGGGTATATGTGAGACATGACTTCGGGTGGGCAGATGTGTGGATGCACGAGGAGGTCGCTCGAGGAGTCGATTTAATGGGTGGCGTAATCGCATCGCATCCGTCAATGCAGAGTTGAATCAAGCAATCGGGATTTGGCTGGTCCACCGGAAGATTTTATCCGATGGTTGAAAGTGGATGACAGGTATAAGCGTATCGTAGCAGTGACTATCGTTACTAATTACGATGTCTTTTTCGACCCCTGGGATATTCCGAGGAGGACGTTATATCGGGTTTTCCGTGTCTGTGGAGAAGCTGGAATTTGGTTTCCTCCTACTTATGTAGATGTGCATACAGTAAATACGTGCATTCTCCTTGCAGCTGTCACGTCTTTCTTCATCCTCATTCTTCCGTTTGTTCCGGTCGCGACGATACATGCATTCATAGTTAGAGATCGTCGTCGGATATTGGTCGTATGCCCCCTGAGCGCGCTCAAGTCCTTCCTTCGTTTCAGTCTTGTTATTTTTAATTGATTTGCGGTGTGCATACATTCATACAACAAGATTGTACGAATCGCGATTGTTAATTTTCTTTATACCCAAATTTGATTCCATTCTCTACAGCTGTCTTTGTTATCACGACTTTTAATAATCTACAATGTCCGGAACATCTCCAGATCCGGTCCCTGACGTGACCCTTCAAACACCTCCAGGTCCACCGAGCGTAATATCCTCCCGCATGACGGACGTCAACTCCGAAGACTCACAACATCCATCCCGAACGGGCTCGCCAGCTCCGTCACACCCCCGAAGCACGACCGTACCCGGCACGCCGACTCAGACACAGACGCCTAAACGACGCAGTCTTCTCGCCTCCGAACGCCCTGAGACTGCCCGCACCGGTACCTCTAGTCGCGGGTGGTCTGCTGCGACACCGTTACGGAAACAACACTTGCAACATACGATACAATCCGGGACACCACATAGAGGAAGTGTTAGTGGAGCAAGCACACGGACAAATGTGACGGGCTTGAGTCGGTCAGGAAGTAAGGGGCACAATTCACGTAGCCATGTCCCGTCGGTAGCAAACCAGGCCTTTTTCCACCCGATCAGTTCCCAAAAGTTACAAGCTCAAAGGGCAAGCACCGCGGGTCGCCGGCCAAGTGAAACGCCGAGTATGCCCGGTAGTGGGTTCAATGTTGGTACTCCACCGGAGCATAGTACGGCGGCCGCAGCTGCTAATTTCTCGGCTGGCTTGGCGAGAATGGGTGGCGGGGAAGAAGTTGAGGAACGGCCACCGCCATCTAGAGGGACGGCATGGACGGAACAGGAGACTTTGGATCGACTGACGGCGAATGCTAGTCCGACGGGAAATATGACACATGAGAGTTTCTCTGAAAGTATGAAGCCTTTACAAAGAAGGCGAGATAGAGACGGAGAACTCAAGGTGGATACCTCAAGACAGTATAACCTGACCAAGACATCACAGGCCGTTCGAACACAGATTCTGTCTCCGCAACGAACACCCAAGTCTTTTAGGTCAAGTCTATTCATTCCAAATGCCGGACCGAACCGGGATACCACCGGTGCCGAGAAACTTTCTTCTGCAGCTCCTTCAGAAAGTCACGAGGATGACTTCAACATTAAGCATGCACCACAGTCAGACCGAGTGAAAAATGAAACCAAAGCGGAAGGAAAGGTTTATGAATATTTCGACGGGAATACGGTGTTTTGCCTTGGAGGAAGAATGCAGAATACACATGCGAAGCCGATTAATATTGCCACTGGTGTGCTTACAGCTTTACCGGTGGTTCTGTTTTTGATTTTCCCAGGACCATGGCTTTGGAGACATGTTAGTCCGGCGATTCCGGTTGTTTTTGGATACTTGGGATATATTTGCTTGTCCTCGTTTTTAAGGGCTTCTACTTCGGATCCAGGGGTGAGTTTTTTCCTAAGTTTCAGTGTCAGTGACATACTAACAAATATAGATTCTTCCTCGAAACCTCCACGCCTTCCCAGAACCAGATCCTTCAAATCCGTCTCATCAACACGTAACCAACGACTGGGTCTTGATGAAATCTGTCGAAGCAAGCACTGAAGCCATGGAAGTCCCAGTAAAACACTGCCGCACCTGTAACATTTGGAGACCTCCTCGTGCCCATCACTGTCGACTATGCGATAACTGTGTTGAGGGCCATGACCACCACTGTGTCTGGCTGAATAATTGCGTTGGCCGGAGAAACTATCGGTTTTTCTTTGCCTATGTTGGGTCGGCTACGGTGTTGTCGGTGTTTATGGTTGGCGCGTGTATTGCACAGTTGGTCATGCACATGAACAATTTGAACATTAGTTTCGGAAAGGCTATTGGGGACTACCCAATGGCATTAGCATTGATTATCTATGGAGTCTTGGCAGGCATGTATCCCATGGCACTTATGGGGTACCACGTATTTTTGATGTCAAGAGGTGAGACTACCCGGGAGTACATCAACTCGCACAAGTTCCCCAAGGCCGAGAGATATCGGGCTTTCACACAGGGACAGGCTTGGAGAAACTGGATGGTTGTTCTGTGTCGGCCACGACCAGTACAGTTTTATCAGTTCAAGCAAACTTATCAACCAGGCGATCAAAGACTAGGAGCTGTTCGACACACTGCGAAGAAGAGAGATAGTGTCGAGCTGCAGAATGTCCGTCCCGTAGGTGCAGGGGACTCTGGATTCCAAGGTCCAACGGCTCTTCGGGCGGAGCAGAAAGGTGAAGAACGGTAGATTATTTTAATTCATTATATCTCGTGCCAATCAATATTCATTCGTTGTTATGTCCTGTCTAGTCTCATGTCGTTGATAGTGGAGTTTCGTAACCCTAATTCGTACGTACACGTGAATTCACGACAATGGCATGCGACAGGGATTTGCATTTGGTTGCTGGGACGATTCATGTGGACTTTTCTTTTTTCTTAATCTTGCATTGATTGAGCTTAGCTCTAGTTGGTATCAGTGCATTTGAGCGAGCGAGGAGGATCTTGAAGTTTGAGACGTGATTACGAAGAGTGATTTTAGATCCCGTGTTTTTTTGTTTTATATTATTGCGACAACGACGATATTGACGACAAGATCGTGATTCACGACTATACCTTACAAAATGGCTCCCCTTATCCTTCATAACGTGCCTGAAGATGAACTCTTCACAGGCGAGGATGGCATTCAACGTCCCTGGGCTATGGTCCCATCACAGTGAGTTTTTTCCCGTTTCTCTAAATGTACCAAACCTAACCACGTCTCTCTCTCCAGCACTGAAACCTCCCGAACGCGCCGCGCCGCGCCCGAAACCGGATCCTTCGGCAAATCTAACCGCCGCAGCCGCTCCCGCACCGGAACGCCCCGGCGAGAACGCGATAACCCCACGGTTGCCGTCGCGGACAAAATCTTTGGTGATTGGGTATCTTCGCAGGCCTCGGTGCCCGTGACGCGTCGACCATCGTCGCTCGCTAAGAGTTCGTCGGACGGGGAAGATGCGCCGGGGGTAGTGAGGAAGGTTCCTACGGAGATGATTCTTAGAGGCTATCGGAATGCTACGGCGCAGTATGCGGCTGTGGCGCATTTTGAGGAGCTTGCTGGGAGGATTTGTGAGGATTATCCACGGGTGGCGCCGATGGAACAGAGACGGTATCGGTCGGAGTTGGTGGATCCGGCTTTTACGCAGAGACAGGCTTTGACGCCTTTGGAGAGAAGTAAGGTTAATATGGCGGCTGGTGGTGAACATTGGGTGAAGATTACTTTTGAGAGTGCGGAGGCTGCCGAGACGGCTAGACAGGCTAGTCCACAGGTTATTAACGGGTACATGGTATATGCGGAACACTGGAGGGGAGTTGCGCCGGCCAAAGACGAGGCTTGTCAAGATCTAAGTGGGTTTTTTGGATCCGGGTTGGCAAGAAGTAAAAGTCTGAGTGCCAAGGGACCTAATGGTGGAAAATCTTCTAACCCGTTCATTCGGCGTACCAACTCAACCATTAACCCGCCTACACTTTCTCGGAGCGCCACAACAAACGACCTCATCGATCTCGACCCCCCATCTCCCTCTTTCGAGGCTACAACCTCCCCCGACTCTCTCAACGCTTCAAACCTCAGCTATCTTAACACGCGTCGTGGCTTCCCTACATCATCTACAACGGACATCTTAAGCAGCCAACCAGACGGTGCCGACGGTGTCTTTTGTCGACGTATCCCAACGGCGCGGCGTGCTAAGATTCTTCCTGCTGATGAAGCACTCTTGCCACAGCGGAGTATGGCACAAAGAGTTGCGGCTGTTATTCCGATTTTGGGGTGGTTTGGTGGAAGTGTTGTTGGGAGTGCAGTGCCAAGAGGGGAAACTGGGGAGTTTGATTGGGCGCGGGCTAGTTTATACTGGAAGATTGTGTTTTTGTTGGACTTTTGGTTGAGATTGTTTGGTGGCGATATCGCGGGTGGTGTCAAGGAGGAGTAACTTTGAGGCTCAGTTGGGAAGGAATAGGCGTTTTGGTTGATTGGGTTTTGTCATTTGTTAATAGATTTATTACTACCTATATGGTCTTGATCATTCATTCATTCATCATCATGTGCCCAAATGGAATGGTTACTTCCTTGGAGAAGTTCGGTGGTCCGGATACTTCGGGGTCGGGCAGATTCGGGAGCGGGGGTTGTTGGGGAACTGACGGATTTGGGAGTTGCGTGGAGTTCTATTTCTTCTGGAGGAGTGCAGGTGGGAATGGGAATGGGGATTATGATTGTGGATTTTGGGGGAGTAGGATGATCTTCGGGGACTTGGGTGGATGTTTCGTCGTCGTCGTCGTTGTCTGCTTCTTCTTCCTCTTCTTCCTCTTCAATAACCTCCACCTGGACCTGTTCCTCTGACTCCTCCTCTTCATCATCATCATCGTCATCATCGTCATCATCATCCTTACCTTCCTCAATATCATCCCCCAAAACTCCAACCATAGCCAAGCCCTTTCCATATCCAGGAACACTAACCTCAACACATTCTCCAAAGACATCTTCTCCTTTTCCCAAAACCCCATCTAACCCTTCTCCTTCCTCCCCTTTCCGTCCAAGTCTTTCAAAGATTCCAACTTCCGCTCGAACAACGCTACAAGCAGCCTGGACAATCCCCCCTAGAGCGGTACGACTCTCTTCGAGCACTCGTTCTCCGTGGTTGGCGTGAAGGGCTGTTAGCCCGTCAATACGGGTTGTCAGTTCGACTAGGTGGGCTCGGATCTCGGTGTAATCTCTCTGTTTCCCCCTTCGTAGTCTTGCTCCGTCTTTCTCTAGCTTGTGGATCTCCTTGGTGTGGGCTTTCACATCGGCTTGGTACCCCGCTCGTTCCTTACTTAAGGCGTCATTCCAACTATCCAACGACGTCAAAAGCGGCACTTCAAACGTCCGATAGATGGTCTCCGATAGAATCCCCTGGTGATTCGCAATTAACTGATGATATCCCGCCACACTCAACAACGTAGACGCCGTCTCTTCTTCATCGCTAGGAGCCCCTGCCTCTTTCAACCTTGCGCAATCTTCCAAGGCCGCGCCAAAGGTGGATGCTGCGAGGGAAAGTGTAGATAGCGCCTGACGATAGGCTTTCGCAGTGCTTAGTAACGATTGATATGCTTCTTGACTTTGCGAGAGATCTCCGGGGGTTAAATGGAACGGTGTCTGTGGCGGCGGCGGGGGAGGAGGAAGAGCCATGGTTTGTGTTGATCGGAGAGATTGCGGACGGGCTATTGATGCATAGGAATATGTTGGTGATGGCGGTAGTGGCGTGGAAGTAGATTGTGGTGACATTTTGATGGTTTCTTGTATAGATAAAGAAGCCTGACGGGACAATTTAGGCGCGTTGTGATTAAGGCGGTTTGCAGATGACAGTGTTATCGCGCAATGAGGGGACAACTGCAGGATTCTTTTCTACCCAGTCAGTCCAGTCAGTCCAGTCAGCCCAAACCACAGACTAATTGGGTACGGCTGGGGTTGCTGATTAGATTGGGTTAAATATGTGGTATAACATGACTTATGCGCCAAATCACGAGGCGTAATTCGAGGTTATACGTAGGAGTATTTATGGTTTTCTGTACATTTGTATGTGTTGTGGTGTTGATAAGACATTGAGGTTAATGTCTGATTCTTGCGACAGGTATGACAAGCGCGAAGAGGGAGTGTAGAACGGAATTGGTGTGATCTGGTAACCCTAACTATTAGTATTATACCAGTCACCAAACAACCTAAACCATTACAATCTCTTCTCTCCAGTCAGTAATAACTTGTTCATGATGTAACCCCGCTACATTCATGTACATTTCTTACAACAAACCATCATACAGGTCCTCTACCAAAACAACTTTATCGTTACTCTCACTATATGAACAACCCACGAGCAAGTTACCATCTGACAGAAGACCCATCTCATGACCAAATTGACAAAGAACCCGAAAGACTTCAATTACATCCTCCTCTCCATCCAAGTAGCTCTCTAAACTCTTTCTGTTCTCCGTAATAAGCCAGAAATAACCTAACCACTGAAATAATGTCTCGTGTGTATCCGTTCCTACTCCAATGTGTATTGGCTGTTTGCGGGTAATGTCAAGTCTCTAAAGATCGAACAATCTTCTCGGCAATGTCCAAGACCACCTCAGTGTCAGCCTTCAAAGTCCATTATGACAGCTGCTGATACTTATACCAGGCTTTATTCGTGTACTAACTATTAGCACATGACGTATCTAAATCGCAATCAACTCTAATCTTGACTACCCTTCATAACTTAGTCGTTCAAATCAAGCCACATCTACCATGACCCATACAAGGGTTCTCAAACCCCCCAAAAAGTCACTATCCACACCGGATCAACGGAGTCCACAATCACCCCGCAACACCCATTCAACCATAAAAAAAAGCCCCCAACCTCAGAACCGGACAAACCTCCCCCCGAGTCGTCCCAAAACTCCCCCCAAAAAACTAATAGTTCGGTACATCTACCGAATCCTGCCGGGGCTCCATTACCCAATTAGGACAGTCCACCTGAGACGGATTTCAAAATAGGAATTTTGACAAATGGAGTAGTTTCCGAAAGACATGGAACGGGTTTGTGCTTTCGTGGGTATCTACGTACATATGTATATAAAGAACGAATGTTTCACATGAAGCTTGGGTCAAAACCAACGAAGCCATCTTTCTTTCTCTTCTTTATTATACTTATCATCATCCAAAATGGCCACCTTAGTCGCTAAGAATCCGCAGGCTGTCCTGACAATCCGCCAACTATCACCCAACATCCACACGCTCTCCCTCCCCTTCCTCCGCTTCTCCCGCATCCCCATCGGCGCCCGCTGTACCATCGCCCGCCTAAAAAACAACACTCTCGCCGTCTTCTCCCCGGTTAGTCTAACACCGCAAGTCCGCTCTCTTCTAGATACTCTCTCGGCGCCCGTCGCATACCTCGTTGCCCCGGATATCGAACATCATCTATTCCTCACAGAATGGGCGACTGAGTTTCCCGAGGCCGAGTTAATTGGGCCTCATGGATTAGAAGAGAAGAGGGCAAAACAGGCCTTGAAGCCGAGAGATGGACCGCAAATAACCGATATCAAATTCGCACATACATTTACTCCCGACAACCATCGCAATCTTAAGATTTCTGCTGCCTTTGATGATACCTTTCACACGGCATATCTTCCAAGCCACAGTAACCGGGAAATCGCCCTTTTCCACAAAGCCGATAAGACCCTCATTCAAGCCGATATAGTCTTCAATTTACCCGCTGAAGAACAATACTGTAAATGTCCTGAAGAGATAGCGAACCACAATGGCATTTTGACAAAGATATTCTTGGCTATCGCCCACATGGACCCCACAAGACCTTTTTGGCCACGGTTCTTACAGTATTATGTCTTTGGAGCGACAGATCGTAAACAGTACGGTGAATCAGTTAAGCGCATTGCTTCTTGGGATTTCGATACTATGATTCCTTGTCATGGAGATGTCATTCAAGGTGGAGCCAAGGAGCGTTTCTGTGACGTCATGAAGTGGTTTTTAGACGACAAGAGCAAGGATACTTAGACGTCACACATACATACACACAGATATACATAAAGCCATTATAACAAACATCATTTGCCATTAACAAATACAATTTCTAACCTGAACTTCTCCGTCTTTGTGCAAAATACCACACATGATATTTCGTCTCCATCATTAAAAACAAATAACGTAAAAAGTCTAAAAAAAGAAGAAGAGTGAAAACTCACAAAAAAGCACCAGACAGATCCCGAACACTAACAACCTTTCTCACAACATTTCTCTGTTCCCGTCTCCTGTTTTCCAAAAACGACTCCGCCATACGCCTTCCGGGTGAAATCCGTTCACAACCACGCCGCTGCTTATCCTTGTCAGCCATACCACTCACAGGACTGCTATCAGTACGACCCCCAAAGTGAGCAAAACTGTGGCTATGCGAGAGTCCACGACCCCCTCGAATCCCACGCTCAAAGAAGGGACTAGTCGTCTTGTCCGTCCCAGCTTGTCGGTTTTGAACATCGCCCTTATCAAGATACTCCGAAAGAATCTCCATTGTTCCTGGGCGAGGACTTGAAAGAGGAAGTTGTGTTGGCATCGCTTGGGTATCCATCCCAACCTCAGCCTCAACCTCAGTCTTAACCTCAACCTTGGACTCAACTCTGGCCTCTTCAACATCCACTGCAGGAGCCTCTGTATGTGCGTCTTCAATAACCCCGCTTACAGACACAACGTCACACAAATATCCCACTTCACCTTCCTCAGTCTTCAAACTCTGTTCATCCAAATCTGACGTGAAATCATCTCCAAACCCGGCTGCCTCCCGAACATGACCCGGTCCAACCTGCGGTTTCGGCTTCATCACTATCTTGCCCCGTCCAGTCGTCGAAGTTGAAGGAAACCGTTGAGACTCTGTATCACTGATTCCACACGCCCATGGCTTCGAGCGGATCGACTCTGGTATGTGATTCCACTCTGCAGAACTCGATCCGCTCCGATTCCCATGTCCACTAACCATCTCATACTCTGTTGTCTCAACCGTCACAACAGGATTAACAATCTCCCCATGCAGAGAAGACTGCGAGTTCTAGTGCTGTTCAATCTCACTGTGATGGTTTGTATACTCGCCAGAGTAAATACTGCTGCTCATATCATCGTCGAGATAACTTTGATGTCTCCATATTGTCGTCCCCCCACTACCACGAACATGGCCATCATCACTATCAGTGACACGAGACTCATTATTGCTAGTTTCCGCCATCAGACGCCGGACTTCGTTGCGAAAGGTAGGACTGACACGAAAAAATGCACTCTGGGGACTGTAACCGCCGCTTTGGGGACTAGGATGTTGAAACTCTGGACGATTATCAACAACACGGACAGTGTGCGTCGATGTAGCTAGCTCGCTGTCTTGATCATGGAATTCATACCGCTGTCCTAAAACCTGGCGAGTTGGCGTGTTTGGGCTCACCACAGTCGAATTAGTCGCCGTAGTCCCTCGAGTCAACCTGCTATGATTCGAACTATCCGCCGAAACTTGTCTATCGCTGGAAAGTTCCTGATACGGGAGACTATCACTTGCCGAATGCCCAGTCTGGTACAATGAGCCTCGTTCAACTGTCGAGTCAGACTTATCGGTTTTATCCTCAGAAGGGGGAAGCTGAAGTTTGGCTGCATCCTTCCGGCTCTGTTTCTTCATCAAAGGAGCAAGTGCCTTCTTTCTAAGACGTAACATGCCCATCATCTTCTTACGAGCTGACATACGACCAGAACTCAGTCTTTCTCTAGCAGGACTATCGGTCTTGTTCTTACGCTTCGTCTTATTATCCGGCTGCAAGGCGCTGTTGCTTGGTGTACGGGCAGACCGGCGCATCATGTAAGGCTGGGCAACAACAAGGGGACCATTCTCATCGGGAAACAAAGGCTGAACAACAACAGAAGGTCGACGTAAAAAGGAAGCACGGTCAGGACCACGGCGGACAACAGGAGGGGCCCGGTCAATAAAAGACATTGACTTGGCTCCACGAAGAACCCGTGGGGTGGCAGGACTAGTATTGAACTCAATTCGCTCCGGGGATTGAACCCTCTCGGCAAGTGGAGTGCCCTTGATCTGACCCAAATCAGCCATAGAATACTTCTTTTGTAGGTAATTCCCAATCCGCTGGCTCGGAACTCTCAGTGACGACATCAGTCGGGATTTGACCCCAGAACCATGATCATCCTCGTTCGACGACGCAGAGTTAGATGGCCAGCGAGAGGGGCCCGGCGTCACAGCTGATCGAGATTGAACGAGAGCCTGAGGAGTACCAGATTCACTACCATACATGGGATGCTTCTTGAGATACTCCGAAAGACTGGACTGAGGCTTCTTTGGTGCCGAAAGTCGAGGACGATCGGTGCTCATGTTCCGCAGGTAGTTCGAAGAATGATAGCTCCGACGTAAAGAAGCAGCGGCTGCAGAATTGGCGTCACGAAAGGCCGAATGCGGGTCCATAGTCAAGTAGCTGTGTTCTTGCTGAGGCTCAGGCCGGGTCGGAGAAGGCGTACGGGCAGCTGTGTAAGCAGAGCGAATGGGAGACCGAGGAGGTGAGGCGATGACTTGACTTCCAGAAGCTGTAGAGCTGCGGTGACTAGTTGACAAAGCTGTATGATATTCCGAGTGAGAGACTTCTCCACGAGAGCCATAGCCCGAAAACGTATGCGAAGGCTTCATCTTGTTGTCGGCCAATGTATATCCACAAAACTCTTCACTTTCTTCACTGCACAACGACTCGTCCTCGGAAAAACAATCAAGGAATACGTCGGGCTCATAGCTACCGACAAAGTCCTCTCCGAACCACGAGTCACTATCACTCTCAGAAGATTCTTCCGCGGGCAAAAGGCCGGACGTCTGTAAATCAACGGGAACGTCCAAATCACAAGAGAACTCGGACGGGAGCCAACTAGAGATACTCCCAGATTCGGTGCTATTAAGAAGAGAGAGAATAATAGGAATTTGCTCAATAAAGTCGTCTGTAGGGTACTGATCAAATGCTAATTCTTGGTTGGATTGTAATGTTATGGGGTTTCTAATAAGACGAGGAAGACTCTGCGAGGTGGGCGAAGAAGAAAATGGCGCCGGAAGTGGGAGCCAAGAAAGCTCATCAATGTCTGATGACAACATGGTAGAAGGTGGTCGTATAATAGGAAGTGACAATGTTTGTTTTGATCTTTTACTGGAAGGTGAAGCTGTTGTTGTTGTTGTGGTGGTGGTTGTTGATATGTAGTTTGGTGATCTGTCGGTGGCAAGTTCCCAAGATCTAGTGCTTTCCCTGCTTGGTTGGTGTAACTGACGATGTAGATGCCACGATCTCGACTCGATCGATTTGACTAGGGAACAAAATAGATAGATAGAGTGACCAGGGAATGAATAAGTACAGTCGGTCTATCAAACGAAGAGCCGCTTGGAGATGCGCCGGATAACTCTGATATCTAAAATCTTCACTTTCCGTCCTCGCAACATGCAGTAGCAAGGAGAACAATATTAAAGGGTACAAGTTTTCACACCTGCAGCTAAGATCCAGAATCCACCATACATCATCCGACCACATCGGTCCGTCCATACTCAGGCACACATTGCAACTCAACCCAACCTGGAGAATCCATCCCAGCCCCGTCACGGCTCCTGCAGCTCAAGACCATCAACTTCGGCCGTGAGAGGCCACTTTGAGACAGATGCCCCACCTTTTCATGTAAGTTGCATTTCTAGAGCAGGGGCCAAGCTTCGTGTACTGGGTGGTTGGGTGGGTTAAAGAATTAACATGGCGGGTGGTAAGTTATGATAATTGGTGGGTGGAATCACTTTGATTGGATATCATGACACACGTAGATAATGTCTGGTGAGTTGGCTTGGTAATGATCTTTTGCTCATAGCCACATCAGACCGATCTACCATGTATGTATGTAAGCCAAGCCTCAGTTTACTGTCCATTCACTATCATCTGCTATCACCACGTCATACGCCATCGGTCTTCCAGCTGCCAACCAACTATGGACGATACATACTCGAGATTTATATCTATCGGTAACGTTGGCCATCTGCCCAACTTATCAACCCCATAATCTTGCATACATCGCTGCAAGGACAACAAATATAGGTGGCTAACTTGGACGACCCGACTAGGGTGTCGGGGTGATGATATTTTTACCTACACCGCTTGTTGTTTCACACATACCCTAATTGCAGCCAACCCTATTTATTGGTCACATGTAGGGTTTTGTGGTGATAAGTTGTCGGAATCGGAGATAACTAATGTCTATCAACTTGAATTTAATATTTCTTTATCAAAGCACATCTATGTGTATATACATACATACATACATAAATCGATACATATTAATACACTCAAACAAGTTCATAAAAGGCTAGAACAATATCTGTTCTTGCATCTTAATTACTATGACGTCCAATACCAGCCTAATCATCACCGTAGCACCATCACTTATCAAAAGTGGATCCATCATTGACGTCATCACCCCCAACAATGTCATCACCACCAGACTACACTTGATAATAAACGCGTTTTCTTACTCCAAAAGTCTTGGAGACTTGGGTAAGGGGCTTAAAGACAAAGACAAATACCAAGACTGCGCTGTCTCTGCCGCCTTCCTAGCTCGCCCTGATGTAGATCAGTTAAATGCAGGGCGAGAATGATTCAGGTACCAACACATATACACGGCAAAGGCAAAGGGGTATTGCACACAAACTAGGATATTTCCGAGCCGAGGATTATGGCCGTGTTGTATATCCATGTAGAAATATTTGCGAAGAGTCTTGTTTCCGAACTGATTATGTATGCACGATACAAAAGGAGACAGCTCACTTGCCTCTAAAGATGGATAATAGGTGAGCTTTCTGACCATCGAGGCATTTTCAAATACACTAGTTCATCCTACACAGAGCCGCCCTTGTATCCGTATCAACTCAAATCACGAGCCAGCCATTGTATCCTTGTTCGTAGCCATTCATATTTGACTTTCACATGGGCCTCGACAAGACATCCGCGTGACACTTGTCTACGAATTGTTGGCTTAGGCAGATATCCAGGGGTTCAACCCGGAGGTAGAATGAGGCGCGCTCTATATACTGTGCATATTGCTCTGTACATACAACATGAATCTATGAAATAAACTGCACACATGCAATCCAAAGTTTGACAAGAAGTCGTCGCTACAATACACCAATACAAAAAAAGCCATCGGCGGTGGTTAACCACCACATGTCGTGCTCATGAAGACATGTCGTTATAGGTGGGTCCAGTTCCGTAGTTGGCGATTATCGGGCCCTGGTTAATGTTCCTGTTGCTCGGCATATAGTCGTGTGTGTTCTTTGTACAATTGGCGACGCGCACGCACGCATGCACAGAACACAGGCGCCATTGACCGACTGAATGTCGGACGAGTACCACCATAACATGTGTGGCTGATTGTGATAAGACATATCCAAAAGTCTCTAGTACTCGCCTCATTCGTTCGCTGTTCGTTTGATCAAGACCTCGTTAACATTAACACAACTAGTAAGCCAACAGTCTTCCAACTAAACTGCCAAGGACGTTATGACTCCCTCCTCCCTCCATCCAACCTCCTTCTTCACCTTCATGTCTGCGGTTCTTTAGGGCCTTAACCAAATTCAACAATCAACGCCCTGTAATCACGAATATCACGCTTCTTATCTCAATTTCCGGGACGCCTATACACATCTAGGCCTGTGCCAAATGAGGAAGGAACCCTGTGTGCGAGATAAAGAGGCAAGTGTAGACTGTCGTCGCAAACAAGCTCACATGATTCGACAGGGGTACTTGCGCTATCGCCTGGTATTTTGGTGTTGGGGCGATGCTGATTGTTGTGATAAGGATACAATGTCTATGGGAAAGGGGTTGATGAGATAGATGGTTGGTTATAAAGGGAGATGAAGTTGAATTACAGCCTGTATGCGCTTAGAGTCAGAGTCACCAAGATAACGTGCAATTTGGAGATTCAACGGATGTGTGCAAGTGCCTACAATAAAACTTGCACCGCGTCTGGTGTCCACAGGTGTGACGCATTAGGTGCACGAGCAGCGTCATCACCACCCAATATCAAGGAAGGACTCCACCATATTTCACCCTCACCAAGTAGTTATCGTCACTGTATCAGAATAGGAAAACAGCTACCCTTGCTCATCCGTCCATCCATCGGCTGCGCATACTACGAAGCCGGACGAAGGAATAGCTTACAAACGTGCATAAGCTAGCAGAAAGCCAACTACAAAGGCCCGTGATCGCATGGCTGCCTGCAGTCCCGCCCACCAGCAGTCGACAGCCCCGTGAAACGAAGAGATTCAACTGACAAAGGAAGAATGAACGTCCTCTAAAGGAGCGCCAGTTTGCGGGTTATGTATGTGAAGAATGCGGCAAGACAGGCAATGGAATTACATGTTCCGGTTGCGTATTGCTTCTGTTGTCGTTTCCCTCCCTTAAAGTGAGCGTGTTTCGTGCACCATCCGGGTACATTTTGAGATTGGGTTATTAGTCTGAAAACACCCGTGACGCTTATCACCTGAATTGGTTTCGTCTGTCAGTGTGTTCAAAGCGAAGATTGATGGCTGCGCATTGTTTCTCCGATTATCGCTGGAGACCTCCAAGCCTACATGTGGCAATGGCAATGACAATACGGCAACAAACAAGAAAAATCCGTCGTGATACCACAATACATACTGCGAGTCCACCTTCATTGTAAATGTAGACAGAACCCCCAAAACATCAGCCTCACTCTTCATAATTGTCATGCAGTACCTGCCTTTCCAAGTACCGCTTGCCTTCGGATTTCCCCCATTGTTAGCAAGTTGGTTGGTTGGTAGTTCCCCGCGTCGATAGAAGGGCTAGTAGGCCCAAACGGGCGTCCCTATCCCCTGCGCTTTACATGATGGCGATTAGATTGACACAGGGCAAGTTACTGGGTTGGGGCTAATGTGATGGGTCTGGTCCCCGGATTTAGAAGACGGTGATCAATTCTATGAATTCTGGGGGCCGCGGGACATTGCATTGGCATCCATGTTAGTGTCCGCCAGGCTACAGACAGACAGGACCTTGGCTTCAGACTACGTTCATTTTGCTCATCCGTAGATCTCACAAAGGGCCTAGAAACCCATACAGTCATAGTCCCAAGTCTTCTTCACTTCCCCGCGCGATAGCTTATCACCGCCGTAACCCGTTGTATCGGGCGCTCTAGGGGCCTGTCCACCTCAGTCGCACACTAGCGCCCTCCAAGACGTCATGGGAGCCACTAATGGCAATGCAACCCCACTGAACATGACGGTCACTTTGGCCCTTTTGGGCGTCGTGTTCCTGCGCCAGTTGAACCAGTGACCTAGACCCTGGTCTCAGGTGAGGAGTCGCTCGCGTTCCTTCCCATTGCAGTCGCCTCTTGCCAGTTTCCGGGGCGCTCAGTGGTGCCTTGTTTCGGGTGTTTAAGAACGCGGCTTTCGTCGATTTATTTCCCTCTCTTCCTGTCCTCTTCTTCTTTCAACTTGATCTTGTCCATCAACCTGCTATAACCACCCATTATCGTCTCCAACCTTGTGCTCTGTTATTACTTGATTGCCTGGACGCACTCATATCTACCATTTAATCCGCTTAGTTTAGTCTGAGCCTGTGTCTATTGTCTCTGGAAGACACACTTTAGTTACCTACTCCCTAACACCCACAACACCATAAACATAATGGTTCGCCTTAACCTTTCGGTCGTTCTGGCCCTCGCTGCTGCCACTCAGGCTGCGCCTTCCCCCTTCACTGCCGGCACCATTCACGGTGATGCTGCGCCCGTTCTGTCCTCGGTTCACGCTGAGACTGTTCCCGACTCGTACATCATCAAGTTCAAGAAGCACGTGAACGACCACGCTGCTTCTACCCACCACGACTGGGTCCAGTCTGTGCACGATGAGAGTGAGCAGAAGCGTATGGAGCTCCGCCGTCGTGGCACTGAGGCTACCATCCTCTCTGGTCTCAAGCACACCTTCAAGATTGGCGAGTCCTTCCAGGGCTACGCTGGTCAGTTTGACGAGGAGCTGATTGAGCAGCTTCGCAGACACCCCGACGTAAGTATTTTTTTTTTTCGTGTTTTTGCCGTTTATCGGACGCTTTGCCGCAACTTTCCACGCGAAACAAGCCAGTTTTTACCACCGTTTCTCGCTACGAGTTTCGGAGGTGTGCACTGAGCGCATTGCAATCTCCGATGACGTAGCTCGTACCGCCGACATCCGCTAACCGTCTTTCGTTCTTATAGGTTGAGTACATTGAGAAGGATACTATTGTCCACACCATGGAGCCCGTCGCCGCCCAGGATACCTGCACTGGCGAGACCGAGAAGAACTCTCCTTGGGGTCTTGCTCGTATTTCTCACCGTGACGCTCTGTCGTTCGGTACCTTCAACAAGTACCTGTACGCTGGTGACGGTGGTGAGGGCGTTGATGTCTATGTTATTGACACTGGCACCAACGTCGATCACGTTGATTTCGAGGGACGCGCTCACTGGGGTAAGACCATTCCCTACGGTGACGCTGATGTCGATGGCAACGGTCACGGTACTCACTGCTCTGGTACTGTTGCCGGCAAGAAGTACGGTGTCGCCAAGAAGGCCAATGTCTACGCTGTCAAGGTTCTCCGCTCCAACGGTTCGGGTACCATGTCGGACGTCGTCAAGGGTGTCGAGTGGGCTGCCAACGCTCACTTGCAGGCCGTCAAGGATGCCAAGGCTGGCAAGCGCAAGGGCTTCAAGGGCTCGACTGCCAACATGTCTCTTGGTGGTGGCAAGACCACTGCTCTCGACCAGGTCGTTAACGCTGCTGTCGATGCTGGTGTCCACTTTGCCGTTGCCGCCGGTAACGACAACGCTGATGCTTGCAACTACTCCCCAGCTGCTGCCTCCAACGCCGTCACTGTCGGTGCCTCTGCTCTAGATGACAGCCGTGCTTACTTCTCCAACTGGGGTAAGTGCACTGACATCTTCGCTCCCGGTCTGAGCATCCAGTCCACCTGGATTGGTTCCAAGCACGCCGTCAACACCATCTCTGGTACCTCGATGGCCTCTCCTCACATTGCTGGTCTTCTTGCCTACTACCTGTCTCTGCAGCCTGCTGCTGATTCCGAGTACGCTGTCGCCACCATCACCCCCGCTGAGATGAAGAAGAACCTCATCAGCATCGGTACTCTGGACGCCCTGTCCGACCTTCCCACCGATACCCCCAACGTTCTCGCCTGGAACGGTGGTGGTTGCTCCAACTACTCGTCCATTGTTGAGGCCGGCTCTTACACCGTCAAGTCCAAGGACTCCAAGAACACCTACACTGTCGAGGATCTCGAGAAGGCCATTGAGGCTGACTTCAACGTCCTTTCCGGCAAGGTGGTCAAGGGTGCCGAGTCTCTCACTGACAAGGTTCACAAGCTCACTGACAGAATCCACGACATTGTTGATGCTGAGATCAAGGACTTTGTCGAGTCTATGTAAGTTGGGTAGCTTGAGCTCTGTGTGACTTGTGTAGCGCAGTCTAGCGTGAGCGAGCGTCTTTTAGGTTATTGTTTCTTTTATGGTTTATTGGTTTTATTTTGCACTTGGATGTTGGTTTCTTGGGACACAGTCACACTTGGCAATAGGTTGGAGATATAGCTTTTGGTTGATTCTTCGCCTAGGGCTATTGTCTTTTTGTTTTTCTGTTTATTGATTCATACGTTGTTCGAGGGATTGTCTTCGATCAATAAATATTATAATTATTGATGTATTCTTAACTTGTGTCTTTGTACATGCGTGACTGGCGAAGTGAATATGCTGTGTTGCCCGGATATCGTTTACTGTGTTTGAAGTTGGGCTTGTATAAATGCAGTATGGTATTAGATAGTGGTACGTATGTATTTGTTTCATTGTGATGTAGATGCCATGCAGGAGCCGATGCTGAAGAATATAGGGTTAGGCAATGACAGCTCCTTATATCTGCTTTGATACCGTGATTGATAAGACTATGTGGCTTTTGGGTTTGATGACATTGACGGATATATCGCCGTTGGAAAACAATGTCCAAAAACCAGGAATTTACTAGGTAATATTCTGGTATGTATTTTTCTGTATATTCTGTATCCTTTGTCGAGAATGCGGTGTGCAGACTGCCCCTCAACCCCGCCAAACATGGTAGGCCCCGCAGTTACCAGCTTCCAGCTCGGTCCCACTGTGGTATCAAAGGGAAAGAGCGGGCATTATGGTTTGGGTACGCTCCCTAAGCATGCAGGTTGATCTGGATGCGGCTAAGCTAAGGCATGACGACTGTTGTACACAAAAGAGAATTATATACAGAATATTGTTTCTTAAAGTTTAGAAAGAAAGTCCGAGTTGCTGAAAAACCTGATAGAGGGTTGTCTTTTTTTACTGGGTGTGCACACAGACACAGATATATACGCTCGAATTGAGCCCCGCATTTGCAGACGACGGTGTATCCTTGGTGAGCGTTGGCTGACTGCGTTTATCTTATCCGGTAGAAGCAAACTTGACAGACGACACACGGCGACACGGTGCTACAATCTTTGGATCGGGAGAATAAGAATACGGCATTATACGACTGCTGAAGCACGACAATATAAAAGATACGACGAAGAAGAACCTGACGATATTAAGCATCTACCCATCTGAGCCCGACTACATACATTAGGCACGACACACGAAAACATCTTCCTCCATATACACACACAGCAACCATGCTTTCGGTATCTAAAACACCGCGACGTTACCGTAGCGTAACAACTACATCTCTACCTCCGACTTTATCTAACGATATACTCGCCACGCTTCTTGCCGCTCTCACAGCCTGTTCTACGCCCATCCCGCCGAATCCTTTCCCGCCCCTCGCCGACCTATGTACAACGCTTCGGAAACTCTCCGAGTATCTCGGGTCGCGGCCGGCGCCGAATTCCATGCAAGATGACTTTCGGCATCAGGGTGGATTCTTGGCGCTGTTGGCTGTATTGAGAGGGTTCGGAGGCTTCTATGACCCGAGGGTTAGAAAAGAGGCAGAGATAGAGGAGTTGTGGGATTTCTTGGGGGAGTGGTTGGTGGTTCTGAAGACAGTTATGGCGGGACATTCGGGGAATCGGAGGTTCTTTAAGAGGAAGGTTGATGCTGGCGGATGGGAAACTTTGGAACAGAGTTTGGCTGGGATGGGCTTTGGTGGTGATTATGAAGATGTAGAGGGAGACGAAAAACAAGATATCCGTGAACGGGATTTGAGATATCGGTATCGACTGTTTGGGAAGTTAATGGGGTTCGCATTGGAGGATCCTGAGGTTGAGAAATTGTTCGTCTTGGTTGGAAAAGGAGGTGTTGAGACGATCGAAGAAACCACCGAGGCTACAAAAGATGATGACATCAATGAAAACGAAACGAAAGATCTCGAAGACTCACATACAAAAACACCACCAAACTTCCTCGACATCCATACTTTAACCGCCCAAGTCCGCAAAACAATAACAGCCAAATCTAACCTCGCCAACCCCGACATTCTCCGCACTGTAGTCGATTTCTGGAAAGCCATACCTCGTCATGTTCCCACGCCATCCCCACGGTCATCGCTTGAAGGCCGTAACTCTCCCAGTGAGCCCGTAAATCTTTGCTCATGGCTTGTCCTTCGAGTCCTCGCTAGCGCCGTTTCCGTTTCCATGAATAATCTTTCGGCTCTTCACTCTACCGGAGCTCTATCTGACTTCCTTCTTACCTGTTTTGGACCAAAGGGGACTGCACTATCACAGGAGGAACGTACCTTGTTGATGAACCTGTGCAAGATGCTTATGTATCTTGGTATTCCATCACCGGCAGATACTCAGTTTCTTCTTACTTCATGTGCGCCAGATGCGCTGGCTTTTTGCTTAGAGATGGCTTCACAATATGTTGGGCCTGCATTTTTTCAGTTTGATCTCTCACTGAATGGTTATAGCGCAGTTGAATTACCGGCGTTAGGAAGACCATTCCCGCCGCTCAGTAGCCCTGGTTACACATTTACAGCGTGGTTACGGATCGACAGGTTCGATCCAAATGCGCATACAACTGTGTTTGGAGTATTTGACCAGTCGCAGACTTGTTTCTTGATGTTATACCTTGAGAAGAATACGCGCAACTTCATCCTTCAGACTAGCGTCACTTCCAACAGACCCAGTGTACGATTCAAGTCAGTGGCGTTTGAGGAGAAAACTTGGTACCACATTGCTCTTGTTCACCGCCGACCACGGATGATGACCTTGGGATCCAAGGCGTCATTGTACGTCAACGGTGAGTTTGTAGAGCAGGTTAAGTGTGGATATCCACAACAACCGCCGCCCATGACAGCGACAAATGAGGGTTTCTCGGCGCTTGGAGTCGCAAGTATAAGTGGAAAACCCATGCCCAAGGCTCCACCAATTCCCGTTCAAGCATTCATTGGGACGCCGAAGAATTTGTCACCTAAAACGGGGGCAGGGCTGATGACGTCAAAGTGGTCACTTGCCTCGGCGCATCTGTTAGACGATGTACTTAGTGATGACTTCCTTGCCGTCCATTATGGTCTCGGAGCCCGGTATCAAGGAAACTTTCAAGACAGCCTTGGTGGCTTCCAAACGTATGAAGCTAGTGCAACTCTAGGCCTTCGTAATGAAATGTTGCATCCTGGTAAAGACGAGAATTCGGATATCTTGCTGGCAATTAGAGGGAAGGCTTCAAAGCTGCTACCTGAAAACAAAACTCTGCTTAGTATCCTACCTGCGGCGGTCTTTAGAGATGACGTTTCCTTCCGGGAAAGTCCCTTGTTCAACGCTTTACCAAGGCATGCGGCTATTGCTATTGCGAATACGTTCCGACGATCCGGTGCTTCGGCAATCGCCGTGAATGCGGCGGTTCCGTTCCTTCCAGAAGCCTTTACCCGGCCAAACGGGGTTGCTATTCTATCCGGGTCTCCGGTTGTCGCGGCGCCGTCCTACCTAGATGAGAATATGTGGAGACTTGCCGGGTTCACACCATTGGCTTTGAAGCTACTTCATGGAGCGACAACTTCTGAGGATATGCTTAGAGTTGTTGAAATGATTTTCACCTGTATCCGGCATTCATGGCGGAATTCTGACGCCATGGAGAGGGATAATGGGTATGCTATCTTAGGTCTCTTGATCCGGGCGAAACTAGGCTTTGGTGGACCTCTGGGGACGGGTGATAGACTTCCTGTAAGAGTTCCTATGTCTCGAGAGGAACGTGATAATGTCACCCTGCGCTTGCTTAAACTAGTGCTTCAGTTTGTCGGATATAATCATGGACAGCCTATTGAGTCGTTCATCGTCAACCCGTTGGCGTATCGCATTTTGCTGATCGATGTGGATACGTGGAGACGAAGCTCGGTGGAAACACAGGAATTGTATTATAAGCAATTCGTCACGTTTGCTGTGCAGAGCAAGTATCATGAATTCAACAGTCGGCGACTGGTGCGCATGCGTAAGTCATCTCAAAGGTTATTACAAGGGTTTCAACTAACACATCGTAGGTATTGTCAAGAGACTTCTCGAGGCTCTGAAGAACGAGAGTCTAGCTGAAGATGTCATTCTAGCATTTCGCGAGGCCTTTGAAGCTCTGGTTAAGTCTAACTTTAGCAGTGAAGTGCAACGTGCTCTCGCCCTGTTTATTACTTACATGTTCCGAACCCAAGCCTCTTCGCACGGCCGCGGCCACCGCTCTAGATCAGTGTCGGGTCGCTCCCTTTCGGCGATTTCTCTTTCTGGTATGAACGGTTCGGCTAACAGCCGAAGACCAGCACTCGAGATTT
Organism: Huntiella bhutanensis; assembly: GCA_002018275.1. NCBI lineage: Eukaryota > Fungi > Ascomycota > Sordariomycetes > Microascales > Ceratocystidaceae > Huntiella > Huntiella bhutanensis. The sequence continues at coordinate 72,445 of MJMS01000005.1, read as the reverse complement.
CTTCGCCCGGTGGTAGTGATGGCCGGTTTAACGGACAGGTTCAAATGCTACCAAGGCGACAGGTCGGAACACATATTCTGGGGTGGTTCTCAAATTTGCTTTGCGACAAGACTAGTTCGACGCCGATTCAAAAGTTTGCACGCACGGTTACGAACAAGTGGTTGCTGTATCTCTTGACCGAAGACGACGCGGAGATTGTTGTTTATGGAGCTAAGATTTTGGCCCGGGTGTTGATTACACATGGCGCTACGTATACTACCAAGTTCGCTAACAAAACTGGTGGCTTCGTGGTCATGGCGAATCGACTACGTAGATGGTGGGACATCCCCACTATCTGGCCCATTTGCTTCAGCATCTTGTTCGGTACAGATGTTGCGGACATCGACTTTGAAAGAACATTTGACTTTTTCAGTTTGATGGAGATTTTCCAGAAGCCGAAGATTGTCGTCCCGGATATACTGCCGGTCATCATGGCTATGTTACAACAAGGTGTCAAACATGTCGTTAGTGTTCAAGAGCATCCTGAGAGTCCGGTCAAGGATGGACAGAGCACTCAGACTGATGTTTTACCTGGGAGAAGACCAAGAGCGAGGTCTATGGAGTTGAGTCAAGCTTTGGGCGTTAATAGTGAGTTTGATGGAAGTATTTATTGAGGTAGATTACTAACTTTTGTTCACAGAGGACGTTGATAAGGTTGCTATGCGAGTGGTGGTTATCCAAACTATCACGCGTTTCCTTGCAGACCTTCATTCCACATCTGCCGAATGGTGTGACTTTGCTTTGTCATCAGACTACTGTCGCCATCTTCTCTCTGCGTTGTACCCCATAATCGTCTCCACTGACGCCGTTGCACCCGAGGTTGAACTCAACTCGGCAGGCTCCGCGTTGACATTTGAAGGCGGCGATGTTCTCATCCGTCCTGTTGGTAGCTCAGCAAGTTCCCCTGTTGTCCGCCGGGCTAGTCCCCACCGGGAACGTTCTGAGACGATGCCTTCTGGCAACGGCATCCATCCCTCATTGGGCCCGAGACTCCGGAAAGCTTCTTCATTTGTCCTCTTGACATCTGATTCGATTCCTAACTCTGAGACGAGAATGCCGAGGATTAGCACCCATGCCCCAACTAAGCCTAGTACGGCACGGTTGACGCCGGTGCTCCCTCAAGCTCCGCCCCGAAAATCCGAGGGACAGCAGACTAGTAGTGTTGTTCTTCAGGGTTTACTTGAGCTTGTGATTGCGGTGTTTTCAGATCAGATATTGGGAAGAAAGGAGTTCCCGGGTTTCAATTTGCCGGCCAAGATCCCCGCCGGTTTCCAGGAACATCAGGCTTACTTTGAGTCTTATATCTTGAGACACACAGTACAACATCTTTGTACCGAAATGCAGCTGAATCTATCGGTTATGACAGAACCCCGAGTTCTCATGAATCTTGCCCGGTTCAACGTTCATATTGTTACGGATTCTATCTTTGCCGGGTGGTTCATGGGTGGAGCAGACGCCATGTTGGAGTTTACTGGGACTTGTCTTGAGCATCTCCAGCAGAAGAATGTTGCTTCTTTGAAGAGTGTCAGACTTTGTTCACAGGCTGTGGCGACTATGCGCGGAACTTTCCTCAAGATGTTGCTCCTGCAGTTGTCTGAGATGGACGATGACTGTGACGCGGCCGGGACTGAGGAAGAGCGTGCCGGTGCTGCTGCGAATGCACTGAAGACCATGGAGAGAGTCATGTACTGGCAGGCTGCGATTTTGCAAAGCAGTACTGGTGATGATGACTACATGAGACTATTGTGGTATCAGCTGTATGTCAAACTTGTTGATGACCGGAGAGAGATCCGGGTGGCTGCAGCCACGATGATGAGAATCCTGATGGTTCAGAAGCCTGGAGATGCCACGACCTTTATGCGGCAAGACCGGGGGTATACTGGTAGCTCTGTTTCGTCTCCGGCTGCAGCAGCTGCGGCTGCGAAGACTGGGAAGGTGTTGCAGGATTTAGAGCTTATCACGGAAATGGATAATGAGTCGTTTTTGGAATGGGTTGATTCGAACAGGGAACAGCTCGATATTTTGTTCTTTGGGTCGCAGAGTCGTCTTGCCAGGGCTTGGGAAGCGTTTGTTAGTGTGGAGAATGGTCGGACTGCGGAGTCTGCTAAGAACCGGTTGGCGAGAAGAAGGGATACGCTGCGGCAGTGGCAGGCAGAGAAGGACTCGCGCGATATGGTCATGACGAAACAGACTGCTTCCAATAAGGCTTGGATGAAGTGCATCTACCATACTGAGCATACCAAGCATATGCGGTTGGTGCAGGACCGCACTGACGACGCTATCTTCTTGAACACGCAGTACGAGAAAATGGAAAGAGAATTGAGTCGGCCGGGCGGTTTATGGGGTGATGAGGATACTACTTGTGGCAAGTGGATGTTGGATCGGACTGAAGGTCGGATGCGGATGCGACTGAGACTGTTGCCAGACTTGTCAGCAAAGAATAGTGCGGAGTACCAGCCTAAACGGCGCCATACGGATGCGTCTGCTTCGACTCCACCTTCGACTACCTCTTCTTTGAAAGTCAATACCACTGCTACAGTTGCTGTTGGGCGGACCAGGACACGGGCTCGGGCTGTCTCAGATGCTAAGTCTGTTGAGAGCATCTCTATTGTCATGACTCCTAATGATGTTGACAGTGCCAGCGGTTATGTTGGTGTCGATGGGGAACCATTAGTGGCGGAGGACGATGACTTTGAACTTATCGATGACCCGCATGACCCACAAGATGACGATGCTGCGTTTGAGGATAAGAATCGGAAGGTCATGAGACGGCTGCAGCCAGAGGATTCTGTGCAGTCTGTGTTCAACGTTTCGAGGATTATCGGATTAGAAGCAGTGGAGGGTATTTTGATTGTGGGCAAGAACGCGTTGTATATCATGGATGGCGTCTTCCATTGTTCATCGGGTGAGATTGTAAATGCCTCTCAGGCCCCGGCGGATGAACGCGATGAGTACAGTCAAATCATCATGGATCCCAAGAGTTCAGCTGAATGCCCTGCTGCTATGCGGACTGGAGAGACACAACAGGACAGCCGGAACTGGAAGTGGGCAGATGTTCTCAGCATCAGTAAACGCCGGTTCTTGTTCCGTGACGTCGCCATTGAGGTGTTCTTTACTGACGGACGGAGCTACCTGATGACGGCAAAGAGTACAGCGAGGCGGGATGAGCTGTACGGGCAGTTAGCCAGGAAAGCACCCCATTCTACCGGGAGTGCGTCAGCAGATAATGCAACAGAGACTTCTGCAGATGATGCTTGGCGGTTGGAGTCTGTCAGAGTTGTTGACGATGCTCCTCAGGGCTTTGCTCTGTCTTCTCGTATCGGTGGGCTATTTGCTCAGGCACCGTTGGCTGCGGTCACGAGACGCTGGCAGAGGGGAGAAATTTCCAACTTTGGCTACCTGATGATGGTGAATACCATGGCTGGACGTTCTTTCAACGATCTGACACAGTATCCTGTTTTCCCGTGGGTCTTGGCTGACTATACGTCAGAGGAACTTGATCTAGATGATCCGCGGTCGTACAGAGATCTTGGAAAGCCCATGGGTGCGCAGACGCCGAATCGACTGGCTACTTACAAAGAGAACTATGAGGCATTGGCTGAAATCGGTGAGACGCCTTTCCATTATGGTACTCACTACAGCACAGCCATGATTGTATCCAGTTACTTGATTCGTCTGCCGCCTTTTGTACATGCATTCATTTTGCTACAGGGTGGTCAGTTTGACCATGCGGATCGTCTTTTCCATTCAGTTCCGGCCGCGTGGAGATCGGCTTCTATGGAGCATAACACTGATGTGAGAGAGTTGACACCCGAGTTCTTCTGTCTTCCTGAGTTTCTTACAAATATTAACGGATATGCTTTTGGAACGAGGGAGAGTAATGGAGCTGTGGTGGATAATGTTGAGTTACCACCATGGGCTCATAACGACCCTACTATATTCATTGCCAAGAACCGTGAAGCTCTTGAGAGCGAGTATGTTTCTCAACGGCTACATTTGTGGATCGATCTTGTGTTCGGTTACAAACAACAAGGGCAGCAGGCAGTTGAGGCGACCAACGTCTTCCATTGGATGAGTTACGAAGGTGCCAGCAACCTGGATGATATCCGGGATGAACGTGAGAAGAGAGTTGCTGCTGGTATGATTCATAACTTTGGACAGACACCAAAGATGATTTGGGTTCGGGGTCATCCGCAGAGAGATTCCGGAAGAGGGAAAGGAAGGTCGGGGACAGAGAGACTTGTCAAGGCCTCGGTGCCGATTTCCGGTGAGTTTCTTGACGAAAAAATATGAGATTGTGTACTAACAACTACGAACAGAATCAATGGAGCGAGTTGCGTCTATCACGAGGATTCCAAAGACTAACACTCTAATCCACTCGCCGCCTTTCCGCTACCCGTTGCCACCTTTCGACAAGACATTGGTGATTTCACATGCTGATGCTTCACTACGGTTTATCTTTGCCGACTCTCGGAAATCTGCCGGCCTCTGTGAGAATCTACATGCTGGCCCGATAACGGCCGTTCTCATACCTGATTCCAAAACTCTTGTGACAGCTGGTGAAGACTGTGTTGTGGCTGTCCATGACCTTATCACTGCGCCCGGAAAGTCGGTTGACGTTGTTCTCCGCAAGGCTCTCTTTGGCCATAGAAGACGTGTTGAGAAACTTGCGGGTAGTCGCGCTTGGGGCGTTCTTGTCAGTGTCAGTGAAAACCAGCTGTTGGTGTGGGATCTGAACCGTCTAGTTCTTGTCCGGCGACTTCCAGCTCCTCCACGTATTACAGCTCTTTGTGTCTCGGAAATTGCTGGAGAGATTATCATTGCAGCTAATGGCAAGCTCGTGGTCTACTCCATCAATGGGGCTATTTTGGTTGAAGAAAAGGTTGTTGATGACGAAGATGAAGTTACGGCGCTAGCGGTTACCGAAGAAAACGGGGAGATGGTCGTGTTTGTTGGCAGCCAGGTTGGCCGTGTTGGTGTTTGGAGAAAGAAGGTTCGTGGAGGCAAATGGATTCTGGAAAAGAGACTCGAGTTGAGTAATGGTTCTGGCGATGTCAGTTGCGTTACTGTTGGAGAAGGCTTGGTCTGGGTCGGCGATGAGGATGGAAGAGTTTGGGAATGGACTTCTAAGTAAAAACTAGGACCAACCTATATATGGATACGGGTACAAAATGATAGAAACGATTTATGGATGATGAACAGGTTGTATATTTGGACATGTATTTAAGTTACACGACAGCCTCGCCTTCAAAATAACAAGAATTTCTTCTTCGCAGCAGGACATCAAGCCCAACAACAATGAAAAAAGAGTAAAAAAGGTGTGCATCAAAAATTCCACTCCCGATGGCCCCGAAGGACAATCGCAACCAGGCCACTCCGCGTTGTGCAATGCAGGCGTCCCAATCGTGTGTCTGGACTTCTTGATCTCCTGACACCGGAATAAGGTAAGTATGAAGAGGAAAAGGAATAACGGGACAAGAGAGGGTGGAGGGCGAGGATATTTATAGGGCAAAGGCGGTGTGGAGTGAGGCAGAATTTTGGTATTGGGTGGGTCCGCTGGGAAATTGGGGGTTGGGGTTTAGGGGAGGTTACGGGGGCTGGGGGCTGGGAGATTTGAAGGGGGTTATGTAATAGTTAACCCTACCGTTCGTGGTGGGTTTTGAGGAATTGGGAGTGATGAGTTGTGATATACAGAGATTGTTATGATGTTGGGTTTAGATCTGTAGATGACTTTTAAATAGGCAATAAAGGGACATTGAAGAAGAGAAGGAAATAACATAGAGATAACCAAGTTAGTTTCAACTTTCTTCAAAGCCTATTTCTATAGCTCTTTTCATCTTTAGGTAGACACTGATGCTGTATCATCAAGACGTTCAACATCCACCGTTGCTTCATCCTCATTGAGTGTTACTACACCATTGACGTTGTACCCGGAATCAAACAAAGGCTTTGTCAAAACAAATCAAGAGCTCATTTGTGTTCGTAGAGTTTGTGCTTGTGGTGGGGTTGTATCACTTGTAAGTTATCACTAACTAGAGAAGAGCTTGTCGTGGTGTAAGCTGTTTAGTAACGATTTATTGCTGTGAATGAATGGTTACAGGGATGTGCCATTTAAGTTATAGAGTGGTACCGTTGTATAGGTTTAACAAGATGTTTAAGTGACGTCTACATCCGAGACAGGAGATATGTAGAATATCGAGCAGTTCTAGCAACAAATAACAAGGGCTGAAAGCAGAGAAATATCCAAAAAACATATGAACTGATTGAGAAATCGTGTGGTGGTGGAACGGGACGGAAGGATTAAGTGGGTGCTTTGAAGATCCGGGGAAGAAGTGGGTTAGGCGGTATGTTCCGGAGAATTGGTGATTATAGACGGTGTAAATAATATTCGTATATACAACGGGTTGTGATTCAACAACTAGAGAGATATGTATCTTCCAATGAGCTTTTGAATTTACAGTACCGGCGATGTAAATTCAAGTCACCCGGTCTTCCGGCCCATATAAAGTGGACTAGGGTATACTAGTGGTCTATGGATAAACTAGTCTTGATGTTGATGTGGATATCAAAGTAGACATCCCAATATATTCAATCTGTTTTAAGAACTGTACTTTCTGTGTCTACCGTGCTGCAACCGGCATCCTGTTTCTCATAGTCCATCACCCCTCTAACCTCTAATCTTCATACCCCTTGAGCTGCTTCCGAGGTCCGGTAGGAACTATCCCGTTAGCATCGAATCCCACAAAACCACCCGTATTCCACCAAAAACTCACTAGGATAGGTATTCGGAATCCGAGGCGCATTGTCATCGCCAACATACCGACGAATAGGCGGCACAACAATCAAGAAACCAGGGCCCATCGCACCAAGAACAATCGACCAGAAATAAGCGGGACGTTCACGTGAGGCCCAGCGGAGATAAGTGAACGGCTCCGCCATAAAGCGGGGAAGACGGCCAGACATTTTGACGGTGGTTGATGATGAATTCCTTGATTAATTCGATGAGGTCGCCATGTCACTCTGTGATATCACTCTGCGATATCACGACGTCTGGAAACCCCACCACATCCCGGCTAATATTCGGAACTCATCAGGAAGAAGCTTGGACCTACTGAAACAACACCGCCTTTCCAAATCGGGAATGCCTATGTGTTCAATTAATAGGGTTCGCCAAACCAGTTGCGTATGCCGATACGTAGCTTACGTTGACGTCGTGAATTTATTACTTTCTTGTCTGTGAAGATTGCGAGTCGATCTTTTGGTGTTTTTGTTGTCTCTTTTTTCTTTCTGTATATTGTCGATATGAAGTCTGTTTTGTCTGTTGCTGCGTTGGCCTTTGCGGCGGTGGCGAATGCGGTTAGTTCGCAGGGTGCTAGAACGCTGGTAGTCGTTGATGAGGATGGAGTCCAGAAGGGTGAATATAAGACGTTTTTGGGTGATCTGAAGGGTACGTTTGACGGTGTAAGGATTGGGGACCTGGCTAACTGTTAGTAGAGAGAGGATTCGATCTGACTTACTCGTCGGCCAAGAACGATAAGTTGAGGTTGTTTGAGCTTGGTGAGAGAAACTTTGATCACATTGTTCTTCTCCCATCGCAACTGAAGAGTAAGTATTCCGTGTTCTTCAACCAGTCTATCAACGTCGCGCTAACCCTCTAGACCTCGGCCCCAACCTGACTCCTTCAACCCTCGTTAACTTCGTCAACGCCCACGGAAACATCCTCGTCGCTCTTTCTTCAAACACCCCGGTCTCCTCAGCGGTTTCCTCCGTCCTCCATGAACTCGACATTTTCCTCCCCGACGAGCGTCAGACTACTGTCGTCGACCACTTTAACTACGATAAGGAGTTTGCGCCAGAGACCCACGATGTGCTGGTTTTGGAAGCTCCCAAGGTGAAGGATGGCCAGAAGGGATACTTTTCTCCCGAGAGTGACGAGCTTGTCGTCTTCCCTCATGGTGTTGGCCATGTCATGGGACAGAGTCCGTTGATCGCCCCTCTTATCCGCGCGCCAGAAACCGCGTACAGTTACTCCCCTAAGACCCAGGCGGAGAACGTTGCGCCGGAGGATATCTTCGCTGTTGGAAGCCAGCTGGGTCTGGTTTCAACCGTCCAGGCGAGAAACTCGGCGAGAGTCACGGTTGTGGGTGCCGGTGAGATGTTGGCGGATAAGTGGCTGGAGGCGGAAAAGAATGGGAAGAAGGTCTGGAACAGAGAGTTTGCTAAGAGAGTTTCTGGGTGGACTTTCCAGGAGATTGGTGTTGTTAAGGTGGATGGTGTTGAGCACTGGTTGAACGAGGGTGGTGCTATCGAGAAGAACCCCGGCATTTACAGAGTCAAGAACGATGTTGTAAGTGTATTTGGAAATTCATGATGGTTATTAAAAGCTAACATTTAACAGTCATACAGCGTTGACGTTTCGGAGTGGTCCTGGGACCAATGGGTTCCTTACTCGGTGCCTTCTGGTGACTCCCTTCAACTCGAATTCAGCATGCTTTCGCCCTTCCACCGCATTCCTCTTTCTCCCGTTTCTACCAGCGAAACCAAGACTACTTACGCCACCAACTTCACTATCCCCGATCAACACGGTATCTTCAACTTCATGCTAGACTACAAGCGGCCGTTCATCAACTACATTGAGGACAAGGTCACAGTTTCCGTTAGACACATGGCTCACGACGAGTGGCCGCGCTCGTATGAGATTTCAGGAGCGTGGCCTTGGATGGGAGGCATTGGCGCCACTGTCGTTGGTTTTGTTGCTTTCAGTGGATTGTGGATGTTCAGTGCCGAGAAGGCAACTGGTGAGACCAAGAAGGTGCGGTAAACGGAGAGAATATCTGTATATATGGCGTATAGTAGATGGATAGAGGTGTTTATTGAAGTGTACAATACAGGTTGGTTAAATTAGGTATATAAAGGGGCCCTCAGATTAGCTCTCTTGTGTTCTCAACGACAACGGAGTCAACCAAACAGCTAGCTGCAGGATAAAGACAACCGCGTCTACAAATTTGGCTTTTTGACCTTTCTTAAATCATCACCGGGCACAATTAAATACGTGTATATGAAAAATGTCCAAAACACACCACGACCGCCAACCAACTCAGATTGAAAACTATATGTAAGCCGCATATACCACCCACTGCTTCTTATCTTCATGTGAAGAAAAGCGTGCTCGCGGAGTCTCGTAGCTTGACAGCATCGAGGTGGTTAGGGGAAAGGGTGTCGTCAGTGTTGGTGGGACTGGCGGCGTGGGGTTTTGGGACTGCTCAGATTTCTGTTCTTCGGGTCCTTGCGATGGTCGCTCGGAAGAGGGTTTCGTCACTGCAGATTTAGGAGGGGGGGTATGTGGATAGACTTGGTCGATGCTGAGATCGTTTGGAAGTGGGGTGCTGGTGGGTTAGTTGGGGTGTTACGCTCATCTTGGAGGCGATTTGTGAATTGGAATGTGTATAGCACTGGTATCGTCATGTTGGACGTCGTATGATCATGTTGGATCTCAGTGTATATTTGTAACCTCTTTAGGTTTTCATGTTCAGCCGAGACTCAACATCATGTTGAGCTCACATTGTGCACTTGCACGGGAGATGAGAGTATTAAGAAGCACTGATCAAAATCTCCCCACCTCAACCTTCTAATCCAAAGAAAACTACATTATCACGATTTTGTCGCGCTTTTATACACGCGTTACACAGCTGCCAGGTTACACGTGTCGGCCAGCTGCCAAAGCCTCGACCCCTAGTTTCTCCTGATTGGTTGGAATTTAGTAGGACCCCTGTACAAGGCTGACAATATATCGATTTTCGTCATTATCTGACGACTTGCGAAATCTCCCCTCATTAGGCTGTAGTTGACGGCCGTAATACACCAAACCGGACACCTTTGACGTCGCAATCATGGTGAGTATATACAGGTAGTCGCAAATATGTCCAAAGCTAACCAACCATCTTCCTAGTCTCGCAATTCCGAAAAAGCGCAGTCTATGCTCTTCCGTTTCCGTGAAGCCCAAGCCGCGGAAATAGGAATCATCGACGCCGGCCGTACTCGACGTCCCAAAGCGATCACCGAAGTCGAATCTATCCCCTCTTGCGAGAAATGGCGTGGTCAGGTCCTCAAGGAAATCTCCCGGAAAGTCTCCCGGATCCAAGATCTTGCGTTGTCGGATTATCAAATTAGAGATCTTAACGATGAGATTAACAAGTTGATGCGCGAGAAACATATGTGGGAAGTGCAGATTCGGAATCTCGGTGGCCCGAATTACACGCGTGGAGGCGGGAAGTTATATGATGAGAGTGGAAAGGAAATTGTCGGCGGTGGAAAGGGATACCGGTACTTCGGCCGGGCAAAGGACCTTCCTGGTGTAAAAGAACTCTTCAACGCCGCAACTCAAAAACCCACTACCCAGAAAAAGACCCCCGCGGACCTCCGAAAGGGTGTCGACGCTGTATATTACGGATACGCGGTAGATGAGGAAGACGACGAGCTGTTGAAGTGGGAGGGACAAAGGGAACGGGAAGTGGCGGAGAGAATGGCGGAGGAAGGTGGCGCTGAGGTTGAGAGGGGGTGGGAGGCACTTCCGGGGGATTCTGGGGATGGCAGAGGGTGGGTCTTGCCGACTTTGGAGGAGGTTCAGACGGAGTTGATGGAGAGGAGAAAACGGAAGTTGTTGGAGCAGATTTCGTAGACCGGCTAGTTTGGGTTTTTGGGATTGTTTGGCGTTTTGGTTGGGAATATATTGCTTTATTGGATCATTTGGGGGTAACCCTATGATATGTGATGTTTGTGGTCATTGTATTTGGTGATAACACCCATGTGAACTAATTACATTTGAATATGGACTTCACGTCTGTCGTCCAAAGGTGACACCAAATGTAACAAGCGGAACGGAACGGTAATAACCTCTCCCGGTACCTTCTATCATCAAACCAAAGCAACTCAAAATCGAATCCCTGCATAAATCGAACAATGACCTGAAAACCGACAAGTCCCCACTTTTCCAGGAACGAACCACGTCAAATAGCCGCTAACGAATCAATCAATCCACCGAGAAACCCGTATAAACGCGCCACTGAAAAGAACGAAAGAAAACAATCAAAATCACCTAAAAACGGTCGGTAACCACGATATTACAACTTGGACCTAGAATTGGCTTGAGTTTGGTTATTCATCTCGTAGCATTTCGGTTGGTATGGGCATTGATCAGATATGGTCCTGGAACGGTGAGTCTGGAAGGTGGATTTTATACGTCGGTCGTAGTCTGGACACGGGTACTTGTTTAGGGTTCTGGAGGTTGAATTAGTAGGTCGTGGACCTTTTTGGTTGTGTTGATTGTCAAACTGAAGACGTATGTATGTATAGATAGATGTACCGAGATTCATGGTGTTTGTTTGTTTGTTTTGATCACCGGCCTGATGTATTCATATCAAATACATGATATCATTTCCGACCGGTACTCGCTGCAAGCCAAGAAGACGTCAGAACGCCACAAGGGATGACCCGTTGGTTGTTCACGGCCGCATGTTTCAAAGATGCAGTCGGCTTGTCAAAGTCACATGTGATTTATGTTGATATAGATCATCTACTGCATATGCAGAAGCCCTTATGATGTGAACATCATATCCCCCTTTGAGCAAACCAAGCCACGGTAGATCTAATTTCAGTTATTTTTGGTGATGGTTGATGATCTGCGATAGAATGGTGGGGTTCTAAAGAATCAGAGACGGGAGTTAATTGAGCCTGTTCACTGGATACACTCATGTTCCACGTAAAGTTTATACAACTATTCTATTCTTCCATAGCCTCATGGAACTCTCAAAATAACTTCCTTCTTAACACCCCCTTTCATCCGATATTATCCATATAAGATGACAGCTAATTGCCCAAACTTGAACCACCTAATCCACCAACAACAAGCTCATCCCACATCCCCGCTTAGTCGAATTATCCTTCCGTTCCGGGGCATCAAGGTACTATTACAGGCACTTCCCTTGTCACAACCAAAAGGATCTCTCAGGGGCACAATCGGATTTTGGAAGATGCGATTTTGGGGTTGGCATGACTCCTGGATTAGAATATATGCCTATGCACTTAGAATTCTGATGGAACATGGGGGACTTTTTGGGCGAGTGGGATCTACGTTTTGTCTATGTAGGCTGTTATTGTGTACATATGAATTGTAGATCGACTGGTAGAGGCCGTTGTTTCACTTGTTGTAGATAGATAGATACACACACATACAAAGACTATCCTAGACAACACAAGGCTTTTCCGTCACAAACGTGATCCACGTTCGTCCGCACCCTCTTGTTGTCTCCTATTCTAGTCTCTCAGTAAATAGATTCAAACCCTCGTTTTCTCAACACAGACTCGCTTTGTCAAAGTCCTCAGAGGCCTAAAAAACCGACCCTCTAGTGCTTTGAGCCCACTGCGGCTTTTTCCAAAACCCATTTGTGTCAGGAGATTCTCTCAATCCTAATCTCACGATACTACGTTGACTTCAATTCCTCGTTCTTCGTTCTTCTCCAACCCCCATTAATCGACTTAATTCCTCCGGGAGCCGCCCTGGCCACCGACATCCTGGCAAGGAAACCGGCCCTCTACTGGACATTACAAGGATCTCACGCACGCACTCCTCATCTACAATACAACAACAGACGCAGGCCTCTTCAAGCGAGACAACAAGACGACATTCATGCTTAATGCGTAGGATTCATTTCTCGCGGGAGTAAAGTTGGGGAAACCTTCTTTTGTATTTTCTTTTTGTTGCGCCTTGTGAGGTCTTTTTTCTGACTTGCGTCTTGTGTTTTGTCTTGGTTGAGCAACAACAACGTCACTCCTTTACTTTTCTGTTGTCTGCACTGGTGTGGTTATAACTCCATATACTTACATATTCACCTAATACGCCCTCGTCCCATGATCTCACGTCTACAAATTTAATCAACTACCCCCAAAATGGTATCTTTCTTTGGCTTAAAACTAGGTGGTGATAAAAAGAAGTAAGTTCTTTCTTTCTAGCGTGTCCCTCCCGCATTCCGAACCAACAAACTAACAATGTTAGGAAATCACTCCCAGAAGTCATCCCCGTCAAAACTCGCGCTCTCGATCTCGACGAACCAATTCCGACACCAACATCACCACTCCAAGGACCCCGAACCTCCAAAATATGGAGTCTTTCACCATCTTCCCGTCGTGGAAGCTTCGCTAGACCAGGCACATCGCATTCATTCCGGTCTGTTTCGGCTCCACGTCCTATGTTCATGAATGGAACTGCTACCGCTTCATTGCAGGACTTACAGAGTTTTGAGGGGTTTCCGAGACCGAAGAGGGATAGTTTGAGAGGGAGTCCGGTGGGTAGTGACAGACTTTCTATGAGACCGGCTGCTGCTGTGGGAGGAACGTTTCCGAGAGTCAGGGCCGGGTCTAAAGCTACTTCTATTGGAGGTGATAGCATGGCTAGTCCTAGGACTAGAATCGATGTTCTACCTAAAAGACAAGAGTCGATGCCGACTATGCAGAATAGGGGACATGCTTTGGAGTCTTTGTTCTTGACGGACTCAGGGGTAGAAGAGGAACCGCAGACAATCCCCAGGGTTTCTCCTATGGTGATCCCAAAGTTGGACCCGATTGTACCACCCGCTAGCTTGGAGGCTGCACTTATCACGGAGTCACCTAGAACTCCGATGCTTCACTCGCCACTGGCTTACTCTTCGAGTCCTCTGACTGGGCATGTTGCGTCCTCAAGCCCGAAGACGTACTCACCTGGTACTATGCAGTCGCCATACTCGCCTAGTAACCCCTCGCCTAGCCGCCAGAAATTACCGCCAAACTCTGCTTTCAAGCCGTACTCACCTGGTGCTACACTCTCTTCAAAGCCAACCGCCCTGGAAAACTCCCCCATAAGTGATGTTATCCAATCTGCCTCGATCACCACGTCAACCCCAGTCAAAGTAGGTGGTCCCCCGATTCTTGACACATCCTTTTCGATCTCTACCAACCTCGACACCACCAGTGCCATCAGTATCCCTACACCTTCCCCCATGATTCCCGAATCGCCTTTTAGCCAGTTCAACTTTGAATTCGACTTTGGGACCAGCACCAGTACCAACGGGTCCACTGCCCCGTCAAGCGTCACTACCGGAGTTTCTGGGGAAGAGCAAAACATCGTCTCGCCCGCCTTGGAAAAAATCGAAAATGTACCTCTTAGTCGGACTTCCACAGCTAGTCCTATTCCTAGTCTCCCGTTGACAATCAACACGAATATCGATACTGGACTCTCTCCCCGTGGCTCGGCTTCCAACACATCAGGCCGTAGCATTCCGTCTCCTTCCCAGTCAATCCGTTCAGTCCGCAGTATTGAACGTCCTTCATTCGACAGACAACCCACCACAAAGCCTTCAGCCCCATCCGGTCTCCGTGTCGTCCGTAATGCAATCCCCAGTATCGGTCCTGACGCCGGTTTGAACCTTTCCAACTCGATCCCCTCACCGTCTTCAGTAATGCTCACCGGTAACCTCGGAGCACGCTCACCGACACCCGATGACGAAAAATTTGTACTCCAGGGTGATGAAGCCCTGGCTCTTCAATGGGAGGGACCTCCCATGATCAAAGAATTTGCTGCGAAGAGAAACACCATGACTTTGGAGTCGCCTCACCGCCAGTCCTTTAGTTTTGATCTTGACACTGATGAAGAGAAGTCACCTGTCATCATCCCCCAACGCTTCGATTCACTTCCTGGGGGTCCCAAGTCCGTAGCCGACCCTCAGCGTCCTCGGACTTCAGCTGGGCCTGACACAAAGACGCCTAACTTCGGTAGCATGGCCAGCTTCACCCGTAGCTGTAGTACCGATGGAAATCGCAGGTTGTCTGCCCTTCGTCCTGCTACGTTGGCTCTTGGCGGTGGTTCGGGTGTTCCTAATGGGATGGCTACCGCTTCTGGACGTCTTCAGTTCCCTGCTATGCCGTCGCCGAGACCATCGATTAGCGAGTTTGATTTGACTAGAAGTCAAAGTCCTCTCCTGAACATCGCCATGCGCTCGCCGACGTTCGGTAGACCTGGCCAAGACCGTGAAGAGGATGCGGTGTTCATCCCCGCGGCTATGGCCTCCCCTATCCACCAGTCTTCTAACTCCATCTACACCGAGTCCATCGCCTCTTTGAACTCCCCTCTTTGGCAACCTAACCCATTATCGACTTCAGTCCGTAGCAACACGGACGGTCCTCACGTTCCTCCAAGAAACCCCGGGCGCGCCGGTCCTGCAAACGTCATTAGAGCATCCACCTGGGAACCCGCCTGCCAAATCACCCCCGTCGCGGGCACCATCGGTCTCGTCGAACCACAAAGTGCGGTCGTACAAACTGCAGAGGTTCTCTGGCCGTTGATGTCGGAAGAAACTTCCCCGCCTACTTCTCCGGCTCCCGCTTCCGCCACTGTTGCGATTACTGCAGCTTCACCACCTTCCCAAATCATCACTGACCGTGCTATTGAGACGTCTCCGTCCCGTGTTGGGAGAGATACCTCCGGTCAAAGAACTCCTACGCCACGTGACCAATCCGTTCCCCGTGGCCGTGGCGGTGCCCCTGCTGGACCCTCTTCGGTCCGCGATCGTGTCCGGAATCTTGAAGTTCAAGAGGCTTCTGCTGAGCGTAGTAGAAGCCGTAGTAGAGACCAGTCTGCTAACCGGACGACGGGCATGTCTCCTATGAACGCTGGAGGCTTTGCCCGTGGAACCAGTCCTATGGCGTCTAGATCTAGAGAAGGCAGTACTAAGGGTGGTAGAGAGTTGGTTTAGATTTGGTGTGACGACTAATGATGTGTTTTTTTTTGCGTGTTTCTTTTGTTGGTAATATTTCACCCACTTTTTTTCAAATTAGTTTATTTCTACTGCGGTTAAGTTTCTATTGGCCGGTCGTGGCTGAAGAGATGAAGCTGGGTTTTGTGATTCCCCTTTTTTCACTTTATTTGGGGTGGTTTCTTTTGTTAGGTTCGAGCGTTGTGTTTTTTATTTCAATAGACTGGATATACATACTTTAAGCTGATGTGACATAAAATCAGGTACACACATACGTGCGTACCTACACATGTACATGTATGTTTCATCTCAACCTGAAAATAGAAACAGGGGAACCATCTCGAGATCTATCATTTATCATGTGCCAAGATCTTAATTTGTTATCGAAGGATGCGTGTAACGAATTTAACCTCGTAACACAGCCATCAATTATCATGCATACAACATGTACGGTACTTTCCATTAAATCCTACAGCCGACTGCAACTAACGACAACAATTGCTTAAGCTATCTCGTTTTATGTTGTCTAAAGGCTGCTGTTTCAAATATCTTGACACATTAAACAGGAGATTTTGACTGCGGATTTCGTTACAGGGGATGGTTGCTAAATGTACAGTTTCGGAATCCTCCCGGCGGCATGGGATTTAGCCGGATGGGATAATCCGATTGGTGCGCTAGGGCGGATGTATAGTTGCGGGTATGGCGGTTGAGGGTGTCATGGAGATTCATGAGACATCGTCGGTGCGTTGTTTTGGAAGATTAGTTTTGGGTGGATTGGTATATTTTTCTATGTATATAAAGACGATGATGGCATCTTAGATGGTCACCTTTGATTTTGTTCTTCAAGCTTCTGCTTACACCATTCATTTATATATACATTTTACATTCATTAACAATGCATTACACAAGCATCATCATTCTCACTGCCATAACCGGCTTATCATTTGCCTCTCCAACCCCCATTCAACCCCGTGAGACTCTCGCTTCAAACGTCGTCTTATTCACTTCCCCTACTGATGCAAACTGGACTGCCCCCGGTGTCCTCTATGCCCGCTCCCTCCAACTTGCCAACGGAGATCTTCTCGCTACATGGGAGAACTACTCTCCTGAGCCACCACTGGTTCATTTCCCCATCTACAAGTCCTCTGATAATGGGTCAACTTGGGCCGAGATCTCCCAGGTGAATGATACCGTTAACGGGTGGGGTCTCCGTTATCAGCCGGACTTGTTCCAGTTGCCTGAGGCGGTTGGTGACTTTCCTAAGGGTACTATTCTTTGTACTGGAAATAGTATCCCTACTGACCTATCCGAGACAAAGCTTGACGTTTACGCTTCTAAGGATAACGGTCTGACCTGGTCTTTCGTCTCTAGTCTTGGAACCGGTGGTGAAGCTCGTCCTAATAACGGTCTTACCCCCATTTGGGAACCTCACCTGGTCTACATCAACGGAACCGTCGCTGCTTTCTACAGTGACCAGCGTGACCCATCTTTCGGCCAGAAGCTAGTCCACACTACATCCACCAATCTTCTCAACTGGACAACTCTCGTCGATGATATCCATGACACTAGCGACTATGACGCCCGCCCCGGTATGCCCGCCGTCGCTCAACTTCCCACCGGTAACTGGATCTACGCCTACGAAATTTGCGGAAGCGTTGGTGGTTGCAAGGTGTCCTACCGTCTTGGTTCATCGCCCTTGACTATGGTTGACCAGCCTGCTCATCTCTTGACAACTACCACCGGTGGAACTCTTACATCCTCTCCTACCATCACTTGGTCCCCCGTTGGCGGTGTAAATGGAACTCTCATTCTCAGCTCCGGTTCTCAGCAACAAGTTTTCACCAACCAGGCCCTCGGTGATCCTTCCGCATGGGTAGCTCGGAACGTTCCTAACCCCGCTAGTTACAGCCGGTGGGTTGACGTTTTCGCCAACGACCCGTCTAAACTGATGATCATCTCCGGTGGACCTCTGTCTTCTGTGACCGGGAACAAGATCACCTTTAGTGCCGTTGACGTCGCTTCGCTGATTTCTTCGTAAAGTTTTCTGCTTATCAGATTCTTTAACAGTCGTTCCTTCAACAAGTCCTCTGTGGCGCAATTGGCTAGCGCGTCTGACTGTTAAGATCCGTTCGCAATCAGGAGGTTGACAGTTCAAGCCTGTCCGGAGGAGTTCTTTTTTACCCGATAGGGTTATGTTGGGCCTAGATGGTTCAAGTTAGTGATATGATTTGATGAATTTACAAACAATGTTTTCTTAAGGTCTTGGCTCTTGAAAAAATGCCGTTTTCCGTGTATGACGTCATGTGTATGTGTGTAGCCTTAATTTGTGCCTTTTTAATTCGTATCTGAATACCTTGTGCAATTGCCGACGGCAGGCTAAAGCCCTGTTTCATATGTGTATTGTACTCGTAGCACAAAAACACAGCCCATGGCACCGACTATTTTAACTACATGAGCATTTTCAACTTCGACCTAATGTCCTCTACCAGCCTCGGTACACAAACCCCTTTAACATTTTAAGACTCGCGTAACATCACGTCCCCAACAAACTTAACCAAATCGACTGCCCCTGTTTTCTTCATTCTACAATCAACATACATATATGAATCACACAAATACACCGAAGTAGCGAAAAAAGGCATCTACGCAAACATCATTCATGGCACTGCCGTGACCAATATTACAATTCAAATATGCACCATGCTGCGTCTTCTTCCCGCTATGCTGGCCCGTCCGGTATCACCAGCCAGCCAGCAGCTAACCGACAGCCCAGCCCAAAAGACAGAGCTCCTACACACACGTCACAAGACTCTTTTGACTCCGCTCTTTTATATACATCTTATCAAGACGACCCCGCAGTTCGCTTAGTCGATAGTTTTGTCGGAACCCCGACTCCACCTTCAATACGGCCCACGGTTAGACGACAAGAAACCAGTGACGAACCACCACCACCATATACAATTATTCCTGGACCGGAGACTTCCCTTGTTTCTACGGCTAGTACTAGACAGCCCGTGGTGACACACAATCAACAGCCGATACCCCGACAGGAGAACCGACAGCCGTCTCGCGAGCCGTTGCAGGGCTTTTCTGCAGTTCACCATGTACAATATCCTCCACCCCCACCCCGACAACTTCGTGGTCAGCCTTCTTTGCCTAGTTTTCAAAGTCACCCTACCTCTCAGATAACACAATACGCCAACCCGCCACAATTTGTTCAGCCGGCCCCACAATATCCACATACACCTGTACAACACATAAAAAGGAAGCCGCTTACACCAAGCTCCTCTACATTTCCTATTCCAGTACCGACTGATCAACAGCCGAAGCTGATTCGGAAAGTCAAGAGTGCCGCTGTTCTAGGCTCGCAACCATTTAACCCGGCCGAGGCTCCCCCTCTCCCTACGTCAGCTGACGATATTGCTTTGTATAATGCTCCAAATCAAGGATCTAGTAACGCCCTGGTATCACACAATCCATCCTTCCTTCCCCCGGCCCAAGATTCTTCTTGGAAAAATGCCTTAGGCGAGGCCCAGTTTTTTGCTACCGGGCTTCTAGCTAGGCCAGCGGAAACCTCTCGCCACTATAGTATTATCAGACATACATATGCCTTAGTTTGGTATAGGGGACCTTCGACTTCAGTATCAATTTCAATTCTATCTGACAAGCCTTTACCTGCTGCAAGGCGTATCTATCTCCAACAAAAGGGGTACTCGGGCGATACAGGAATGGCGGTGAAAGCCTTCTTTGGAGGTTCTAGTAACTGGATAGATGTGACACCCCAAATGCAGTGTGAAATTCATCAGATCTTACCAGCTGACGAACGTGCAATGCAAAGGGATATATCACGGTTCAGAAAAAAGGCAATGGGGAGTTTAAAACGACAAATCGCACGAGAATCATGCATTGTACGAATACCAGCCCATGCAAAGGATGGATATTTCAGACTAGTTGTCACTGATGAAAATAAAAAGGTCCTAGCAGGTTGTCCAGTATTTCGGATTGCCAGCACATCGACTGATTCTAGCGCAGTTCGGGGTTCATCCTTGAAAAGTATGCCGATAGAACTCGGTGTAAAGGTTGGCTCTACTGTAGCGAACATCATGGTGGCTAAATACACGGCTCCTATAACTGGCGTTGCTGGAGTAATTGGGTCGAAGGCGCAGAAATACGGAAGCAAAGTCGCAAAAGTGCAGAAATACGGTGACAAAGCTATGCAAGTGTCCGGCATAGATAAGGACTATGCCGAACACAAGAAGCAATGGGACCAAGCATACATGAATCGATATGAGAAAGATGATATTGGTCCTGGAATAGGCAAAGAAATTGCTGTCATCGGACAAGAGGATGGGCCTCAAACTCCATTTCCATTGAAATTTAGCGGTACTGTGGCTCAAGGATCAGGCAGAGCTACGGCACAGTTTGATATGCCGACAGCAAACCTGAAAGGTGTTCCGGATCATATTAAAGTCCGAATGCCGGGCATATTCATGGGTTGGGCAAAAGTCGTAGCTGGCTCTGTGGATGCCGATATCGATGATGAATGGCATCAAGCTGTAGTAACCATTGGCCCGTCTCCCGAAGTTGCACCTACGATCGTGCCTAAGAACACCGTTGTGGTTCACATCCTGCAGGAATTCGATGGTGTGACATTCTTCGGGGCTAAACTCAAAGTGATACTTATGGGCTATATCCGGCCGGTAGTGTTACCTCGGACCCAAGAAGAAGGCCTAGATCAACAGAGTAATGATTTGTTGGTTACTACGGTTAGTTTAAGTCGGCCGAATTGGTGTGCGGAACTAGCGGATGTTGTGCTCAAGGAAGGGGCCTCACAGAAGTCTATGGCTGATAGATTCACAGAAGTGAGATTAAAGGTGATGGATCAAGTGGATAAAATCCCGATGCATCTCGCCGGTGTCCGGACTGATGGGGCAAGTTCACGGGAACTAGGGTTCGGAGCTGGCGGCATTTGGATTAAACGGGAATAAACATGTGGATATATAATGGATTGAACACTGATGATATAATGAATTGCTAAAAAGAATGACTATGTATCTAAACCAAACGAGTGAATGTCCGGACTGTGTACCGGGAATGTAGGCAGATGTGGAAACGTGAACTCATGGCAAAGGAAAAAGGAAAACGTAAAGAAAAACAAACAAATAAGGAAATGGTCCACCCTTCAAGACTCTCCGGTATCTAAACCATATGGTCGGCATGTAGCTTATTGGTTTCCCGGCCCCGACGCCCCGGTGTGGCACAGATGTTATCATCAAATGGGTCCCGGGGACTAGGTGGCTCCAACTCAATTGTAGGAAGCCGTCTAAGAGGGATGACGGGAGCTGTGACACCCTCGACGATAGTATCACTACTACTACGTCGACTACTACCGAAGCTACGCTGGGAGTTACTAGTGCCTGGTCTATCTCTAAAGGAGCCGGCACGAGAAACACTCCGTGAGTGCATACGGTCAGTCCACTTGGGTGTCTTTTCAGCGGCATTCATGGCTTCCCAGGCGGCATTGTTATCGGTTGGGCCGTCATATAGGAGGCCCCAACGGGGGTCTTCGGCGAGTGAAGAGCCGAAGGAACGCATGAGGAGACCGACGTAGACGGGGCCGATGATGGTGTTTGTTAGTATGGCCCAGATGGCGATGCAAAAGGCATCGGTGGAGATGTAGGTTGTGTGGTTGTGACCAACTTGGATTGTCAAGAGACCAATGTCACCACGGGCTACCATTCCGAAGCCCATGATGAGAGCGGGTTGCCAGATGTCGTGCATGAAGACGTTCATAGGGGGTAAAGGGTACCGAGTGAGAATATCGTAGATGGGGATCAAGAGGGCAAGAACGACCTTGGAGAAGAGCATGAGAATAGAGTACACGGCACCTTTCCAGAGAACGTCGGTTTCAAACATGTCTTTGAACGGGATAGCGAAACCGACGGAGGCAAAGAACATGGGCTCGAGGATATACTTCTGGCCTCCAAGAAAGTACTTTTCAAACGTATGGGTGAAGTTGGGGGTCTTCCCGGGCTCCGTCTCGCCATGTTCACGGGATAACACCATGAATGGGCTGTCGGGGTGGATACACGGGAGTCTAGCGAGGACTAAGCCAGCGGTCAAAGCACCGAGAAGAGTACTTGTTCCAGCATAGCTAGCAAGTGACATGAACCCAGTAAGAGCCAACACCATAAGGAAAATATTGCTGACATGCTTGAACTTGGCAAAGTAAGGTTCAATATACCAGCGAAAGACAGGACCAAAGAGGTACTTGGTCAACAGGACTGAGGAAGCCATAATACCAACAGAGGCAAACACGGGCTTGGCAACAACCCAGACAACACTATCAGCGTCCTCGCCTTCCTCGATTTGCCGTTGGGCTTCGCCAAGACCGTCGATAACGGCCGAGACGATAAGTCCGACGGTGTCATTGAGAACGACGGAACCGATAAGGATAGTTCCGATGCGGGTACGAGAGAAGTCGAAGTCTTTGACGACGGTGGAAATTACTACAAAGGTAGTACCGAGGGATGTGGCGGAGAGAGAAGCGCCGATTATGAAGCTTTCAACTTTGCCTGTGGTGGGTTAGTTTTTTGTATGTTGTGGGACGGTATATGCAGGTTTAATTGAGTTTGAGAAAACTTACCGAATTGGAGCCAGCCGTGTAAGAAGCCTAAGGAGACGGCCATGGGAATGAGAAGACCGATGGAGCCGGAGATTATAATCATCAAGATGTGTTTCCTCATAGACTCGATGTTGATGGTTAAACCACCTTCGAATACCACGAGGATGAGTCCGAGATATCCCAGACTAACAAATGTTTGTTGCCATTCAAGGCTGATGAGGTTTCCAATAGGTACACCATAGATCATGCCGACCATGATTTGACCGACAGGTCCGACCTTGAAGACTTTAGAAGAAAGCCATTCTGAGACGGACAATAGGAAGAAGAAGGAGATGAGGAGTAAGACCTCGCCGACTATAGAAGGAGTAAGCGGTTAGTTGATATCAACAGGCTAATTCAATACAAGTAACTCACTATCAGGCTCAAAGTATTCAAGAAAGTCCCCGGTTGGGTCTTCGGGACTCGGGGCCATGACAGGCTATATCAGTTTATATGTATATCAAGTATATGTGTGTTCGAGACGTCAAGTTTCTCAAAATGTATGCCAAGAAATACACAGCACCCAAGACGGAAAAAACGGGATTAAGAGAGACAGTTATACCAAGCAAAAAACGCAAACAATCAGTTCCAAACGAAATCCCCTTCCGTCCAACGAACGACAACGAAACCACCAGAAACAAAAGGCACCTAAAACTTTCTGATATCGAGACCGGCGGCCGCGGCGTGGATACTATCCTAGCGAAGGAGCCGGAACACAAGTGTGGGGTCACCAAGCGCGTTGGCTAGATGATGGTGTGAAAAAGTTGCTGGTTAAAATGCGTGCTGTGTAAGGAGCGTAGACTGACTAGAGTAGACTAGACTAGACTGAGTATCACGAATGAAGCTGGATAGCCGGGTTTACGACGGATAGACGCAGTGAATGAGTGTGGTGGAATGAATAGGGAGCGTGGAGTTTGCCGTGATGTGGCGTGAACAAGATCTGTGGATTTTTGACGGCGATGGGAGACGAGTACTAGGGATTTTGCAGAGAATAGTACCTGATATCGATGTAGATCAGTGCCGAGGCTTGGAAAAGGGCTGGTATGTAGTATGATGAACGTCGATGATGCAAATGCAAATGCTGAAAATGATAAATGAATGGACTTGAAGCGGGTAGACCTCAATATAGTATGCAAAAAATGAATGTAGAACAACCCCAATTAAACAATCGAAATCAAGGCAGTAAACGGGCTTATACAACCTGTCGATGATGCAGAATACTCTAGATTCTCACTGGGGGTCAACGAGACATGGCTGAGCCTTTGTACTCATTGTCTACGCGGCCTTTGTCCAAATAGTCTGCCACATAATTATGCAAATCACCAACTTTTTGGCTCTTTATGCTTTAAAATAGAGAACTCATACAATACTACCCACACTACCGGTGGTTAACTTGCAGATGCGGCTCCTGCCAACCGACGTCAGTTAGTTCTCTGAAAGCGCCGTCGCGGATAAATATAGGTGCGGCCGTGCGGTTATGGTTGTAGATTCGTATCTAGGAGGAAAAGACACTGTATGTATTCTTTGTATATCTGATTCCAGTGGGTGGGATTGTCTTGCAGATCACTCTTGCCCCAGCGCTACTCGTTATCTTTCATGATATTCATCCCTTGGTCATTACATGGCAAGTATAGATACATATGCAAACATATGTGTACTCTGATAGTCATTACCCCTCATTCCCTTTGTGTGTCGACAAACGGTCGCCACACTGCATCTGAACCCTTTTGTCTCAAACAGAGCCCATGCATTGGGTCTTTCAGTCTTTCAAAAGACTGGCTGTGTATCCGTCCCAATACTTTTTTCACATATCTATTGGCCGTGTAATACATCCCTGCCAATCAGAGTCTCCTTTTTTGTGGCGGTACGGTTTCTGTAACTCGCAATTCCAATGATTCGGTGTCATGGTTCAACAGATTCCGATTTGCGTGGTAATGGGCTTATGGGTGGGATGCGCAAGTCGATGCTTGTCTTGAGATGGTTCTTTTATCAGCATAAAGAGTGGGAGAGTATCGAGAAAACTAATTGTAGCGTGGGGTTACAATAGGATTATTACAGGGGAGACTTAATGGCACAGATAGGTATTTTCGGCACCTAGATTTGACACATTTAGTGGGTTTTTTTTGCAAATTCATGTTAAAAGGCACTTGGAATTCATGACCTACACGGAGTATTCCAGTCCCATATCACAAGAAAAAAAGTAACTGATATCAGCCTTTAAATCACATCTCACGCCGTCTTCTGAAACTCTTTCTTGAGCACTGCCTCCCACACAAAACACTGCCAGCCAACCATGCTCAAGAATTCATGCATCTGAGAAACGTGACCCCTGATCATCCCAACTTTTGATCCCTTGGAAATCCTCTTTACCGGGTTTTTGTTCTGTGATTGTTGCACAACTAAAGTGCCAAGCCTGTCGTTTGTCTGTAGCTAGGCAATTGTTATGCTCCTACCCGTCGGTGGCGTCCTATAGCCAATGGAAACTCAGCCATATGCATTGATCAAACGATGCCGTCCAATACATACCCGCTTGAAAGGCGCAAAGGCTTATGTATGTATGTACATTAAGCTGCAGGAAACTCGTCAAGGTACCCCGCAATTGCACATACATACATAGACGCGCGCATGTTGCGACTTCAATTGTCGGGATACTGCATTAGGGTATAATCAGTAGTGATTTCATTTCAGATATATACATACACCAAGATGAAACATGTGGAAGTCTAGAAAGAAATAATGATTCGATGATATCTAGACGTCTTATACGCTTATTTATCAATACCTAAAGTCGTGGGGGATCACCATAACATTGACATCGTGTTGCCGGAATGAGTGTTTCCGGGTGCGTGCATGGATCATAAACTATCAGAGAGTTGAATCATCTGACGCAAGTCACATGTAACAGATTTAGAAGATGATGCATTATCGCGGAAAGTTCGGTCTGGAAGACAAATGTGTCATTAAGCATACAATGAGATCAGTTCAACAACAATGACGCCAAAGGCACGGAAGGATCCTTTGTTCAGCGATGATTGTATTGATAGGGTTAAATTTGAAAACATAAGGGTTGCTCACTCAATAATGAGTACACCCCTGTCGTTGTAATCGATAAGAAATTGTCGAAATTTCATGGGTTGAGACTAGAATGAGAGGCTCCAGAATCGCGATCGTATTTAGTAGTTCACCATATCTACGTTCACATACACTCAATGGCACCAAAAATGACACCCAAATTCAAGCCAACGACTGGCAAAACCGGAGTTCAGAAGAAGAAGTTCCAGCCCAATGCCAAGGTTCTTCCCGATGGTCCTTGGAAGAGAAAGCGTGAGTTTAGGCTATCACCTATGCGATAGGCCGCAAAGGGTACAATTATTAACAAACAACTCTTTATACAGTCGAAAAGGAAAAGCGTAGCGCCATAGATTCAAAGAAAGTCAAGAGACAGTTCGATAAAATCCGGAAACAAGTTGGCACGACTAAGACCAGATTACACGATGTGGAGGACGTGAGCGAACAGGAGAATGACGAGGATGAGATGCCAGAGGACGCCACTTCCGATGTTGAAGAGGACGAACAAGACGACGAAGACTCCCTCGAAAACGATCTCACCAGCGGTTCCGAAGAAGAAGATGCCGGCGAAAACGCCTCGGACGTAGACATCGACATTGACGAGATCCTCGCCGAGGAAAACATAACCCCCGAACCCCCCAAGAAATCCTCCAAACCCGTCAACTCAGATTTCACCCACCCCTCTCGCCGGGACCTTGAGCCCAAGAAACGCCCCGGATACTTCGACAAGCAGATTGCCAAGGCGGACGCTAAGAAGAAGGCTATCGAGGAGAAAAGGGCGGCGATTGCGGCGAAGACTAAGGAGAGAGATGATGCTATTGTTGCGAGACAACGGAGGAGAGAGGACTTTGGAAGAACGTTGAATGGCGGTGGTAGAGGCGGGAGAGGAGGATTCAATGGCCGGGGCCGGGGCCGGGGAGGTTTCGGGGGTCGCGGAGGACGTGGTGGATTTGGAGGGAGAAATGATGTTGGAAAGGATGGGAAGCGGAAGTTGGGGAGAGAAAGTGAGTTCTTGTTGGAGAAGGTTAAGCGGATGATGGGGCAATAGTGGGTTTGGTTCATATATCATGGCGTTATGCTTTTTTTATTTTGAGGTTTGATTTTGTACGACAAATGTATACACGGTTTAGATGGCTTCTGAATAGCACAGCAGGCAACTTGCCTGAGTGGTTAAAGGGTATGACTCGAATGGTTTACCATCACGCTATCATATGGCTTCGGCCGCGTAGGTTCGAATCCTGCAGTTGTCGTGTTACTTTTTGATTATTTGACTACGTGATGCGGAGTAGAGCGGATGATGGTGATATCTTTTTGGTCATATTCATGAGGTCCCTTTCGGTGATTGTCTTTTAAACACCGAAGTCAGAGCTATAATCTAAAATGTTTACCATAGCTAGCTAGGATCATTGTCATGTGTTATAGATAGGCGTTCTCTGATTCAGACTGTATAGTTTAATATCCACATACATACATACAAAGTGTATTAGAGCAACTTAATATTCAAGACGGATTACCCCAGAAAGACATCTATTAAGCCACTAGGCTTTACTTCAATCAATCGATGTTTCTCATACAAAACAGTAGTAAGAATCAGAACTTCAATGAACTAAAGAGATTCAGGACTTTACGAAGTCTAATATATACCAACTCCCAACTCCCAAGTCTATCAGTCTCCTTTGATTATTGACATGACGTTGAAAACCCGGCCATTCCAAGTAACTACCGAAGTCCCGTCGCATAGATGTAGGAAAATGAAACCGGACCAGGGTTAATGTACCCTATATAGCACCATTTTAGGCCGGGTAGTTACACCGTCCGTGCACACACGTGCACCCAATGTCTCTTCAACGCCAGGATAATTGAACAACGTCAACCAACTGTGTTCTTCGAAGAGTTCATAAAACAGCCCCGCACGGCAATCCTCAACAACACCCGTTCACAAAATATTCACGACAACGACGATTTCACGACTGTAACGATTATAACGACGATTATACACATACCACCACGCTAATGCGCCTTCCATCATTCGCAAGGCTAGCTGTCCTAGCCACGGCGTTAATACCCGCAGCTTCGGCTCTCTTCAAGGATGAAGTTGATCAGGTAGATTTCCACCACAGGTTGGTTGGAATTCCCGGATTAGACTCGACGCAGTTTGTCAGTTCTAAGAACAGAGATGTCATCGTTACGCTGTCAGATCTGCACATCGTGGCAGCTGTTTCTGTATCAGATGGGTCTATTGTCTGGAGACATGATTTAGCAGCCGAGGAGGAGATTGAGCGATCCAGATTAGCCATTGCGCCTTCTGGTGAGGTGGTCATTTCAGGTGCTGGACAGAAAGTCGATGCGTGGGAGATCAACACAGGCAGGAGTTCGTGGAGCCACGTACTCCAAGGATCGGTTATTGACGTGGCTATTGGAGGATCCGAAGGCAAAACCGAGGCCGCATTTGCCTTGACTGAAAGTGATGGTGTACACTCCCTCACTCATTTCAGCTCGGCTAGTGGTGATATTTTGTCCCAGGTTGTTATCGACACTGCGCGCTCCCTGCGTCGTTTAGCTGCCGTTGACGGCAAGGCATACGCAGTTGCTATTTCCGAGTCCGACGTTGAGGTCATAACGTTTGACCCTTCTGTCGGAAAAGTCACCGACACATTCGTCATATCTAGCAAAGGCGATGGAAACCCCAATATCCTCTTTGTTGGACAGAGCACGACCGCCCCGATTCTTGTTTGGAGCCACGGAGGATCAAGCAACATATACGTGAATCATCTCGGGAGCCACGCCAAAACTGATTTGAAGCTCCCTTCCACCTCCCTCCAGGTCGAGGTTCACGCTACTACTGATTCCACCGGAAATATCTTTGCCGTATTTCATACCCGGTCTCGTTCCGGGAATTCGGCTGTCGTGTACCAAATGTCCGGGAATGCGGCCAAAAAGCTACATGAGCTAGAGAGCCTTGTCGGGCGTGGAACTTTTGACGCCCAATCCCTTGACGGTGTTGCCTATTTTGTCCGCATGACGGATTCCGACGTTTTACTGCTCAATGCGAACACGGCTGAAATCTTGAGTTCATGGCCAATTTCCTTCGCTACGCCCAAGACCATTGTTCACGGCGTGTCAAAGATCCAGAAGTCGGCTGAAGGATCCCTCTCTGTGCTGTTCTCTGCTGTCACTGGAGATCAGGATTGGTCGATCCTCAGAAATGGATTTGAATTTTGGTCTCGTTCAGAGGGTCTTTCATCTTCTATTGCTGCCTTATTCTTAAACGACCGCAAATCTCGTGATGTACTGAGGGCTTTAGATGAGGAGGCCCACACCGGACCTATTCAGGCATATATTCATCGTATTATTCGCCACCTGAGTGAATTACAATACTTCCCTCAGTACTTGCAAGCCCTCCCCGATAGAATCCTTGATGCCATTTACAGCACAGAATCTGCTGCCTCAGTCGCTGCTTTTGGCTTTGGTAAAACCTTAGTGGTTGCTACATCCCGAGGTCGCTTATATGCCTTGGACACCGGTTCTCATGGTAAGCCCATTTGGGGTAAGCAGCTTACTGCATACATGCCTGGACACAAATGGGAGATCCTCGGCCTCTATCACGATGAGGAAAGAAACCACCTCATTATTACCGAAAAGTCCGGACTTGCAATTGTTGTTAGTGCATCAACCGGCGACTTTATTCAGACATTGCCTCCAACAACCAGGGAGCCCTTGCAGAGTACCTTGTTTTTCCCCAATACTTCGTCGATTGTCTCCATCGGTGTGGATGGCAAGGTTTTTATTCCCAAAGAGGCTTTGGTTGACGCCACTTTTGTAGTGAAGACTCCGGTGGGTGGTCTCTCGGGAGTCGTGGTGAAGCCCGATGGTACACAGAGCGTCTCCTGGACTTTCCTACCTCCACAAGGAACCTCTCTTACTGGGGTTTATACTCGTCCTGAACATGACCCCGTTGCTTCCATTGGCCGAGTATTGGGCGACAGGACTGTCCTTTACAAGTATTTGAATCCGAATACTGCCATTGTAACATTGTACAACCCATCAGATAGGAGTCTTACCACAGTTGTGATCGACACTGTGTCGGGTGCCACGTTACACTCGGCTACGCACACCGGCGTTGCTTCAGATCAGCCTACTTCATGTACATTCTCTGAGAATTGGTATGCGTGTACTTTCTTTGCCACGTATATTGTGTCTGATGGCAGTGGCCGTATCTTGACTGGACAGCACATGGTGATGACTGATCTCTATGAATCTGAACTCCCGAATGATCGTGGCATTTACGAGTCCGAATCGGAGTCTTCATCGCTAGGCACCAATCCCGTGCCAAACTCTGTTGCACTTCCATATGCCGTTAGCCAAGCTTATATCATTTCTTCGAGGTTATCTGAGCTTTCAGTGTCACAGACGTTACAGGGTATTGCCACTCGTCAATTGGTTGCCTACGCACCCGATCTCAAAGCAGTCTTCGGTCTGCCTCGTTCTTTATTCGACCCTAGACGTCCCGTCGGTAGAGATCCTACTCCCGGAGAGATGGAGGCTGAGGGTGTTCCTCGGTATGCTGCCAACGTGGAGCTGGACCCCAAGGCAACCATTTCGCATGCTAGAGAGGTCTTCGGCATCAAGGGAATCTCCACCGGTACTACTGGTATGGAGAGTACCGGTCTCGTGGCTGCCTACGGTACGGATTTGTATTTTTCGAGGGTTTCTCCCAGTGGAAGATTCGACTTGTTGGGCGCAGCTTTCGACCGCGTCAGTTTAGTGGGGACTTGTGTTGCCTTATTTGTGGCGGTGCTCGTATTGAAGCCGATGGTTTTGGGGAAGAGTATTGATAGTGTTTGGAAACTGGTTGTTTAGAGGTATCACGTGTATGTTAGTCGTTTTGATGAATTTCAATTGTTTCTAGAAGCTTTCAGTTGTATTGTTCCATGCATGGAAGTGTCGATGATCTGTGAGGGCCTTGTGCTCGGCCTTTTTGTTTACATACACCTGTGTATATTTATGTTGTAATATTGAGCTAACAAATCCTGAATGGATGTCACCACATGTGTGCACATGTATTTGTTGATGCACATTGTGAAATCGCGTCATTCAATCTTACATAAAGGCAGAGACTAAGCTCAAAGGTGCCCCATGGCCACATGAAGGATGCATGGCAGAGAACTCACATTGTCTTTATTAGGCAAGCGGGGCATCACACATCATACGTCAAGGACAACGTCATTTAGTCACATGAGCCACTTATTGGATTTCAACCCCTCAATGATATTATTAAAGGCTGACAAATATGCGTATGCATCTCGTTTATCATTTTCAATTGCTGACACGAAGCCGAAATAAGTACTGCCTTAACCCGATGTCTAGATAAGAAGGAAATAGTACCGCGGAAACATAAAAGCTTTGTACCATGTAAGTAAGTATGAGGCACAATGTGCGGTTCTAGACGCATGTGATCGTCATGATTTTTAAGTGCTGACTACATGGTGTAACGCCTAGAACTGTAGCTATATATTACAATTTGATCACAAGTGGTCTCGCGTGTAACAAAGTGATGTTCAGTTCACAGACCCAGTGGGATGGCTGAGGCGATACAATATGACATATGTCTGTATATGAGTTTCTTTCATCGCTTGCATCATTGTGGCGGGTCGGTTAACATGGTATAATGACGTCATTGCAGGTCATGGTGACTGAAGAAGCTGGGTAGAAATAGCAGAGGCGAAGATGGAACTTTGAGTTAGGCATTTCATGTATTTCTGAAGTGTACACATTTTGTCATTGATGCTATGCTTCTGTAACGCCTTCAAGGTTGTCCACTCGCGGATTGTGACATGTGAACATACATATGTACATATGTATGCACATACGTAAAACAAAGTGCCGGTTCATTCTATTTTTGGAAACACACCGCACTGGAATTCTAGGTGAGGTCTTCCAGCCTTGTGTTACAAAACACAGCTATGGCAAATCATGTGCTTGAATGTTTGCGGTAACTTAGGCAAGATTGCTCCTGAAGAAAAAAAAAACATGCCGAATAAAGTATCCGATAAATGAGCCCCACTTTGTAAAGGTCACATCTCTACCGGGGGTTCATTGTTTAACCGGGTGTTACCGAATCAACTACGATCGCTAATGTCATTGTAAAACAAGGTTTTCAGAATCCTATCTATCCTAGTTTGTTTGGTGCTGCTGATCCGTCGCCTTAAATGCTAACTAGTAGGCCACGTATAAATCACAATGTGTGAATGCTAACACTACCCTAAAATGGTAGGAAAGGCGCAACTCTTCCATGAATTATATCGTGTTCTAAACTCGGTAGCAGTGAGTGAATTCAAATTCTCTGTTGTTTTATGGGTCGGTTAACGTCATTACACCACCATGGACCGATTCAGGTGGAAATGATGTGGCCTTCCAATATATATGCTCGTCGGCTGGACGCTAAGTATGTGGGCTACAGGATCCAATAGTCGAACAGCAACACTGGGCTACATGAGTGTGTGGATTCTTTTTCGCCCGGGCTCAATGGTTCGAAATAGATGTAGATACCCTACACATGTGCACATGTACACATTGATAGGAGTGCATGCATATTGTCTGCAACCATCCCGGATTCACATGAATTCCTTTCGCACGAACAACCCTTAACCGGTCTAGTAACACCTAACCGTTGTTGGTTGTCTGCACAATGGACAAGATGTGTAACTTGGATAAAGTAGAGCTCATTTAGTAGGCAGTCTATTTGGCGTGGTGTTTGTCTCTTCTACCTTGATGCCAATGGCCACACGTGGAACAAATCACCAATGTGCTCTTTTTAATCGTCGTAGACAGGGGTAGTAGTGAACACTCAAATGCGTAGGTTTGCTATGCGCTGCTCTGATTGAAATGCCAAACTATGGCGTGTGAAAATGTTTACCGCTGTGCATCCGACCATCCGCTTTAGTAAACAATATTTGTGGATACATGTGACTTGTACATATGTACATGTGTGTGTATGTACACACAATCCCAAATTGTAATTGTATTTTTTCAACAAATGAGGCACATGTAATTGTATTTTACGTCGGGAATTGTATTTTAGTAGCGACCAAATGATGTCCGTGTGACCTCATGTGAAATGCAACGGGTCACATCGTGTCTTCAACAGGCAAGTTTAATATGTACAGACACAATGAAGTAGTTCTCTAAACAGGTGCGATATCATGACAATTACTAACAAATCTCTAGAAGAAGAAATAATATCGTAATACGATGATGCATAATTAATGGCATTATACACTTCAAGTGAATATTGTATAAAATATCCACTACATACTTAAAAAAGCAAATGCGCCGTGACACCTCAATACCGTGAGTAAGTCAACACACCCAGGAGAATTAACATTATACTACCACGGTAGTCATGAAAAAGAAATGAATTCTAAAGTGGAAGATTAGATAATGCCCCGCTAAAGATATATAAACGTATATAGTTACTTACAATGGTATGGTTCGTGATCTCAATACCGATTTTAACGCCAAGGCCCCATATTCTATAAAATGACAATGAAACAAACGCCTGCAACCCCAATACACTCAGTTCAATGGAACCTTTTTAAACCCCTCCTTAGAATCAAAACCCAACACCCCATTTTCAACGAGCTTTTTAGCACAGAAGAGAATCCGCCTTTTCCTAATCCGTGTGAAGGAAGGCTTCTCCATTTCCATTGAAGTTTGTTCCATTGAATGTTCATACCATGTTTCAGGGAGATAACTGTTTGACCATGTGTAGCCACGCAACAAGGCATCCTCTGGAAGCCATGTCTCCATAGAGGCGTGTTTACCATGGTTTAAAACAGCTTGAGCATCCCTGATTTTCCGGTATTCCAAAAGCTCCTTCATTGAACCTTCCAATGTTGGAGGACTAGTCGCTACTTCATGTTCAGGAACAGGTGCCATCGGAAGATAAAAGGTTTCAGGAAGAGGCTCATCGGCGAGCCGGATACAGTTTAAGACATCAACCAGTTTATCCCAGGGCAGAGAGTCCTTCAGAGTGGAGTTCGGATTATGACGTGATAGGTGTTCCAGGAACACAAAAGTAACATGAAGATAGGGAGTTACAATATGTCCAGTGGTGTCCTTTTCTCCATTGTGGTCGAGAAACACTGATGACATGATGTGGAGAACCTGACAAAATAACTTGACAGCCGCTATAAACACAGTGTTGTTGCCATCACTGTTATATAGTAGCTTACCAGTTGGGCTATACTCATATAAAGCTGTAATATTCGTCGCAGCCAAAGGAGCACTGGCTTCTAACCAAGATAGGGGATTCTTAATAACATCATCGGGAATGTCGGCCAGAAGCTTAGATAAAACCGGTTCAATGTCAGACTCTGGGTAACTGAAGGTCCTTGGGGCCGCAGACTTGGGAGCCACAACAAGATTGGAAGTTGGCCGTGCGTTTTGAGGGGGGACAGATAAGGCAATAGCAGACTCGGGAGCCTTGGTGGGAGGAACAGTAAACCTAAAAGCCTTGGTAGGAGGTCCAGTAAAACTAGAAGCCTTGGTAGGAGGGCTAACTGATGGCTTAGGAGTCGAAGTAGTCTGTAAAGGTGGCGCGGTCTTCTGAGGAGGGTGGATTTGGCGAAACATTAAACCATGGAGATGAGTGAGGCGGTAGTTGACACTGGGGTTGCCCTGTAGCATGGCGTCGGCTGCCGGGTCGAGAAGCACATTGATGTACTCGCGGGTTTGCAAGAAAGGGTCGGGGGTGCTGACGGCCTTCATATAGTACTGCAACCTGGGAATGGGGTTCCCCGGCGATAAAACTCCAAGATGGTGATACAAGCGCCCACAGTTGAACTCCTTCTCCAATGACTTCTGATACCACGAGCGGGCTTGTATCCTCCAACTTTCTCTCAAATCGTGACACGTAGTCTCAATGGCCATTTGAAATCTTGCCAAATCGCCCAAACACTCAGTCCAAACATGTCGCAAAGGAACTACGATCTCGTAGAGCAAACTTAACAATCCATAACAAATGGATAACCACGCCACCATGAAGTCCTGCGTTTGCGGGAGATTTTTACGCATGAGCTCGAGAAGGTTGTAGATTCCGTGGTGCCACATGCGAGCCGGCATATTGTACTTTTGAGGAAGCCCTTGCAGTGCGGAACTTCCCGAAGGATGATGTGTGGCCAATAGAAAGTCGTGGTGTTCCAAAAGTAAAGAGTGGTGAAGAGACATTAGTGCCTGCCATTTCTCATTGGTGAATCCAGTTAATCCGTTTGGGTTTTTGTGTACGTTGATGCACTTGTTCTCCACAAGAACGACTCCCGAGTATATACCTTTGATCTCCGTTACGAGCTGTGGTTTGGAGATTTGGGCTAATGTGAGCTGGTCAAATATTTTGTTGACGGGTGGGAGAACTGCATCCTCTTCCGAAGTACGCGGCGGGTCCTTGCCATCTGTAGAGTGAGGGGATAGGGATTTTTTTCTTCTTTGGTCATTACTCTCATGTGGTGGTGAGGATTGATCATTGGGGTTCTTCCAAACGGTGCCATGTTTTGAGTTATGATCTGGACAATTCCAGGTGGTGCCATGTCCTAAATCATTTGGTTAACATGGGAACAGTCAAACAATATACATATATATTCTGTATAATTACCTGATACACCTTTCGATGTTGTTAATGTTTGTCTAAGCTGTATGTAGCCTAATTGATCATTTGTAGCTGTTGATGACGAATTCTGTATATTTGTCGTGACCTCATGGGGTTGGCTGGTTGTATTCGATGCACAGAATCGTTCCGAGGTACTCGTGGGTGTTGGGGCTTTATTGGGAGGTGGTGGTTGAGTATCATGGGACTCGCGGGATGTGTTTGGATCGATAATCATGTTTAAGAGATGTCGACTCACGTTTCGTCGCAAGCCAAACGTTGACAAGCGGTAATGCAGGTAATGAATAGTGATAAAAACAACGGGGTTTTTACACGTTGACGTAAAAAACAGGCTGTCTGTAGAGCGCTCTTCTATTTGAGAGAAGGGAATGATCTTTGAATTGCGAAGGCATTCAAGTAGAAATGGGTCAAGCTGGGAGTTTATATACATATATACAGATATTGAATGAATGAAACTTTTGCTCTTTTCAGTAACTAAATAAAAACCAATCTATGTAGTGCCTACTGCTACGATGCATCCTTAGTGGGTTGAAATGACAGCAAGTGAAACGGCCAAATACTGATTGATCACTGACGGGTGCGCTGGGCCTGGACAAGGAGAAATATGGCTCGGCCAATACAAAAACTCCTTTGCCTAATATACAGATATTTACTGTATTTTATTTCACAGTGTGATGATTACCACGGCAAAACCAGGCGTCAGGCAATTCCTATTGCCTTTTTTTTTTGGGGGTGTTTACGGGGTCCGCACCTCTTCCTGGTCTAAACATTCCTTTATTTATTCATGACTTAGGCCTTGCCTATGTACAGTAGTCTCTCAGCGTTTGGTTACAGGCCCTTTTTTTTTTGAGGTACCGAAAATTTTGAAGGATTCAGAAGGATCAAAGAGAATGGGGTTATTAAGGGTTGTGTAATTTTATTTCCAAGGGAAGCGCAAGACACGCACTGTACATCTGCGGCAAGACATCATGTTAATACCGTGACAATAGTCATTCACACACCGTGGAAACCCTGACCCTACCAATGGCCGACCCAATTCAACCATCCTTCTGAATCCTTCTCAAGTTTCGGTTCCTCAAAAGAAAAGGCCTGTCACCAAACTCTGAGAGACTACTGTATGTATGTATGTACATACATTGCGAACAACCTCCTTCCTTAATACAGTCGTACAGAGTCTCTTCATAGACTAAACCTACATGATTGTTTGTATGTATGTATGTACATATGTACATACATATTGTTCTTTTTATAACCTAATTAGCAGGACTAGGTCCTCTTTTTACAGGTCGGGAGACGGTCGAAACCATATAGTTTTAATCCGTTAACCCTAATCAACACCTCAAAAACTCATCACCCCAAACACCGATGCCCTCAGGAATTTCCTATTTGGGAAATGCTGAGCGCGCGAGGGAAAGCGATTGCAGGAGTAAAAGAGTGTGTCAATTCAGCTGATTGTCGGTGTGAAAAGGCAGGGCAGGGGTTATTCGGAGGACACAGGACTATTGGGTAACTGACCGCTATAACCCTAAAACCAGTCTTCTTTTTTGTTTAGGGCTATAGCGAGGAATAAATACATATCAGCTAACAAGAATGTGGATGTTTTTGTATATTTCGGTTTAGCATCGTCAACGCGCCAGTCCGTTTGCCTGGTTTGCGCGGCCATGTCATTCATGCCAATCCAAGCAGGCGTCTCCTGCATTCTCGTCTCGGTCGAGAATGAATTTAGGAGTCCGTGTATATATGTACATATGTACATGTGACTGCTGGATTGATTCACATGCTGACGCACCACGGACACGGGGAAAATCGGCATTCTTGTGGCCACTATATAGGAAAGGCGCGCACAAGATCAGGGCATTCCTAGCTTCGATACCCGCGTCAATAAAAGTCCCGCAGGAATGAAGACTGCCGGGTCATACATACATATATCAAATATTGGCGATGTAGCTGGCTTGATCTGCTTTCGATAGAGCGGTGAGGAGGTTAATCTTGGCTCGTATCGTGGTGATCAGAGCTGAATAGTATATACGCCGTTTCGGTTGCTCAGGAGTTGAACTCACTATCCCTTAAAATATGAACTCACTACCACTAACGCGTGATGTTAGTTCAGCGTAAAAATACACCGCTCTGTTAGTTTGCCGCGTGAAAGTGAAAAGACATGAAATACTCTTACTCTGCTCTAAAAAACCTACTCTCCTATTCACAGACTACAAGTCTCGGGGTATCATGGGATTTATGATGCTATTAGGACCTGCGTCTAGGTCTCCCATGATGAAAAAAGCCGCCAAGTAGCAGACTAAACGCAAAACTAACCTCTCCGCCGTCAGACGATATTTCTGAAGAACAGACGACATGTAGATTCAATTGAATACACATGCTATCACGTACTCTCCCTTTGCCTAATCTAAAGATATTGTATTCCCTTCACGAGTAGTACTGCCACACCAAATATCCGAAGACATGGTATTCCCCAGATTCTCTTCTATTTGGGAGTCGTCATCTTGTTACCATCGTAGTTAATACTACCTTGATACTATACTTTAGTAGTATGACATATGGACGTTATCCTTTATGGTCTCTTATACGACAGGTACTTGTGACACAGTCCAAATGTGCCGGTTCATTGTGGTGCAGCGGGGTGGTCGCACGAAAAAAACAAAACTGTCGCATGAGGCCAGGTAAACATTTCGAGTATTTACATATGTATGTACATATATGCGAGCACCCAATATTTACATTTTGATTGGCTGTTAATATAAAGAGGTAACTCCTTGATAAGAAATTTACATTTACATATATCACTGCGGTGTGTTTTATTTGCGTAGTTGTTTTGTAAAGGCCTTTGAGATTGAAAAAAGGCACACCAAATTCTGTTAGGCATGAGGCCAATGGTGAGGGCATTGTTAGATTACGCCCAACTACCCTCTGAGCTATACAAAGAAACCATTCTATATACGTATGTACATACCTATACGCTCATAGAACAGAGACCAATCACAAGTACAAAGAATCCTCAACATTTTGGCGCAGCGGTTCCACCATATGTACATGTGCGCCTATAACCCAATGAACCTCACACTCACCAACATTTACAAAAAGGCATCATGTGTAGCTATCTCCGGGAGGTAAATTACATATAGGTCTTCAACTGAGGTGGCGATTTACAAACATTAATCTGCATTCATATGTATGTGTGTACACACACATGTATATTGGTTATATTGAGCTTGCCACCCAGATTACATAGGCTGCAGGGATTGATGCTGTCCGAAAGTTAGGGTTAACGAAGTGTGCACAAAGTCTGAGGACCCGTTTTCTGGTTAGACTGACAGAAGACTTTAGTCACCTGTCGGATATTGTCGATTCCATGTTAACTCCCGTAGTGGTCAGTATGGATAGCCACGTTTAGGAACATCTAATGAGGTATGTACATACAGACATACATACATACATATGTACATATATATATATAGCACTAGAACCAGGCTTTCACAGAGCCAAGGAGGAAAATGCGATTTGGCGCTGGCATGAACTCGGTAGACACGTGACCTATTTCTTTATCAAACATTAATGTATGTATGTACATCAATTGGTAACCAGATATACGACTCCGACGCGCGCGGTCACTCGCTCCTTGGCTGCTTGTTAATTATAAAATGGGTTGCCGCATGTTTCACCAAGCCCCCAATACCCGCCCCAAGCCTTACTTTTGACAGATAGATATTAACCCACCATAAATTTATGTTGTGGCTTTTGGACTTGAATTATTGCTTTGGGTGAGGCCGATGTTGTACTCAGCGCTGTCACTTTTACGTAGTTCTATATATAGCCCATTAAGCATCTTTAAATCAAACCAAGAAGTAATAATGGCTGTATGCATGTCTACGCACATGTTCTATACAAGCAAAGTAGTGTGGCTGGTTGAGAATAGTGTCTGCTGAAATGTAACGAAGCTGGTACATACATACACATACATATGTACATGTACATATGTCTCACAGCCTCATATGATGTGATTCTGAGAGATACACACACACCAGTTAACAACGCAGCGAAGACATTGTGTTTCAAAAGGCGCCCTCATTGTATTTTGTTGTTAGTGATGGTTTGATTGCTTGTGACTGTATTACTATATGGCAGCATGGAATATTGTATATGTGTACAAACAATGTCACCAACAATAAAATGTGAGAGGCAACCTCACACGAGAAAGAACAGAATTTGTATTTTCATTCATTACTCTTACGCAGCTCGCCACCCATTAAGAGACCGAGAGCATTTTTCGTAAAATCAATAACCATTCGCCGAACTGAACTGACGTGAAGCAAGGCACAGTATCAACAGATCTTTGTGATTGCCTGACTTCGCTTTGTTTTCATGAAGTGTGATTTACAATTTGACATGTTGGCTGAAGCCCATCAATAGCCCATCGACAGCCTATGAATGAGAATCGCCTCATAGTACGTACATGCATGGCCAAGATCCGCGTGATCTCCTCCCGAGCGTCTAATCAAACTATCAATATCAACAAACTAATCTGTTTGTGGTGTATCACGCCACCATGTTTGTAGATACGACATACAGCCTGACATTTTGAACATCAATGTACATGTCATTGTCTTGTAGATCCCCGCCTTGTAATTCAAGTGAACCATTTGTGAATAAGGCAAAGATCTTACATTTTTGTCATTACTGTCAGTGACAAGAACGTACATACATACACACAATACCTCCAAGGTATCAAACTGGTATGATGTGCAGTCCATGTTTCGGCTTCCTACACCCGAACGAAAAAGAACCAGTAACATCAAACACGAAAATAAACTTTAATATCTCCATAGACTCCGGGTGGCAAGAGAGTAATGACAAATAGGAAACTTCAATGTGCAGGAATTTAGTAACTATGCATGTACAGATGTGAATACAATACCAATATATGGGCGGGGTATGAACGGTGCAGAAGTAGTCATGTAGAGATGATACTAAACAACAACACAATTGTATTGCAAGATTGACAAAATGTCGTATTGGTGGTGAGATATAAAGGGATATCGATTTAACCGTGATTATATAATCTAATACTATAGAATTAGGCTGTAGGTTATACGCAATACTTCGGGTACTCCGGGTGTGGTGCCTGATGCTGCCAACAGCTGTGCGGAACTGTATGTAACAGGTAACTTGGTTGTATTTATCAAGTATCATGTAGAGCATCACATATCAATCATCTATATAAACATCGCCAACCGTTAAGACCCACTTATTGGTTGTCGACCATCGTACTGACGTCACCAAAGGCTGACAAGCTGCTAGCTTAGTGGTGGAAGCAGTCCACACAACCCCATGCGTTAGTTTCCGGGGTCTAGTG
The DNA here is from genome assembly GCA_002018275.1 of Huntiella bhutanensis. NCBI lineage: Eukaryota > Fungi > Ascomycota > Sordariomycetes > Microascales > Ceratocystidaceae > Huntiella > Huntiella bhutanensis. The sequence goes on along the minus strand of MJMS01000005.1, from coordinate 31,862 downwards.
ATGCCCGGAATGATCCCTAGTAGTACATATGAGACCTAATCTTTAGTCACGTGTCTAGACAAGGGCCTACGTCCTATCCCGGCTCATACCGTGAATGTGGATTAACATCGTGATATCAACCCAATCTTGGTCTTGATGCCTAATTCAATCAATCAATATACATATCATCGAAGTTCTAACATGACACTCAAAATATTAGGGTGTCGGTTCACATTGAACAGGGCTGATCACAACTGTAGAGTTAGTTTTGCATTGTACGCCACCTACCCATGCACAATGATCACCAATCATGTAGTTGCAGACACATCAAACTGCCGCCTCACTTTATAGTCTGTGGATATACGTGTAGCTTTATTTTCAGTATATGACGTCATACATATCGGTACGTACCCAACAGTAGGACATACGTATGTACATCCAAGCCACAGTCTACACTCCAATGCCCGCCATGATCACTCCATTTTGGCAACGTAGTTATTTCCATGATTATAAGTAGTCCTAGGTTAGATTATGTATATATGTACACCATGTAAGATGGCTGCCTAACTTCATTGAAAGATATGGACAACGCCCGACCGATCGGCGCTGATACTCATCGTGAATGGGTGTTCTAGCATGGCTACATCCAACACGCAGTCTAGATGACCACGTAGAAGGCCTAACTGCTCTTTTGAGACGACCGTATTCTTACCCCTCCTCTTATGTCCGGTTCCCACGGGTGCCTCGGTAATTTTGCGAGTCTGCTCAACACCAACCACACAAGACCCCGCCTGGTGTAGGGTTGAATACTCCACCTTTTCTCCAGCATCGCTGCCAGAATAGATACCGGAATTCTCGATCACTGCCATGTCCCAGAAGCGTAAACGTCGGTCTGTGCCACCACTGAGCATAAATGCGTGCTTGATGTCCATTCCGTTTGAGGATACGCCAGTTCCCATGGCCAAGGCACGTATGCCACAGTCCTTAGTACCCTCTACCTCGACGCTAGCGGCATAATATCCAAGTAGATCTTTGGAAGAATCATCGTCTACCTCGATTGCAGTATACCCTTTGATTCCGGCCCTCATTTGTGAGCCAAGAATACGATAGATCTCTCTGCACTCGCCAGTTTCGATGCTCCACGTAGTGACCTCATCTAAACCTGTTCCTCCAGCTATACATATCCATTTGCCGTGACCACGAGCAGGGTGATGTGTGATACGGTGAATACAAGACTTCCCTGGTAAACCCCAAGACTTCACACGCATTTGAAAACGTAAATCCCAAATATCAACAATCCCATGTGACGTCCCAAGTGCCAGCCACGTGCGACGCCGATCCAGCAAGAAGCAAGTGATCGTACCGTGTTGTACCGGATTCTGGAGAACGTAGAAGGTCTCCATGAGCCCAATGTCTAAGGCAAGTACTCGACATTTATTTGTAGCCAAAAGTAAAGTGGACTTGTTTTCCACTTTAAAGTGGTCACACCAGACGGCATGCTCCCCAATTGGGAGTCGGTAATCACGTACCTGCTTTAGCTTGCCGTACCTACCTGCGGTACCCACTTCAACTCGTACAATATGAACAGCCCCGTCCGTGGCGCAGGTAACGAAGCATTTAGATCCTTCGAGGAAACATAGTCCAACAATACGAGCCCCATCAGCGTGTCGGTGGGTTAAACGAGACCGTTGTGAGATGTTCCGTTCCAAACGAAGTGTATCCCATACCTTGGCAGTTCCATCATCAGACGCTGTAACAAAGAATTTGTGATCAGGGGACACGGCTACCCGGTTGATGGCGGCTGAGTGTTCGGCGAACATGGCAACAAGCCTGTTGCCTGGTTTCCACTTCGTTCCAGGCGAACCAAGAACCGCCATACCTCGACGTTGGGCAATAGCAGGAACGTATGGCCCAAAATCAGCCAATTGGCTCGCAGCCGCTTGACTGGCGATTTTAGCTAACATGTTGAGGATATTCGGGTCGCTACCTTCGTACGAATGATTGACAGAAGACAGGTTCACAACCTGGCCTGTAGTCTCATTTGCAAGTTCTAAACTAGAACCCGCTGGTGGTACATCTGCCGTGACAAACGGGCCTTCAACCTGGCCATATACAATGGTAGGTGAAGTTCCCGTTTCAGCCGGGGTCTTGTTGATATCTCGCCGGTCTAAGAGAGACAAAGCCGATGACTTTGGATGCGTTGGCCGATTCGAAGACACGCTGGCAGTGTCACTAGTATCCTTATGGACTCTAGGAACGACAGATGAATCATCTCGTGTCACAGCACGCGCCCGACTACCACTTCGAGATGCGGCATTCTTCCCACGTTGCGTGTCCTCGATAGTCATAGAGGCATCCATCAGGGCGTCTGCGATAGTATACGGGGACTTTAATGCTGATTCGGCTGTTGGGCTGACCACCGAATCTCCCACCGAAGGCTCGTCGAAGAACACTGTCTGCGGAGTGACGCCATTTTCACGAAGTGTAATTACGCCATTTCCGGTGGGTGTAAGTACATCAAGTGGGGGCTTGTTCATAGAAGCCAAAGCAGGCGTTCGTGTCCCAGAGGAATCTCCAATTCGCGCCTTGCCTTGTGCGTAACGCCATATAAAGTCTCTGAGAGCCAACAACTTAAAATCATCGTCATCGGTAAGCCCTAGATTTCGTAATTTGGCAATCCACTTTTCGTCCTCGTCATTGGTTTGGATGCGTGAAAGAGAAATAGGAATATCCGCCTTGAGTGCAAAAATGCCAGCGGGTTGATTTTGTGGCTTGGCGCGTGGAGTATTTGACCAAAAAAGACCTCGTTCCGTGTGTGTTGCCCAAGAGACTGCCTGATCGAACACTGGCCGGGGGAGTGGGCTTTTTAATAGGTCTAAAAGTTCAATTTCGCCAAGCCGTGGTGACACGTAGGTAGTCAGGTATGGCTCTATAGTAGGAGCAATAAGACATTGGATATCAGCCACAGATAGACTACGGCAAGCCATTGAGAGAAACTCTGAGGCTGCTTGCCGAACCCAAAGGTTCGGATGGATGGTACACCGAGCCACTATGTTGATTAACTCCCAAAGTTTTAATCTTGAGAATAAGCCTAACGAGGTCAACTGGGCCAAGGCATGAATGGCTGATTGAACAACAAATTCCTCTGGGTCAACCATAGCCTGAACAAAAAGCGGCAACAAAAACTCCTCCAAGGCTGTAGCGCCGATCAATAGGGCTATACTTACTACAGTATCAAAGAACGCAGCTTTCAACATCCAATCGCCGTCATTGAGATACGTGTATAGATGAGTGAGCAAGATATCGTTTGATTCGACGGGTCCAAAGAAGAGACACAAGTCTGGAACAGAAGTGAGGAGTGCCCGGCGAACATGGACATCGGCATCTTCTACTAGGAGCTTAGTATGGCGTTCAAAGATTACATACAATTGTAATTGTACGTTATCAAACATCTCCCCAAAGGCGACTTGCTCGTCGTCCAATCCGCTCTCTACATCAGGGTCATCCTTAGTAAACGAAGCTCCGTCCATATGTAGTGTAGCAGCCATTTCTAAGAATCGTGCGGCAGTAGTTGCCAAGGTACCAATGCAGGACGCATACGTAGCTCGCACTAGAGATGACGTAGAAGATTTCTTTAATGCCTGATGGATTCGCGGGATGATATAGTCCACAAAAATATGGGAGTTTATTACCGTGATTGTCTTGACCGAGGCCATCAACTGAGCGACACTTCGTAAGGCGGCCATGACAACCAAATCGCATTCATCTTGGAATAAGCAAACGAGAAATGGGAGCAGCCGATCCATTTTTGCCTCGTCTGTTAAACGTTCTGCCAACGCTAGCATGGCATCACAGGCTCTAATACGAGACGCAGATCGGGCAGTGTTCCGTAAGCTTGAAGTGATCAAATCGAGGAAAATCAAGGCCCCATCATTATGCTTTGGTGAGGCCTCGTTTGTGACTTCTCGACTCTCATTGGCAACATGTAAATGGACCGGAAATTGAGAGAGGCTTAGCCGAGATGACGCACGCGCTGACGATATAATGGACTCATTTTTAACTGGCGGGTTGCCTGAGATGACAGTACCGTCGAAAAACGAATTGATGGTATTAATGTCTTGCCATACGCAATTGATTCGTTCATCTGGTTCTGCGAGGTGACGTCGCATAACTTTCTCGTGTACTTCTCCAAGGGTTGATGAAGATGAAGTAGCAGTATGTGACAAATTGGTTATACGATGCATATATCCATGTAAAAAGGTATAGAAGTATTCTGGGAATACCGTTCCGCGAAAAGACTCCAGGTATTTATCAGCCGTAAAACGCTTTTCTGGGTCAAGTTGAACCATGTGTGAAATCATATCTTGAATATTTTGGTCCGCGATGGACCCGAGAGCAGTGGTGGTTGGGTCATATTCCCCCCGTCGGTACTTGTAAAGTTGACTTAATGTAAACAGTTCCGTCTCGAGGAATAGCTGAGCAATCACACATCCCGCGCTAAAAATGTCCATAGCCCACCCAAGTTTGCCTTCTGGTGGTGGTTGCGGTCCCGAAGGATAAAACCTTTCTGGTGCCACGTAGCAGATTCTGCGACCAGATGTGTCAAAAAAGTAGGAAAAGTCGGCGGGGTTGTCTTCCGGAAGCATGGTAGGCTTATATGATGACGAAAAGTCGGTTAAGTACAACCAGTTCCATGACGTCACCAGTACATTCTGGGCCTTGATGTCACCATGGAAAACACCTTTCGCATGTGAGTCACGTAGCGCATGAAGCAACTGAAATGCCAGCCACTTTTTCTCAATGTCTTCCAAGAATGGGCGGGTGCTCAGGCGATCATACAGAGAGCTATAGAGAAAAGGTCGAATAAGGTAGCCGTTAGTCTCGGTTTCTACGAGACATTGGAAGGTCAAGACGTTTGGTATATCAGCCAATAAATTTCTTTGTCCTGAGGCGCCATAGATAAGAACGGGTTAGCATGTGCGCAATAGAAAACATTATGAACAAAGTTATGAAAAGCACCTACGCAGAATCTCCCTTGTGTATTGGGCCAAAGACATTGGCGTGTAGGGCTTTACGAGAATTTTGATGAGAACAATCGCCTCGCTATGGCTTGCGCGAATACTCTTCATGAATTGCGCGTTTCCCATGCTTTTCTGGTACGTGAATTCAGCCATCTCGGGAACATCGACGCCGGCAGACCCGGCCGTCGGCGTCGCTAAAGAAAACGCCTGCCCCATTGTCGACTATTGGCGCGACCAATCCATACACGGGCACAGAAATTTAAAGGTATTTTCGAGGCGCTTATTAGTGGTGAGTGTGTAGGATCGGTAGGATATGAATGTTCAATAGGTAAACGCGATGAATAATAGAGGGCGGGCAAGTTTCGTGGCGTTGGCCAATCAATTCGGGAAACAAAGATGATTCGTGTTTGGTAAGTATCGGGTTATCGTTGAGGGCGTTTAATTCGTGAATCGTGGAATGGAATGCGATAGAGTTAAATTTCAGAAAGAAAAAAGAACAACAGGTAAAATGTAGAGAATCAAGGAAGCAAATTGTTGGTAGATGCGTACATATGTATGACGTCTTTGAGCTCAATACACTGCATGTATATCTAACCCTGTAAATAATGATAACCCTAGCATATGTCACATGCACTGGTGACGAATGAGGGACTAGGAAGCAAAATGATCATGTCATGAGCGACAAATTTAAGGATGTCAAGTTCAGCACTGGTTGATGTACATGGTGACCAGAGAAATTTCCCTAACTATTCCAAGTTGTAATTAACGTATACACTTTAATTGTGTACATCATTGTGAAGACACCCAATGTCTTTGTTAAAAACAAAAATGGTCCGTAGCTTGTTTTATAAAACACTCGATGTGTTATGTGGAACCTCCAGTCAAGCTGTTCAGATGCTGTATACATTTCGGTAGTAGACGTTACATTACAAAACGAAGGCCCATGCCATAAAGAAGTTCATCATGTGCGAATCCATGTAAATACACGTAATCTATCACGCATTGTTCGAACCTCGAGGGTACTATGACTAGAGTTAGACCGTGACATCTGAATACATATGAGCACATCAGCCAAAACAGTCAAGAGTTCAAACCCCTTAGTGAAAACTATTAGTGCCAAAAACTACCGTTTTGGGGTTCACAAGATGTGGCCACCTCAGAGAAATTCAATATGGTGTTGACTTGATAGACATATACTTGGGGGCATAATCTCATTTAGTTTCAAGATTGAGTCTCCTAAGCCCTGAGAGTGTGTATCGAGAATTGAAATCCCAAAGATATACCTATGTATGTACATGAATCTTGACATTAAAGACAAGAGGTACTTTAAGCCTTGTGTTTTGAGCCACTATAGTCATGATGTAAGTTTGGTGCTACAAAAAGATAACATAATATCCTGGCATGTTAGGGCTTATCCTGTGTACAAGTGAAATGTGTGTCGATTATCTGAGAGATTAGAAACTTTGATCAGTGTTACTAAGAGGTAGCTGGTACCCATGAACCAAAATGCCGTGTCGCAGGGTCGTGCGGTAAACTATATGCGAAGGGGAGGCGTGTATGTATGTACATACATGCATATATATTGTCATTAGAGAAAGACAGGTAATGAGTTGGGTTTTAGAAACCAGTGGGAAACTGTAGATACTTCGGGAGGGTACTCAGCCGAGATTGGAGTCACTAGCTAAAGTATGTACAATTACATATGCACTGGCGCTTACGCCGGTTCACTCACCGGAAGGACTATCACAAGTCTACCTTGCCAGGAAACTTTGTCACAGAGGCTATATCGTGCCCCGTAAAGGTAGAATAAAGTAGCTCGTTATAGAAAAAAGGCTTATTTCATGTTACACTTCCCTTCAATGAAAAGGCGCATTGAGTACATTTTAGGTTTCGGACCTAGACTAACTTTAAAATGTAATTGTCTAAATGCACATGAGGTCAAGCGCCCCCAGCCATAATATTATTGAATAACCTGATAACCTAGTCGACAACCTGAATCAGCTACGGAGGATGCCATTTTGTGTTGGATGAGAGTCATCACAATTTGACGAGGAACCCTGGTTTGAGCAGATATCTCCTACGCCCCAAAGGACTTTGAAATGATGTTCTTGTAAAAATACAATACCATTTAGGAAATATCTCGTCCATCGAAGATCGAAAGGGTAATAAAATCACAGGATTCTATTCCGACTGTCCCTTAACTGTAGATATGTTTGTACATACATTATAGGTGTATATATACGTCATGTCAGTTTCTTTATCCATCTTCTCACTGCAAGGGTGTGATTCCGAACTTGGGAATGTGACAGAAACATCGTTATCTTTGGACGAAATAACATTCTGCTTGCCTTTCATGTCAGTGTGTGAGTGATGGCCGTGATAATTTCTGGTAGCACACATCAGACATATTGCCTAGTCACGCGCCTCACACTGGTCCATACCCTATTCCGTAATACCAAAATACTCTTGATCTCGTTGTGTAGTTCATCCAGTAAATATGTATTTGAGATTCTACAATGTGACTCGAACAATTCGTCACTTTTGCCTTTAATTTTATCTTTGAGGCAAAGAAAGCATGCCATCAAAGCTTTCATAGGAGAATACATACCCAAAACATTCAGAGTCGACACAAAGGAGGAACTTATGCATCATCATTTCCAACAATATCCTCAACACACACCAATCCAATCTTTTGCCATGGTCAGAAGCAATTTATTGAACGATAGCAATGCTAATCATCAAGAGATATTGCGCCATGACCAAGAGCCAAAGCCTACTCAGGTGGCCTCTCTTACAACTGTTGTTGGTAATCAGCTTGCTAGTCGTGTTAGTCAACATACTTGCTGACAGATATCACAGTGTCTCGACAAGAAGAATATGTCATGGCCCATTATGGCCCCCAACCGCGGCTTTATAGATACCCCGAGCCGGCCGAATTTCTGCAACACTCACGGAACGTCATTGATAGACCGCACTTCAGTCAGCAGTATCCTAGTCATTATCGTGGCCATCGTGATTATTACGATAGATCACACGAAGACAATAACCCAGCCGACTCTATATGGATTCCGAACGTTCATGTCGTGGGCCAAAACACTCGTCGTGAGAGGACTCAAGTTCCCGTCTCATCCCGTCAAAGGACCCGAGAACGAAGTGAACATGACGAAGTTGAAGGTTTCGTTGTAGTGAAGTCTGACCCTGGGTTGCGGTTCACGGATGCGGACAAGGTAGAACATGAGTCAAATGACTGGGAAGTTGTCGGTATAGGATCGGATACCGACCCAAGGAGGTCCAGACATCGTGGGCCTCAACGACAGCGCACTTTTGGTCACAACGGTCCCGTTTGGCTCAGTGATAGCCAAATGCGCAATATGGAAGATCTGGAAGTGCGAAGAGCGGATCAACAAAGAGGAACACTGGGCTCTATATCTCGTCAATACTGGCTTTCTTCAGATACACGCTGCGCCCTAAATTCCCCCCAGAACTCAGCATCTTCCACAACCAGAGGCTTGGGCTCCAACAGCAACATACTTGGACACACGGACTACAATCCGACCGGAAGACTATTAGAAGACTCCTAATCTCTCTCACAGTCACAGATAGTGAACGGCATTGAAAACATCAAACATTACGATGAGAGCCAACGATCTTGCCAAGAAGCTATTAGGATTTTAAGCGCCGATTGCAGTGAAGAGAGTAATTCTGATGGTAACAATTTTGATGGTAGTGATTTCCCGGGGAGTTGGATGTTTCGACACGCTGTTTTTGTGGATCACTGTGATGTTTAAATCGACTTGGAGAGCGCAAGCTTTGATATCATATCTTTCCCATGACCTGAGACCAGACACGTTACTCGTGACTACTGTCGATTTGGCAACCTAGTATATCCTTACGCGCGTAACGATGAGTACTATCTCTCTTCATAGAAAGTTTACGACTCAAGACTTAACCCATCCGACACGGCGACAATCTTTGTTGACCATTATTCTGCTATGAGGTCTTATGAATTTAAGGTGCGATATAATATAGTGTAGCTTTGGAGGTTAAAAAAATGGCCTGTAGTAAAGTTTTGACCGAAATTAGTAGATAACGAGAATGCCACTTCTTGACATTTCACCTTATTGACTATTTAAATGGAGCCTCCACCATACGTAAAGATTACCCAAGGATCAGGTGATTTGAAATTGTTAGTGTAATCATATGCTGCTGAAAAATATGTAAATGCGTATGCAGATACATGTATATAAGCGATGAAAGCAATAGTTGTGACGTCACGTACCAAAGTACATACGTTTGCGACAAGCAGGTTGAACATTAGAACCCCTGACAGTTTCCTTGGTAAAGACCTCATGACCTTGGCCCGTTTACTGGTTAAGGTGAAGTCATCAGATTGGGCCATGTTGACGATACATGAGATAGATTTGATGTAGTAAATCTATCAAACTAACACTTTCCTTAGTTACAGTATCACGACCTTTTGGTCGAGAGGTGGTATGTCAACATACTGGAAGGTTTTGGCGACCCACTATGACGTCATATTCGGGTACTGTTGTCAGCCTCTGCCCTGTCTGATGGCTACTCACTAAGTGTTCGCTTCTCACTGATAACTGTATAGGAATTGCACCCTATATAGACCATGATAGAACGTTCCCCGATAACAAAGTCCAAAGGTACCAATTCTTTTGGCGCAGTGGTATGCTGATGCCCCCCAGTCCGTCAACTGTTCACATAGCCCACCCGGGGTTTATCAGTCACAGTGACATACACATCATACTGGTATCTCGCTGGTAGATAGCTTGACTCGCGGTAGATTTGATTTTGTAGATATGTAGTTATCATGGTACATAGAAGACACACATCTTTAACTTTTCGCCATGCTTCAACGTGATCTATCATCAAACCACTCTGACGTTGCCCCGTTTTATATCTGAGATCACAGGAGCAATCACTTGCATAAATTCAAGATTATTAAAATCGTGCAATGTTCACTACTGTCGTTTGAATTGATCAATAGAGGATCACACTGTCAACACGGTGAGCTCTTTATACATTTTGAATCTTTCTCTAGGCCAGGACTCTACTGATTTTGTGGGTGAAGAACAATGCCGGGAACATAGCAAGTGGTTCGGAAGTATTTTAGTATCATGGGGTGCCAAATATCAATTATGGTCAGAGTATTGCTTTATGGATAGCCTTTTGTTAAAAACTAGGTGTTGAATATCTATAGGGTAGTTCGATAAGTTTACTCCGATGCTAGGCACGAAAGTATTCCTTGAAGAGACTAGAGCCCCGCAAGAGTACGAGTACTAATCTAGTCATCGGAGAGTTACTCGGGTTGGGTTATCTAGCACAGCATTCAAAATACGTGGGTCACTTGGACCGTTGTCATACGTTCATCAACAATTAACCAGAGATCACAAAACAAATCCGAATCTTTACGCTACCACCCGGGAAGGGGCTAGACCCACTGTGCTGTTGTATACCGACGCACCATTTTCTGTCAGACGTAGGGTAACACACGCGTCTATCGGATGTCTGGGCACCCCAAAAGGAACATATGCCATATAATTTGATTCTGACACTATCGGGAGCACCGAAATCCTCGTGACGGCTCTGTAACACATGCGCCACAAGAGAAAGATAACGTGAGTACGGGCCGATACTCTGTGTAGCAACTAGGAAGATGACCAAGAAAAAGCTAGTCATGTTCAGTTAGTGGGGAAGGCTTTCAAAAAGACCAAGCAGCTAGCCTCATGACTCGGCTCAATTCGATCCGAAATTATTCACGTTTCGCGAGATTTTAATCGTCCCTTGCAGGTCTCACTGGATCAAGAGAGAATGAAGTAATCGGTGTCAGCCGGTGACGCCATTCACAAAGGCCAACGGGATCAATCGTCGTCCCGTCTTTGATAGCGAGGGTTGGTCTCGCGCATGGATTGTGTAAGAGGTTGATCTCCGCGGAGAATATCGTGTACCATTCAGGTTGATTCACAACAAACTGGATGACTAGCGATACCCGTGGGCGAGACGGCACGCACAGTGGCCAAAATCCAGCGATACACAGCAGACTACTTGTTGTACAGTCAATGTAAAATATTCCTATGGTACATTTTGGTTATCAACAAGGCGCTATATGACAGGGCATATGATCCACATATGCTTACGATGCATTGTTCTTTGTCAGATACGGAGAGTTTTAACGAGTCGCTGTTCCCCGCAAAAGGAACGCGAGTTTCTTGTACCACCTAAGTCTCTTCAAATGATGTAACGTCTCAGCTGCGATCATGTTCGAGCGAAACTACGATCTTCACCGCCGCGTACTATAAATCATGTGAAGCCTTTCGAGTGAGTCTAAATCTCGACCGCTTATTTTCTCTGACTGGGTTCCATAGAGATATTGAAATAGTATGTATGTACATAGTTGGTCACGACAAACTTGATGTGGAGCTGGTCTTTAACATTGTGGAAAGGATAATTACGGTCCTAAAATGGCGCAACACATATTTACTTTACCCTATGAGAATGACGGACTACTGCCGAATCTCAAGGAGGGGCCCCTGGCAGCGGATACTTTGGTATCTTGGGTTTCAAATGACAAAACAGGCTCATCTCTTGTCAAATTATTTAATGGATACTTTCTCAATCTCTATAAACCATCATTTGTCGACGAGGGAACTGACACCCTCTAAAGTAGAGCATTTGTTTGTGATCTCCGACGGGAAAAGCCGTGCACTCAATGTGTGTACCGAGAAAAAGGTGTTAGGTTGTTCAGACAACACGAAGACAGCGAGCCGAGAAAGGTGATGACGGTGAGCTTTTATGGGGGCCAGAGAGACTATGATGGAAGAAACGTCTTATTGAATGGTCGTGACATTACCCTCCTTTCAGCACAAGTCCCAAAGTAGACTTGGAGCCTTAATTATGTGCCAGTAGGTGTACTGAAGATCATGATGATAATATCAAGTGGAACCTCGTTAGAGTCTTTTGGGGTATAATGCATGATGGATAAGACCTTAGCATCCTATCAGATAGCAATATATTCGCAGGTTGCTGACACAGCTAAATTGAGAATCGAGCGAGTTGAAAATATGTACAAGTCCCAATACCAATACGTATGTACCATATCTTTGTACTTTCACAAGCAATCCGTTTGGCGGTTTTATCACGCTGTTATCTCTGTATTTGTTCACGTCGTCTGTCTGTGTATCCTTGATCCATTGATGTCTTCGTTTGTATTTTTGACAAACAGTGACACAGCGCTCTACTAAGATGCAAGTTTGACAGATCTGGGATTGCAAATGAGCCAACCAAACAACCGTTCCATCCACGCCAATCACCAGAACATGTCATACGAATTACATATTTAGGTCTACGATAGAGTGATCACAGTGGGATAGCCTGAAGCATGCGTATATAACACTAAGGATGTGTCTATGGAGCTTTTGCACAGTAAGACCACAGCATGAAGCGTCTTACATAATATACCAGCGTCTGTCTTTTATTCCCGATCAACACAGCGGCCCCACTTTAATGCACGGGGCAAGATAGGCGGACCGGGAAGTGGGTCCTTCTCTTCCCGTGTCTCAAATCGGCCCGGCAGATGTGCACAGCCCAACGGCTCATGTCTTGGCAGGGCAAACTTGGTGCAACTCTTTGGAGTGATAGGTCAATCAGGTAGTGGTAGTGTCAAAGAACCGGTGAGGTCATTTAATGGGTATCAACAAGGACATTGCAGCCTATGCGGTCAAATTTTGGAGATATACATTTCATAATATAGGTATGTATGTATGTGGTTTGCGCGCGGCGCCCATTAGTTGACCCGAGATGAATAAAGTCAATGACGCAATAAATGAAAAACAAGCTATAACCCTGGTGGTAAAAGTTGAAGAGGTCGGTTAGGAGTCAGGTGATATAGCAAGGGGCGAACCGGTCGACTCCTTCATGCCACAGACACATATGTATGGACTAGTGCATATGCATGTACATATGTAAGATCAACCCCAAGAGCAGTAGGAACTGATGTTCTCGTTGTGGTGCCATGATAGATCGGTGTAGAAGATGTTGATCGGGTCACAAAACGAGAACGAGTTGTTTTCTCGAGATCAACTGCAGTAGCTAAAGCCTGCAAACGCACAGTGCATACGCCTGTTACGAGTGTAATCAGGGGTAGCACCTGGTGACAAGTTTGATTACTGATAAATTCGAGAATCTAGACGAGACTCGGGTCATTGATGAACCGTGGACTTGGTGATGTCAGCTGAATTATTGGCTCCTACTCACGAAGGTTGCGGGGCTACTGCATGATCCACGACAAATTCTTTACGCCTGATCCGTCTAGTGGTATATTTCAGCTCGCAAAATAATCACAAATATAGGTAGGCCTAGTGTTTATGAAACCTCTACAAAAACAAAACTAATATTGATTTGGCTGCCTCGAAGTCTGCATCTTCCCTTTGGTAGTCACGGGATCAGGTATCGGGACCTTGTTAGCTGCCCACGGCTAGTGTATTCGTTCATATTCCCTAGTCATTCAATTGCCTTGGTCTATCATCATTGTCATTCGAGAGACTAGCCCGTCACCTCGGCCGCTTATGCATCATGCGATTTGAAACAGGCTGGTTCCCAAGTGCGAAGATTACTTCCAAGGGAGCATGCTTGTCTTATATGAGGCGAGACTTCCTACTGAAAGCCTCAATATTTTCGCGTGTCCTTGCCTTTCTGAGAATGTCCCGGGATGTTTCTTTGGGGGCGTAAGAAGTACTGAACTGGAAGACTTTCAATTCGTCTGCAATGGTCAACACAGCGTTTAATTGACAGCCAAGGCAGACCTTTGACTAAACGGCTGACTCCATGTTTGTTGTGAAGCATAACAGCTTAGTGAAAACCGAAAGACCGAAACATACATATGGATGTGTGAACACCGCATATTAACTTTCTTGGTGGATGGATGCACATACACGCACAACGTGACGAATCTCTCTATAGGCTCCCACTGGCACAAGAGTAATGTTAACAAAAAAGGAAAGCACAACATGATGTACAAATCATCTAACAGAGAAGTATGTAGTATGTATATAATCAACTTCGCCATAGTCAGCTATCTTTTTGCTTCTCCCTCTTACTTTGCCCGATCCAGTTAAATGTGGCTTAAACATGGCGACGGAATGCGAGGCATCAGCATACCACTGCTCCAAAGATAAGTGGAGTCTTTTGACTTTGCCAGTAATGCTTGTTCTGTCAGAGTCTATATATCGGATATTACACCGTGTCTGTTACAGAGTGAACAGCGCAGACACCAATGAGTATCTATCAGACAGTGCAGAGGCCAGTACATGCACACTCACAACTTTCATCTCAGTTGTATTAGAAGCACCGGCATTGTAACGCTGAGCTTCCGAAATTCCTGAACAAACGTCGGTTACGCTTTGAAAGTGACGGTCAAAATATCAAAAGCTCGTCGTTATCGAAGGTGAGTGTTTCATTATCAGTTGCTCTTTAAGGCTACCTAACGGGGGTTGATTACATGTCCATGTTTTATCGCAGGCCATCATTATTGTTATTAATCCGTCAGGCTGCCTTTACATGGCAAATCACAGCTCACCATTTGGCTACTATTGTAACTTGCTCTTATTGGACAGTTCATTGAAGATCCAATCACGTGTATACCCGGAGACCTCAATATCCCAATGCATCAAAAAGCCGAGGTTCTTTATAAACGTTCTTTGAAAAATTCTGATCCCCCGTTCATGTTTCTTCTGTATATCCCATACATCCTCAACATCGTCCAATTTTTTGAAGACGAACCACTATCCATGAGTCGCTTGACTTGTGATGCGCAGTGATGTTGGACAACCTAGCTGTTCGACACGGAAAGTTCCCGATGGACACGCACTACACCTGTGACGTCAGTCAAGAATCATCCGAACTTTGAACGAGTGAACGTCGGATGAACCAGCCTACTCCACCGGAAAAGGATAGCCTTCTACCCAAATGGAGACATTTCGTTAAACGGCCATACCAACTTGGTGTGCACACTTTGCAACATAATTCGTGGCTGGTGGCTGTGCGCGCTTGATCCTAGGACGTTATCTTGGAGGGTCACCCATGTTTAGTCACACTCTAGGAATATAAAGACCCAGATATTCCCCCAACTTTATTGCCAAGTTTGTACGTACCTTTTCTCTGCATATATTTCATTCGCTCTTTACATTAACATTGCCAATTGGGGACAGGACCGTACCCTCGACTTCTTGAGATTGCCATACGATCCGACTACAATCAATTGCCGATACCGATATACAAACCAATCCGTCCACTCCAGTCCCCCATAATTCGACAAAACTGCACACCACTTTATCGTTTTCTCTGCGGTATAGACACGTGAACCATGCCAATTTTCCCACCACTCATCCAGGGCGTTTCGTGAGCGTTCCACACCCATCACATTTTGTGCGCATGTTTTAGGGCTAAGGACATGCATGGACCAGTATGCCTCGGTCAACGACCGCACCTCCATTGGCTCGGTCACCGAGTATACATCTGGCACGATTTCCTCAACAGCGTACATGAGAAAATGATACAATCGTTCTAAAGGGGATGTGATATTCTTGTGTTCATGGCAGCCTAAAAGCACCGTCAGCGGAGTGCTTCGATTGAACGTTAAGGCGGTATAACTGCATCGCATGGGGAGCACATACAATGTGAGCGTCCAATGAGCACGACGAGCCTGGCTGTCTGGGCCAAACGTCATCGTGACTGGCTCTGTCTCTATTTCCACACCTTTCCCCTATCACTCAATCAAACTTCGCCGATATCAGCAAAATACAGTAATATCACCATCGGAATTTCGAATAACTTAGGTGGATTACAGTCGTATCACTAGTACGAGATACACACCTTCGAGTCCACACCTTTGCGAAAATTATCAAACACCATCCCATTTCATTTAATCGAAACACGAATCAACGATGTCTCACCTCCTTAGTCCGATTCATATCCAGATGAGTATGGGTTCTGTTAAGCTTCTGAAATGAACGCAAATTAACAGCCGGATTTAAAAGATCTATGGGGCTTCTCTGTTCAAAACTGTGAAAACCAGTTTGCATCTCTCCAAACCGAGCTGTATAACTTTGCAAACAGCATCCGCCCAACACCGCTTCCATGGAATGTGCACGATTTCTGGACCACCTTTAATCAGTCGCCGCTTTCAGCCGCAAACAGTATCGATTTCTGGGCTCCCAACTTTCGCCATACGATTATGACATTCGATGACGTTTTACGTGGCCACGTGACTCTACTAGATACCACCGCGGCTGGGCTATCCGACCTCCATATCCACCTGCCGTCTCTTTTACCATTCCTTGCAGCTATGAAGTCTCTTTCCCAACTATGCACGGAAATTGACAGATCAGTACCGCACTCAATGGTCGGACTGGGTTATTCGGACGCCCATCGTGCACTAGTTGCCCCATATGACCCACGGAGGGGTCATGGCGACGCGCTGCTTGTCCATCCGGCATTGAAATCGGCACTCTCGCTTCAGATGCGGTTTCGAACCGGATTGCCGAAACCTACGAGACAGGACCGCCCCCCTGAGCTCAAAACCGATGATTTAGATGATGCAGAATCGTAATCGCTGCTCTCGAAATTCCATCTTTCGACGTCGTTCGATTAATATATGCTCTGGAGTAATTTTTCTCCCCCTACTGTGTATCGTTTGTTTTTGGGTTGCCAGTCGATATTCTATGCTACGTTCGGAGATGGGTAGATTCATCTGGCTTCTTTTCGCTTGCTTGGGAACTTGTTTTGGGGTTACTTACTGCGGTGTATGAGTGTAGACAAACTGATCTCGTTCAGCCAAGACCAGGTGGATATTCGTGACACAACTCCGGCTTCACAGATGACAGTAGGGCCAGGTGGATTTTGTACTAAGCTAGCTATTTGTTCTCTCGTTCGACTGCTATACGTTCCTAACATACTTATTACACTTGCTTCGTTTTTTTAATATATTATTCTCATAGGGTGCTCTAGACTGTGTATATCCTTGGACAATTGTTAGTCAAGCTGGACTAGGTAACCCGCATATGGAGTTAGAGGGATAGCCACCACCACCATGTGAAGCCCGTTCTTTTGCCCTCACTGGGCTCGGCTTGGAAAACTTTGCTCTAGCGTGAACACATTTGGACACGAGACTGTTAGTCTGTACCATCTATCTCTTAGTGAGCCTTCGCGCTAGTTCATAGCTATCGTAGCAGGGTGCATCGCCTTTGTTGTCTCCTTAAACAAGATTAGCGTTCGAGATGTCAAAGGATGATGGATCCTGACAGACAAAGTGATCCTGTTGGCGTTCCTGACGATCAGAGTTTCCTATGATCTCCATACATATGTACATACATACATACATACATATCTTCATGTGTACACACACCGTTTGGCTCATACGCGCATAAATACACCTCTATACCACTAAAGTAGACTTTCTATCTCGTTGCTTGTCGATTCTACGTAAGGGGCTATCTTAACACATTGCACCAATTCGAGATGGTGCCTTGCGAGCTAGGTGCGAGCCGATCACATCGTTGAGTGGACCGGTCACATAGCAGAGAGACTAGGTCTATATCTATGTATGTGTATATGTGGAGCAAGCTACCAACTAAGCGGACATGTTCTCCTAGAGGGATGTTCAGTCAACATGTGGGGTTCATTGTCCCGAGACAGGATCAGGATCTGGCGCACTGTTAGACCCGTGTTTGCGTTCTTTAAATAAGGTTTGACAGGTCTTTTATATAAGGCCAGAGCTTTAAGTGGTCTTTCACATGTATGTGCATACATAGATTAAGTTTGTGTGACTTGCAAGAGGTACAGACTGGATGTGCTATACTTGGTGGAAATAAAACACATATGACTGCTTGTTAAACCAAAATCACTAAACAACCGACAAATGTCCATTAGCAAAGTAAATCATGTATATCCATACAAGCCCACCTATACGCAATACCCCTCTTACCTATCGCAGACAGCTAGCATACTACAGAAGCTCACTGATGTTGCTTCTTCATACTACTTCCTGAAGAATTGACACATGTGGGTACCTCCCACATGTCATGCTCGAGATAGACGGCTACACATGTTTAACTCCAATGTGGTTACAAGTAGGCCGTGAAAAGACATGCGGTCACACATGACTGAGACTATCTCTTCCACATAGCTATTGTTCGGAATGGTATGCAATGTTTTAAACAGGCCAATCAAACTTCCTCTGTGTAAAATAGATATCGACCGACGTGGCTTGATTGACAGATGGTGTCACACTAGAAGTTTCAAGACGTGCATATATCAGATGTAATCGAGATTACGAACAGTTAACGATTTTAGGCATACTTATGTACCTACTTAATACACATATGCTATTCTGAATAGGGGCTAAAGCCGACCGATTCCAGCGACCGCTGCCGTGTGTGCAAGAAGACAATATGTATTTATTGAGTATAGTTTCCGGAACTACCCATCAATTTATAGGGCAGCCATCTTATGTGCGCTATAGCCCCACATGTTATGTAGCCATAAGTTACTTTATGAGTAGGCGACATCTCACAAGCTAGTGAATTAAAACAACCTGAGAGAGTAAAGGTCGGTCGCCTTGTATTGACGATACACGGGTTCAACTGCCGGGCACCACTGGAAATATAGCAACACATGAAGTAGCATTCATAGATACTCACTATATCAACAGGGCATCTGACTGGTGTACCCCTGCGCATGCATACAACGAAGGAAAATGATCATGTCCATGGAATCGGCGATCTTCCTAATCCCGAGATACTTGTTGCTTCAACACATATCTTCCCTGAGACTTTATATCCATCTCATCATCAAATAACCATCATGGCACGTGAAAAAATCGCATCCAACAAGCGAAAGCGTTCGAACACCGAAGGCTCTGGCCAAACTGTTACCAATGCCGAGGCTGAGTTGACCAACGATAAACAAACAACGCGACGTCAGAAACAACAAAAGACTTCCCCAACAGAATCGGAAGCCCACGAATCCAAAGAGTCGCTCCTAAATGATTCCCCTGACGATAATAAAACCGACCCCCAAACGGTGGGAGTACCGACCGCAAGTAACAGCGCCGTCGATGCCGCTGTGCTTACTGAGCTTGGCGTTGAGCCC
The DNA here is from genome assembly GCA_002018275.1 of Huntiella bhutanensis. Lineage (NCBI taxonomy): Eukaryota > Fungi > Ascomycota > Sordariomycetes > Microascales > Ceratocystidaceae > Huntiella > Huntiella bhutanensis. Next base: position 12,690 of record MJMS01000005.1, on the reverse strand, counting down.
CAAGTACAGTCGCCGACGCCATCGAATGTTGAACCTCCCCATCCTTCAAACCACAAGACGGCATCTGTAGCTGGTCTGGAGGGCGACAACATCTCTCCCATCGAGACTACAGAGCCCGGTCCATCTGATTTGCCTCGGCAGACTATTGTGAACCGGGGCGAGCTGTCAACTCCGGATGACTCTGATCCTACTTCAAGTCCTGAGTCGTTACACCAATTGGGAATGACACACACGTTTTCCAACGGCCCACAGACGCGTGTATCGGCAGTGGATGATTCTCCCCGGGCGCCCTTTCAGGCCGTACTTAATGAGCCGGCCCCACTTGTTGAAGAGACCCAGAACCATGCACCAACGTCGCTTGACAGACCCGCTCAGTTGAATGGTGACCTCTTGTCAGCAGATGTAAAGGTGGACGGGACCGGCTCGGGCCAAGGGACATCTTCCGCCAGTGATATCGGTGACCAACAAGTTGGCTCGCAAGTCGACTGGCGTTTGGTTTCGGGTATGGATCATGGTGTACCTTACACCAAGTCGCGTACCCCGAGTGAAGATGGGGATGAATCGAACATACACCTTCAAGGCGGCATCCCATGCCCACGCCTCGACAGTACCCAGCTTATCATTAAAAAATTTGATGACGCCGTATCCTAGTAGGTGTGTCAGCAGTGCTCATTGTCAATTTCTCTCCATTCATACTTTCATCAAGTAGATTTGGCGGGTTGACGCGGGGTCCGCACCTGTTGGTGCACTTCTAAAAGCCTCTAGGCTTTATCTTGACACTACACGGACACATGCTGTGATAACATGTGAGCGTCTCTGTATTGTACATTCTTTACTCTGCACCGACGCCGGAGACTGTCGTCGTTCTTGGTAATATGGTTCTACCCTCAACATCTTTTGGCCACAGATGCTAACTCGTGTACGTTCTATAAGACAACGTTAGTTTACTTCATCTCCTCATCCTCAGCCATGCGCGTTTACCTCGACATAGGATGGGTGACGCCGCAGCCACATAGACGACACCTTCTCCTGTGTAATGGTGTTGGAGATTTGAGACACGGAGTCGCTTTTTTGGCGACTACCACGGCGATACGCTTTGGGCGAGGTTAACAAAGCTTGTGGGGCTGTTTATTTTCGAAAACACAAATGTGGCTAGTTATATGTGTTGGTGTTACTGTATGCGCAAACGCCAAGGGCGTGTTTCGTGGGAGGTTCGTGCTTCTGACGCCTCGGCTGTTGAGAGCCATGGCAGCCGCTCTCGCTACCAATTGGCTAGTGAGGGGGACAACATACTATATGAACAGGCATATATGTATGTATGTCGGTGTTAATGTCTGTGTTGATGTCCGAGTGTGCTTGCAAGCTGTAGGGGTGCTGAAGAAATGCATGTACACATGTATGTATATAGGTGGATGTATAGCGCAATATAATCAAACTTTTCAATATACACCAGAGGGTTCGTCTAATGATTATTAAACAAATTGGAGAGCGGTGTGAGATTGACGGTCATTCCAGGTAATCGGTAACGACCTGGTTACCCCTTTTCAGTAGTTGTCGACCATGTAAATTTCTGATATCTGGATCTTGATGATGAAGGGTCAGGAAACACTCGGTCGTCTTGGCGTAGGCCGAGGGCAACGAAATGGGGAGAGTAAATCCAGTTTCGTGCCAAGTCTATTGCCTGACCTGTGGTTGCTGTAAGCTCTTTCTCGAAAGTTATTAGAAGCATCGAGTACTCGGGCCACTAGTTGCTTGAGACAAGAGGAATGTCATGAACACCTAGGGAAGTGGCAATGATCAGTGTGGTCATTAAACCTTTTTTAAACCAATGTTCAGTTCAACGAAAGTTCAATTGCTGTGAGGAGGGCTCCGGTTTGAGATATGCTGTTGGGGCGAGTGGCAAGATTTCTCAGGATCCCTCACTAAACTCGCCTCGTATTTCCTCAGTGAGCCAGTTAAATCTCATCACGAGAAATGGCAAGTACAACATTTTCATACTCTATCTTCAGCAGTGAAATCGAATTCGTTGGCTGTGGAGGTTTGATTTTCGGCGTCAACTAAAGCGACTAAAATGGGTAGTTTCGATGTGGATAGGTGCTGAGAACTTGGGATATCAACGAGCTTATCTCTCTTTTTATCAGTGGAGTTGAGGTTCGAACCCAAATGTCTACATCAGTTAGTCTGTTGCACGATATACATAAATGAATCGCCACTAGTTATGACCTACCAAGAGAGATGAACTGTCATTAAAATTTGCTATGTACGTACAATGGGAGCTTGATATAATTCTTACAACTGCTATTCAGCGAGCACAGCGTAGCCTCTCTCCGGGTAACATTTTAGAGGAGTGATAGAGAAAAGGAAAGCAGTTATTGGCACTCAACAAAAGAGGCCTTCGGTTGTATCAGCCCCTCGAAGGATGGGATTCTTGTTTCTTGTTACAGTCACTAGTTGTTAGTAAGCTCCCAGTTTTGATTTCCAGCTAATAGCTAGCTGTCCATCACATGGTGACTCCCTTGACATGATTGAAAATCAGGCACAACACTTGAAGTGCCTTGGATAATTTCATTTTAACATGAGTGTTTTGGTATATCTCCGGCAAGCTCATACATGCGCATACGTACATCTATCGATGTGCAGTTCTTTCCAAGCCATAATGCAGACTCCCACAATGCGTATTGGCGGCCGCCCAGCCATTGAGTTTCGTCGCGGTTAACGTGTTTTAGCCAGGGATTTTCCTAAGCTGTAAGGGAGCAATGTTCAAGCCTTACTATGTTTCACTTCGTGTCAGTAATCATGTGATGACATCATTTATACATTGGGCCCCCTGCGGAACGTGCCAGTGGCTACAGCAAGGCTTTCGTACATAGATGTCATAATAAAGTTGAGGAACGATGGGATACTAACATAACACAACCTCTAGGGTTCAGGCGCTATAGCTAGGGATGTATGTAGCAACGCTCAACCCTCACCTGCGATATGAGTGTTTGATGTGATGGATTCGGTTTGTTTGTTTGCTCAAAATGGGTACATACATATGTAAGTCTAACTGGCAGGATGATAACTCCGTATTTACATATGTTAGTGGCTCTACGCCAAAAAGATGTGGGCCCTTTGGACTTGTTATTGGTGCATGGTTTATGAAGGTCTACATAAGATGAATTCTTTATGTAGCTCAGAGGAGTCCAACCGGGAGAGTGCGTTCATACACAAGTGTCCATCGGACCAAGGTGTAATCTGATACTCTGCTAGCGCCAAGGTTCCAAAGTTGCACGTGTGACCTTCGGTTGACATGATTTTACTAGTAAAAAATAAAACAAACGATCTATGACTCCTTTTTTTGTCAGACTAGCTGTAGGTGACGAGACTCCAATAAGTCTGTTTGTTTGAATTCTCCGGCTGTCTCAAACAAAGGTACTCATTTTCGCATTATGCGTTGAGATATATGATGTGATAGCTTTGATACATGAAGCTTGCCTGGATACATATTGAATGTCTCATGTGTGTCTCGAAGCTGCATGTCTACACAAGTAGCACCATGCTTTCCCGTGTGTGGTAGTATCACGGTACCAGTGAATCTGCAGCGTCTAGATATTATCTGTAGAGGTGACAACTGGCAGGTTCTCTATTGACGTCATGCATTGATAGGCGAAGGAAATTTTAAAACTTCCGTATTGATCATATTCCCGATTTGGGTATTGAACCCGACTCAAACAGTCAATGCAAATGGTGGCAGAGATGTCTCTTTTGTGGAACATAAACTGTATTTAGTGGGTTCAATGGGTAAAATTGACACGTCACTTGGTTGGCTTATCACACATGAAGTTGCAACACAGTTCTTGTTCCTTTTGCAACGCTGGAAGCCAAGGCACAGGACATATTGGTTTACCGCATTGTCCTATGCCACGTAAATGATTAGGAAAGATTTCCTGTTTTGTACGTAAACATAAGTTGTTCTTGGTTCGTGGGAATGAGGCCCAGCTAAACTATATGCCAAATGATATCAGTATACAGATAGAACGTTGATCATTTACTTAATATCGTTGAACTAGATATCCAGAGATCGCTGATTGATAATCGTATCCTATGTCAAATTCTATACTGTCTAGAGGTCCATGTTAGGGTTGGTAATAGTCAGTACTGGGGTTGAGCGTAGAAACTGCTGCAACCTTATAATTTCTGATATCACTGGAACCAATAATATAGACCAAAGGATCCGCAGTCGTATTGATAGTTCGCGCAGTTCAGGTAGACGTTAAAGAATACAATAACAACAACAAGACCAAAGAATACATCTTTTGGCGCTGTGGTAAATACTGAAATACCCCCAAAACGTTAACATCCCACTTCACATGTCCAAGGCTACACCAGGAGGTCGTCTGTCAAGCAGGATCCGATCCCTTGTTTCGTCACGTCACGAACAGATTGGGCCTTCATGCCCCACCAGGGATGATCATAGACATCTTTGGTCTTAGGAAATTGACATCATATTTGTTGGAAGGCCTCTCTGTTGGTAACGACAATTTACCAAGCACCCAAACCAGGTGGAATCCATGACATTGATTGGAGCCTAAAACAAGCCTTTTGATATGTTAAACGCTTTGGTTGCGCTTGTCAGGAAGGCCCACTTCGCTAAACTCTTTTCGTCACATTTTCTGCTAGTACGTACATATGTAGCCACTGTGTTTGTATAGTCGGCACAACAAATGCGATAACAACGAACCGAACAGAGCATTAGTCGACTAGTTGATACCTCCCTTGGTTGGCTCGTGTCTAACCACAAGTATACTATACCCTTCCCGCTTCGCAATCAGACATTCAGCCACATCTGTGAGTTGGGTAATGATTATTGGTTCTCCATCAGTTCATGCTCCAAGATGTGTGAAGGCCTCAGTCGGCTGCCTAAATCTACCCTACGCAAAACTTGCCGATCCATAAAAATGACTGCACAGCTGTCAAATATAATCCTTTGACGTCACAGTACATATGTACATACCTTGTATTGAACCCTCTGTTTAGACATGATGGTAACTACATACATGCACGCTGGGACACTCAAGCCTAAGGAAGGAAGGTGAGCCCATGGAACTTCATTCCTTATTTCAGTCATTTGACTATCAATGACAGTGCTCCAACTCTACATCTAGTGATTTCGGTGTTTCTCTAGTGTGGTCAAACACCTTGAGAGTGATGGAGGGGCGCTCGCATTTGCTCCGAAGGATTTGATGATATGTACCGCCAGCACACTGACACGTTCTTTTGCACGGATCTTTTCTAAGGATTACCCCACCTCTGGATCCCTGGTTCACCAATAACACATGGTGTGAACTAAATTCAAGGTCTTCGAACTAGCAAATCAACATCCCGACATGGTCAATCATCTAACACTCGACATTAATGCTGCTCTTCCGACTTGATACTTGGTACAACATGGCACAAGTCTTCAATGTCATATATGGCCGTGCGTACGATGCAGGGCGTAAGGCTTACAACGCTACCAGATCTAAAGTCCAATAGGGAAATGACAACCGTCAATATACACTGCATGTGGTTGACAAATGTTGCATCCTCCGAATCTCAAGACCCGAATCCCTATGTCTATTGTTCATGGTACCGTGATGCCGAGTAACATGAAGGAATCCAAAGATACCTGAAATCTCGCTCCGACACAAGTATGTACACACATACATGTTCAAAGCAGAATGCTTGTATGTCTGTATGTACATGTTCAATATTGGAGTGCTATACAACTTTTCGTATGTACTTATTCACTCTGTAGTGTCAATACGGCCTGACGGCTTTCAATGTCGGAGACAACGCATCCCTTGATGCCCAACTCTCTTTGCGAGGACATGCGGGATGACGACTCTGCAATATCTGAATTTTAATAGTAATATTGGGGGGTTATTGCTGAACCAAAAAAAATATTCAAAAGCAGGTTGACACCGGTAACATGTTCAATAGTTTTTGTAATTGTTGTTTCCAACTTCAACTTTTCTTCGGATGGTAAGATCTGCTGCATCTAGCCCACATAATCGATCATTTGCGACTAACACATAGGTTACAGGGTATGTCCATGCCTACACCCTCGAGTTTTAGTTACTTTCCCCACATTGTGAGCTGATTACTTCTGGAAACAATATCCGACATGGCTGTGTCCGATCGTCATGCTGGCGAGGACCCTGAACCCACAACTCAAACCTGGATCATCCAACGGGTAAAACAAGGTACGTTAAGTCGACACCTTCCACTCCTCTCCGTTGTACATATGAAGTAGTCTGACGACCGATCAGGACATGTAACCCCTCACGGCTTTAACGAAAGTCGCCGGGGTTCGGTCACTGGCACGACAGATTCCGAGCATCAGTCACCGGACGGATCTGCGAATGGTGCTATCCGTGTAGTTGGAGGCGTTCAATCGCCACAGTCGCTGTCGACTCCAGATGCACATTCGACAAACCCGAATAATAGTCGCGCCCTTACTAGAAACTCAGTTCAAGTTAACGCCGAAGTAGGCAACAATTCTCGTCACTCTTTGCCGGACAATGTCACGGATATCCAGATAACTGTCACCCGATCAAGTACAGCTAGTGCTGGACCAATTCACTACGACAATTTCGGTGGCAAGCAAAATCCGGAAAAAAGCTCTACGGACAGTAGCTCCCAGGATTCTCTATTTGGTACTGAAGCTGCTAAACCTCCCACTGTAAGCTCAATATCACCAGAGGCGGGTTTAGTCGCAGAAATGCCGCAAGGCCAACAGCCTCTGCCTTTACATGGAACTATGGCTACGGATTTACAAGCGATGGGGGGATGGGCGACGACATCCGGTGCCCCGACAAGTATTTCGATTAGTAGTGACGAAACATCAGTTACACTAGGTGTCGAATCATTAAATGGAAGTCCACAGGAGATTGTGCTTCGTTGGGAAAACGATGAGGGAAGTGATTTAACATTTTATGATGGTAGCATGCCGGGATCGGGGACTAGCGGGCTAAGTCTAGATACTTTTGAAGACGGTGGGTCTGATTCTGCCAAAGAAAGATACAGAGTCTGGGCTGAAGACTATGGTCGGGGTTCTTCGAGGCCTCGTCTCCAGCAACCGCGTGAAGGCGATCCACTCTTTTGTATCCTCTTTTCGCGAATTTGAGCGAAGGTTCATTATGCACCTTAGATAGTGTAATTCAACATAAAAAATCTAACCCATGACTATAACCTTGGCAAAACCTCGTTCACCTATAACAAAAGAGTCGAGTACTGAATTTGAGATGACCATTACACCAAAGTTTGGTGGTATTATACTGGAGCGTATTGAATTTAACTGGACTTTGTGGCGTTGTACTCATCAATCATTCTCTCAAGAGTACAATTTAGCCTAGATTTTGCATTCACATATAAACAGATATTTACTATAGTATTAATCATCAAACGTCTAAAAAGACATTTGCCGGCTCGGATACCGTGGACAGGATACCGGTATTAGGGTTGAACCCTCTATCACATCTTCAGCCTCGTCAGGGGCTTTATAGCGACTCGGGACCATGCCATGTTCCTTGATCTTGTAGGATTCTACCTTTACCCGACCTTGACCATAGGAGCGGTTTTGTTTAGTAGTTTTGAGCGCAGAACCAGCGCCTAGGATCCTTCGTTTTGAAGGATCTAGTAATGAAAGTGAGTTCTCCTAGGGCGAGGCTAGAAATTTGAGGTAGGCTGACAACATCGAGTAAAACAGGATGTGTACACATGTACGAACTTATCGATCCTGTGTTCACACACTACATACATGTACTCGAACCAACTGACGTGCACACATATATACATAAATCTAATCGAGCACATGTACACATGTACTGCGTACATTTTTATTCTCAATCCATTATCTTCAAGTGTCTTTCCGTATAGGGAAAGACAACGGATTGTTCTGGTCCATTGTTTAAAGTCCATTGTGGACCCAATGACCCACCTGTTTCACACGATGAGACATTGTATCGAATGTCACTAACCTAAAAAGGTACCTACTGTGTACATACATTCATAGAATCACGGTGTAAGAGAAATCAAGGTCATATTGGGTTAAATGATGTTTGGCGAAACACTTACATACAACCAACTACCGCCCCTTGTCTGCATTGACGATAAGAGTTTGTGTATGTACCTGTTCATGTGGCCAGGTTGATATGGCGTCCAGTCGTCATGGAGAACCTGTTTCTAGAAGAGCGTCGCATCCCAAGACAATGGCGACCTTCACTGGTCTCCAATCATGAAAACACTGAACGAAATGCCTCTGTCCATTCAGATTGAAGATTGTCATTCATGAAGTCCAAAGTCCCCACGTGGACTACAGTAAGATAAGGTGTAATACGCCCCAAGGTATGTATGTATTTACATGCCATTTTGCCGCTGTGCACATTTGGGCTTGCGAGCGCTACCCTCCATAAATGGATTTTGTCGCCCAACGTCATGGTTTGATGACATCAACGTGTGGGGAAGAAATGGCACCCCTTTTAAATTATAACCCCACGTATATTCCGCTTTACGGAGACTGCCATTATCCCTTAACCCGTTCCTCACTACGCCTTCAACGTGTGTAGGTTCCAAAGCTGTCGCAAACGGATATCAGTCTGCGGAAAAACCTATGGGCTTACTGCGATGTAATAGACCAGTTACCGTTTTGCTTCTTGGCTGTATTGTCGAACGCTTACACGAATAAAGTCAATCCCCAACATGAAGAGGCAATGAAAGTGCCTATGTACACCTTGGATGACAGCACCGGCACCTGCTAAACCGTTGGGGGTTGGGTCCCATTTGTTTTTTTTTTCGCAGTTCCTAAGTCGCATTCGACCACACAAACTTGCCTTGTTCAGCCAAAAATACCACTCCGTGAGCCATTCTAACATAGAGCGCAGGAGGCAGCGGGCGCGAATATTAGTAAGAGCCGTATGGGTTGATATTTGGAAAATGTCTCGACCCACACTTATAGCCTCATTCACGTATCTCGATGGAATGAAACTCGAGTCGGTTGTAATAGACATAGATACATGTATCTACATACATACAAAAATATCCATAACCATTATTGTGTTGCTATCGCGAGTATTGGAGAATGACAGCTCGTAACCTTCATTACAGGGCATGTTTGTAGCGGTCAACCCTTTTTAGAAAGCCACAGCGACATGGGAGACAGAAACATAAAACCCAACTGTCGCCCCAAAATTCAAAAAGAGTCCTCGACCTTCTTCGCCAACCACCACTAGTATCACGTCTCGTGCCACGATAAATTGAATCCAGCACGATAGAAACTTTGTTCGTTTCCGATAAAATGCCAGCGACGTCGCCTAATACATCCCCAGCCAGCGGTAATGGTCCCGACAGGTTGGGCTTTACGAGCGGTGTCAATTATCCTGAGCGTTCTTTCGAGTCCGTGGGTAGCGATATGGTTTTAGAAGATGCCCAACCCCGCCCGCCCAAGACAAGTACACAACTCGCGAATGGTTCGATAGATGATGGCGGCAATGACCGTGACCTTGACAATCCCGGCGATCGGTCACACGCCATACATGAATTGCCGACAACGACAACCGTTCCTGCCGTTCCGTCCGAAACAGAATTTGCCCGCAACCTCCTTCAGGTTTACACAGCTGGCAGTCGTAATGATGGAGCGGGCTTTACACGGCGTGTGCAAGGCGCACGCTCCCGCGCGGTGGCCAGCGTTATGAGGTACGATGAAGATATCCGTAATGTCGAACACCTCCCGGTTCCCGGCTCAGACCCACCCGAACAACCCCACGAAACGCCCGGCATTTATCTAGACTACCTAGATGATGCAATGGGTATGAGTGGGGTAGGTGGCTACTATCCACGCCACATGGCTACATCCGAAGAGTTCGAAGCAGACCATGTCTTGGAGGGAGGCTCAACTGCTCAGGCCACTGATAATGACCCGTTCCTGGGTTATGGACTACTATTCCTTTCCCAAGAGCCCGGTATCCCACGTCCAGAATTTGACCAACGTGCGGAGGGATATTTTTCGGAATCAAATACTCCTGGCGAAATAGCCCAGGCAAGCCCGACCCATCTGTCAACCCAATCGGCGCGTGATATTGTGGCCCAGTTCGAGCGTCTCTAACTCTGTTGACGGGACGGCTGAGGTATGTATGGCCACCCGACCCGCGCTTGTTCTCTTGATTGCTAGACAGTCTCGTTAACATCAAATCCTCTTGGCAGTATGACTCGACTACTCGTCCTTCAACAACTTACCTGATAACAATTCGCGATTTTGCTAGTGTGTTGTCAGTTGCCGACGTCAAATCCAATGACATGACAGCTAAGATGTCACTATTGTCCCTCGTCTCTCATGATCTCTCTACAACTTCACGTCAACACATCTTGCTCGGACGTTCCCTGTCTTCTCTTTTGTGGCCTTTCCTTTGGTGTTTGTTATAATATGTTTTGAGTGTGATTTGCTTGTTTGTTTGTTGGTGGCGGCGGCTGTGGGAGCTCATTATGGTAGTGGTGGGAGCTCATTGTGGTAATGGTGGGGGTAGTAGTTTATGTCGTTATTGAATTTCATCTTGTTCCCGGAAAACGTGTGAGTTTTGTACTTTCGTTCCGTTGATGTCATCTATGACAATGGTGTAACCACCGCTGCTGGAACCGAGACGAACTGAACGTGGCCTTCATGAGTCGCTATGACATGATCTAAGCTCGCCATCGATGTTGCTATAGATACAGCCATTGTGTAGGACGTAGGACTAGTTGAGAAGGATGTAAATAGTCGGGAGGGAGTAGACATGAGTGTTCGTCCATGGAAATCATAGGAGTCGTCTAACAAGAGATGGTTGATCAAGTATCCGTTGGGGAAAACACAAGCGTGTGTATACATGTACCTATATTGCATAGGCATACATGCTTACCCATGTGTACTCCTTCAACCAGGACCAGGTTATCCGCCTCACCGGTCACGATGACCGGCATCCTGGCACGTTCATCACGAGCCGATGTGGAATCTAACGAGGAAAAGGAGCTTGATTACCAGTCAGTGCGGGCTGAGTTTCGCAATAATCAGGGATATCAGGGATAAAACTGATAAACTCTCGGTAATTCCATGTGTGGACTATGGTCACATGGTACTCGAACCATCTGATACTATTCAAACGAACCTAAGTTCGGTTGTGGGGTAGAAAGTGGGCTGAGAACCGTTTTAGTCTGTTGAAGGATAGTTTGGTAGCGTCCATTTAAATTTGAAGTTGCTGATTCTGTCCGTGTCTGAGCCAAAATATTTCACGGATGAGCTAAAGCGTGTTTGAAAGAGAGAGTTCTTGGGCAAACTGACATATATCATCAGGGGCACAAGGTTAGAATATAAGGACCATTGAATCAAACAAGTCACATTCTCCATTAGAGCGTAAATAATTGCTTTCATCAAGCGCCAGCCTACTACCACGCCAGTCTACATTTTCATTCGCTTATTTCTTCTCTTGGGTATGTAGATATGTACATCAGTCACTCCGCCTCAGCGATTCAGCTACCAACAAATTAGCCAGAGGCCTCGATTCAAGGCAGAGGCGAAGAACAGTTTTCACTTTGAAGTGGGCTACATCGGGTATTATATGAGCCAACCTTTGTGAGGCCTCATTCCGCGGCCTCGTAAGACAAATTTCACACATGAAGGCCAATCTGCATGAGGCAAACAAGATGACCCAACTCTAATCTATGTGGCAAATCAATACTTCGGTTATAGTCTGTGTTTTATGTGTACCATTCCATACGTACATAAGTGCCTCTGTTACTTCAACTTAGGACGTCCAGTTCAATACTGGAGGTTATGATGATTTCAGACAGCTCTCGATTTCTCACATGGAAGACTTTGATTATCGTTAACAACCTAATTCCCACTTACCCAAACTTACTGCTTTCAATATAGAGTTCTGCGTTGGGGCATCACGGACCATGCAGCTACGCCATGTCCTTAGCCATCCGCCATCTCCTATATTTGGCGTTTATTTGTAATGCCACGCATGTAACTACACGCCTTGTTATGTAGACAATGGCGTATAATTTGACATCCCTGAGATAGGTTCACAACAGCGGAAAACATGTTGAAGGTTAATCCCCAGGAACCAATGTAAGTGTCACGATGAAGTAATGGGAACTTAGTTCTGTCACTGGTTAAGTTTCAAGCCAAGGAGTGGCTGACACTTAAGCAGTTTATAGACTTTGAAGCGGATACCTCGACGGATTTCTTCCCGTCAGTGTGATGCTGGTTTCAGTACAGACATCCAGCCCATCTTATCAAATCTCGATACACAAAACGTTTAACCGTTAACACGGGTTCATGCATATGATGCTTCGGTCACGGATGTCCAAATTCAACCTTCGACTTACTGTGAACCGTAACATGAGGTCCAGTTGATGTATTTACGATGTTACTAGCCATTTGAGTCTGTAACTCGACATATAAATTACGAAACCATCTCTAGATACTCACATGTGTATCGACTCATCCAATTTCCTAAAGTAGAAATTTTATTGATTTATTGAGATGTGTATGACTGATGCAACTCGCAAGTTCGAGTCACTATGTACTTTGGGCTTAACGAGTAGGGGCCTAGCGTGCTTGATTGATTGATTGATGTTTGTTTGTTAGAGTCCCTTGTAGCCGAACTTGTCCGCTAAAAGGTCGGGACAGGG